>OX243821.1:3481259-3591259 GCA_945859605.1 Lumbricus rubellus
ACGAATGTCATGCAGCTTATAACAGTTACTCACGTCACTTCATCTCACCATTCCCAACATCACATTATATAAATTAACCATCACAACATCATGAATATTCAAATGAGAAAAGGATGACCTGACCCTATTATAATAACCTGACCTTATCTGGCCTCGATTGACATGTGTGTATCTGTGTATTTGTGTGTCTGTCTAACTATCTGTGTATCTGCGTGTGTTCTTCTGTGTGTCTCTCAGTCTACCTGTTTATGTATGTCTGTGTGTTTTTCTGTATGTCTGTCTGTGTGCGTGTGTCTTCGTGTGTGTCTTTTAAATCATCCATCACATCATCTATGAATATTCAAATCAAAAGGGATTGACCTGACCCTATTACATGACGTAGGCTATATTAACCTGACCTTGTAATATTATGACCGTGTGTTGGTGTGCGTAGGTTTTCCGTACAGTAAGCTGATGACTCGTACGCTCTACCTTCAAGTTCTCGACTACGATCGGTTCAGTCGAGATGATCCAATCGGTGAAGTCTGTATTCCACTCAACGAATTTGATCTTGTGTCTGGACAGACCGTCTGGAAGAACCTACAGCCGTGCAAGGGACACACGGTCAGTGTCTGTCTGTATGTGTGTATGTGTGTCTGTGTGTCTGTGTGTATGTATGTATGTATGTGTGTCTGTATGTGTGTGTCTGTTTGTTTGTCTGTCTGTCTGTTTATCTGCGTGGCTCTGGGTATGTCCCTCTTTGTGTATGTGTGTCTGTCTGTCTGTGCCTATATGTATGTCTTTCTATTGGTCTGCTTGTCTATCTGTGTGTTTGTCTGTCTGTCTGTCTGTCTGTCTGTCTGTCTGTCTATATGTGTATATGTATCTGTGTGTCAGTCTGTCTGTCAATGTCTGTGTATGTCTGCCTAAATCTGGAATAAATGAATAAACGAATAAACGAATAAAATGAGTAAAAGAATAGCCTAAACGATAAAAAGAATAAATGAATAAACGAATAAATGAACAAACGAATAGATAAGAAAACAAACAAAAAAGCAAATGTAGAAATTAAAAAAACAAATAAGTGAATGAATAACAACAGATAATATACAGGCCTACATAAAATGGAGAAATAATTATGTGAATACACGAATAGGTTACATGAAAAAACGACTGCAATGTTTCAGGGTAAGCTGGGCGAGGTGAGCGTGAGTTTATGCTATCATCCAACCAACGAACAAATAACTGTGACGGTCCATGAAGCGAGAGCATTGAAAGCCAAAGATATCAACGGATTATCTGGTAAGACATTCAATCATTCGTTCGATGGTCGATTTATTTATTCGTTTATTCACTTGTTTATCAGGTCATTCATTTATCCATTCATTCATATTTTTTATTTTAATCATTCATTCATTTATCTATTTATTCACTTGTTCATCAAGTCATTCATTCATTTTTAAATTTTTCATTCATTCATTCATTTTTTCAATTATTTGTTCAATCATTTTTTAAATAGTTCGTTCAATCATAAATTATATGGAATTGATTATTCAATCACTTTTTCAATTATTCATTTGCTCGCTCGTTTATTTATTTACTTTATTTTTTTCATGTGTACCATTTTCCTTTGCTGTCTGCCTTGGTTATTTGTCTGTTTGCTGTTCCTTCTCAGAATACTGATTTTGATTTGATTTGGATTTATTTATTTATTTACTTACTTACTTACTTATATGTATTTTTATTTATTATTTCTTTTATCTATCCATGTTCATAAACTAATTCATCAAGTCATTCAGTCAATTACTTATTCATTGATATCTTCATTAATCTATTCATTTATTCACTCAATGGATCTAATCTATACTCTCCACGTAACATGGCGCACATCCAAACCATCCATCTTCCGTGATCCCCTATAATCAGTAAACGGACACTGTCAGTGGGAGGATGGGGCGGTACGGGAGAGGACTGTCCACCACCCAACCTCACATACTGTAATAGCTATGAAATCTGAAGCCAAACAGACACACCGAGACAGGCAGACAGACAGACAGGCAGACACAAACATACACACAGACAGACAGACACAAGCACGCAAAGACACACACAGACACACAGGCAGACATATATGCAGACAAACACACATACATACACAAACAGGTATACAGACAGACATAGCGACACACAGGCAGACACTGATTCATATCCATACCAGTCATTCAGTGCAATTTTAATCATGGACAGCTGCTGCTTCTCCTTCAGCTACTCGCTTAAATGCATCCGTACATAGATACGTGTACCACAGGAAAACGATCGAGCGTTCGCTAAGTACATGGTTGTCTTTCGCAGTAGTAGTTGGACGGCTGATATTCGTGGTATCGATATGCAACTTCTCCAACATGGACGGATCCTGGAGTGGCAAATCCGGTCACTCCCATTCAGATATTTGCAAAGGACGTACCAACCCCCACCCCAATCAATGCAGCGGTAAAAGGTGACTTTAAAAAGGTCGTCAGCTTTTAAATAACCGGAGTTGCCTATGGTTTTTCGAAATTGTTGGGAGAATAAGCTTATATATAATAAAACAAGAGGTCATGTTTTTTACCCAAGATCAACAAATTTACCACCCCAAAACCCTAAAAAAATTCTGAACCCGCTTCTGATCGGGGTAACGTTGAGCTAAAATCTTGCTTGCGTTAAGCACATGGAAAACTTCGAAACAAATCGAAAAAAGCACCTGAAAACCTTCGAAACAGCAATAGTACCGGATTCAGTCATTTCAAGAATTTACATAGTGGCCCTTGAAGAAGACCGCTCAGAGGCGCTCCCAGCACAGCATCGGCGACACAAATAGATCTTGATGAGCCCGTAAAACACTGTCGAGTCGACATTAATTAGCAGGTGTACTTCCAGTTGGAGACTATAATAATTATATGCTTATTAAGTGCTGTAATATGCCAAGCAAATTTCTGTCTAATGTAACGGCCTCTGTTGTCATAGACCCTGGTAAAATCGGATCCATTCATCAATTGGAGACTATTCCAGAAAAGCTACAATTGAGAAGCAAGAACTTCTCGATGAAACATTTGAAAATCCGTTCGTCGAGTTTTCGTTCGCTCACTAAATGTACAGAAGTCCGAATTTCGTTTATCGGCGCACACGTCCACATAGTAATATAAGGTTTCCCGTAATGCACTGACCGACCGACAGACCGACCGTATAATGTCGATGGCGCGTATGTTTTTGCTCAATCGATGACTAGGTGGCGGTAGTGGTAGATGAATGGACATGGTGGTAATTAGTCTGTCGATATAATATGAGATCTGATGGAGCTAGATAAATGGGATTATTGTGGATGGGTCTAATGATGATGATGATAGAGTTTAAACGTCGTTGTGATGATTGCCTAGTAGAAAAGAGAATAGTGATGGTGACAGATAGATAAAGAGACGAGAGAGAAAGGCAGAGAGAGAGAAAGAGACAGACAGACACACAGAGAGAAATCGAGGCAGACAAACAGACAGACAGACAGAAACAGAGACAGAGAGACACAGAGACGGATAGAGAGACAGAGACATAGAGGCACATATATAGACAGAGACATAGACAGAGACATATGGTTAAAGATTTTCAGATCCCTTTTATCGATCCACAAAGCCCATTAGAACTGAAAGAGAAATAGAGCAAGGTAGACACACAGAGAGATAGACAGACAGGCAGACAGAGAAGCAAAAGCAGAGCGAAAAAACAGAGAGAGACAGGGAGAGTTTAACATTTTCATATTCCTCATCATTGACCAAAAAGCCTAATAGAATTTAGTTACAGACAAACAGACAAACAGACAAAGACATAAACAGAGAGACAAAGACATAAACAGAGAGACAGAAGTACAGAAACACAGACAGAGACAGATAGTTCATGACTGTCAGGTCCCTTATTATTGACCAATAAAGCCAAATCGAACTGATGGACAGAAAGACAGACAACGACAGAGGCATAGGCAGAGACATAAAGACAGAGGGATAGAGACAGAGACAGACAGAGATGGTAAAAGATTTTCAAATCCCTTATTATTGACAATGACCAATAATAACGCCTAATAGAATTGAGCGACAGAGACAGACAGAGACAGACAGAGACAGGGATACATGTATAGACAAAGGCAGACAGACAGAGGCAAAGCCCGGGGCGTGTGTGCCATTTCTCCATATCCCTCGTGACAGATGGTCTGGCGCCGCAATCTCTGAGACGTGATCTCGTTTCAAGCAAATATTGATCATTCTTTCCATCCATAAACGACATCATCATCTTACAGTGCCAAGCGCTCATCTCTCATCTCTCCTCCTCCTCCTCTTTATCCTCATCAGCAGCATCCTTGTGCTACTGCTTCTCCACATGTGCGGCACAGTGGTGTAGTGGGTACGTTCGCTGCCTTGCAGCCGGAGTGTTTCAGGTTCGAAACCAACTCAAGTCACGGAGTGGAAACCTTGGGCAAGTCCTTCACTCGCAACTGCTCAACGCTTCGGCGTGAAACTCCGATGCAGTGTCCGAGCTGTAGTCGGGAGCGCCTCTGAGTAGTGAGCTCGAAGTGTCGCTGTAACAAGTGTACATACAAACAAATATCCTCTTCCTACACCTCTCCTCTTCCCCCTCCTTTCTTGCTTCCATTTACACAAACTGCAATTATTTGCAGAATAGAGACTTTTCCGTGCAGGACCCAGTGATCTGGAATTGCCTCCCACAGTAATTACATCTGCTCCCTGGGGCTCTTACCGAAACATTTTTTTATTGAACTCAAAATTGTCCTTTTTGCCGTACTGTCCTACATACCTTTTAAATGCTGTCATCTCGGTCTATAAAACAAAATTTCTTACTTTTGTGAACATGGCTGTTTATCATTCTCTCTACACTATATTTCCACGTCTAATTGTACATGTAAGTGATGACCTATAAAAGGTGTCTAAATTGAGTGATGCAATCTCACAATAATAATTTTATGTGGATTTTGTCAGTAGGCACTCAATCTAATACTGTCTATGTCTATGATAAACACACCGCGACAAAAGGGTTTGAAGCAAGTAAAAGCATTAATCTGAATTTGTCCCACCTTTTAAAGTTTATGGTTGTTTTAAATTTCCGTTACAAATGTCCAACGAAAATAATTTCGATTTCAACTATTGAGGAATCCGGATCATGGAGTTGAGAATTTGTCTGAGCCAAGAGTTGTTGGGGAGACTAGAAGAGAGACGAGGCTTCACATGTCTCTGTCCCTTTGTCTGTCCAGTCTTTGCCTTTGTCTGTGTGTGTGTCTGTCTGTCTGTCTGTCTGTCTGTCTGTCTGTCTGTCTGTCTGTCTGTCTGTCTGTAACAATATTTTTATTATTGAAACGCCTGCAAGACGCACTGCGCTTTACATTTACAAGTCATGCAGTAATCTTAATTAAACTTAACTACCAACTGAGCGGACAGCTTTGCAATTACATGGCGCTAATAGCAGCCTACAAATCAAATCCGCACAACGGGGGCTCGAACCTGCTACCTCTCGCACTCTTGGCCAGCGTGTTAACCATTACTCTACCGGGCCTTCCGTCTGCCTGTCTGCATGTCTGTCTTGACTGTCTGTCTGTCTGTCTGTCTGTCTGTCTGTCTGTCTGTCTGTCTGTCTGTCTGTCTGTCTGTCTGTCTGTCTGTCTGTCTGTCTGTCTGTCTGTCTGTCTGTCTGCGAGCTTCACTTGAGGCGCCGTGGTCAATGGGCTTCCATAAACGAAGATAATAATATCGTTGAGCAATGATAAGCTGTGGCTGATGGATAGAAAATTCGATGTTACATTAGCCATCAGCTGTTCTCTGCCAGAATGCGCTCAAATTAAGGTCGACTTAAGTAGTCATTGTAATGACATCGTAATAAAAATAATATTATAGTCCTGGTCACCGCAGGTTATCATGCACTAGATACTGTTGTCTACTTACGGCTGGAAAGCGCTGAATTTTAGACACCTCCAAAACAGGATCTCACAATAGTATAAATAATTAAAATAGTCCTCTCTTTAATGTGTTTTTGGGAAAGACTAATCACATTCCTATTTACGCACCTTTGAAACGCATGAACATTTACCTTTATAAACATACGTCAATATTTCGAAACAGTTTTTGAGATACTCTCAAAATAAAATTGTATCATAAACATTCTATTAAAATAAGACACTCTTATCCAAAATGCTGTGTTAAATACCGGAAAGAACTACGCCACTGGTTGCACTCTGCCAGTGCCAGTCCCAAGCCTGGACAAAGAAGGAGGGCGTCGCTAATGGTCTTTGTTAACACGCAGCGACGTTTAACTGCAAATACACAAACAGCTTTATCCAATAGTTTAAGGAAATAAGGTCATGTTGTAAGGCCATGGAGCTGTATTATACCAAACCATTTTTTTCGGCCCTCGTAAAATCGGGATTTATATTCACTCCTTATCCAATGTTATAGGAAAGCTTCATGCATTTATTTCATTCATTCGGACATTTATATAGCGCTAAGAAAAAAAACCTATTCAGTGGCGCTCCCGACTCCAGCGCGCCCAAAGAGAACAGTGTTAAGTTTAGAAAGGAACGATCCTGGTAAAAGTCCCAGGGTGTAGGCGTAGCTCAAAAGGAAGGCCATTCCAGACCACCGGACCAACCACAGAAAAGGCTCGATTCTTCATGGTAGCAGTACGAGCAAAAGGAACCAAGAGGACTCCCTTATCAGCAGAGCGTAGCTGACGACGTCCTTGGATAACAATGATTAAATCATAAATAATAAATTTTATTATTTTATACCTTGGATTTATGGAAGGATAGTAGCTGAAGGAACTTTTAGCTACCTATTGATTTTTGAGCAAATTCACTTTTATAAACTTTGAAAGATCTAAATCAAAGGTGTCTATGAGGAAAAGGGCAGTAAATGGAAAACAGTATAATTCAGAAAAGAAATAAAGCAGTTGAAGTTGTTGATTCTGCACGCATCTGGCTTATTTTAGATGCTACTATTATTATTATCATCGTCGTCGTCGTCATCATCATCATCATCATCATCATCATCATCATCATCATTGTCATTGCAATTGCCATCATCATCTTCATCGCCAATCGTCGTCATCATCATCATCATCATCATCATCATCATCATCATCATCATCATCATCATCATCATCATCATCATCATCATCATCATCATCATCATCATCATCATCATCATCATCATCATCATCATCATCATCATCATCATCATCATCATCATCATCATCAACATCATCATCATCATCATCATCATCATCATCATCATCATCATCATCATCATCATCATCATCATCATCATCATCATCATCATCAATCAAGCAATTAATTTTTTTAAACTAATCAAATCACATTACGCACAGGGCTTTACTCTAGGAATAGACATCTACGCGGGTGTACTTACTTCTTAAAACGATGGTACACGCGGGTAAAAAAGTTCGCAGAAATTAAAATATGAAGAGCATAAAGCAGGAGAATAGAAAAATTCCTGTTTATGATGGAAAAAATCGTGAAATTGGACCGTTTTACGCCGCCATGAAGGATTTTCGGGCGAATAATCAACAAAAAACGCATCCCACGACTTAAAAAGAGGTCGTCAGAAATTCTGATGACTAAACAAAGGTCGTCAAAAGTTTTGGCCCAAAAAAGTCGATTTTTTTCGGCGGCAGCGTGTACGCCTACTCACACAAACAGCGAAAAACATAATTATTATACAAGTTTTTAAACACCTTCATATCAATTAAGACTTTTGATATTTAAATGTAAAATTCCAAACGACATCATCTTTATGGGAATTCCTGTCAATTATGCTCTTGATTAACATGGATATACATGTAACTATAATATACCATAGCGATTATGTCATGGTGAATTTAGATTCGTTTCCTACTGTGGGACTTGTCAATCTCTTTGTATAAATTTGTCAAAACTATTTTTCTCTTTTGGTGCGCCTGGGTCAAGAGCGCCTCTCAATAGTCATTTTTAAGTGGCGCGATATAAATTCCAAGATAGATCAATACACACTGAAAATTAAGGATGTTTTTTTAAAATTGACACTGCCTTATTTCCTCTAAAATCAGCCTCACGAATGTCCAAGTCTGACAGTAAATTTAACCAGAACACTCGACACCTTTTTAAATGGAATACAATAAACTATAAATAAGAAATGCATGAAGACATGCACACTTCGTGGGATGGCACAGTGCAAAAGCATGTCCTCTGTGAGTACTGGGAATTTGTTTAAATTCATGAATAATTATATGGAATTATTTGTGTATTATTATAGTCCAGGGCTGTTTTTAAGGGATTTTTAGAACTGCACAACTCCTTCCTATCCTTCCCGTCCTCTATAGTAAATTACTTCCAATCGGAGGACAAAGACCATTTTTGCCAGTTTTAACTGTACATAAATGCTTTTAGAACTGCACAAATCCATTTCAAACTGCACATCTTGTGTACAACTGCACGTTAGAAAAGCTCTGTTATTGTGTTAAAATAGTTCTTGGAGGAGGTGATTATAGCGTGCCTATTATGATTTTATTCGAAATCCGACTTGACCTTTCAAATTCTTTGCTATCACCTCGTTGGACACCTTTAAATCTGAGTATTATGGTTCTATATGAAAGTTATAAGGCATATTCGTGTAATACGTTGGAATGATTTGAGTATGTACCTTCCTTTCAGACCCGTACGTGAAGATCTGGATGCTCCACGACGGTAAGAAAGTCGAGAAGAAGAAAACGGAAGTGAAGGAGAAGACGTTGAATCCAGTCTTCGAGGAATCCTTCGCATTCGCCGTTCCATACGAACGCGTCCGCCAAACGTCCCTATCCATCGTCGTCATGGACTACGACCGGATGGGCAGGAACGAGCTGATTGGAAGGGTCATTCTCGGAAGCAAGAGCGGACCTATGGAGGTGAAGCACTGGAATGAGATGTTCGCTAAGACCAGACAGACCGTCGACCAGTGGCACGTGCTCAAGGATTTCGGATGATGATGATGAGAGGTGGGAAGATGACGACGTCGCTACCGAATAATAATATTTTGAGGTAGTTTTTTGAAAGAGGGGTAATTGTAGCGGCAGTCGACGTTTACACAAATCCTAGTACGTACAGCACGATGAGAATTGCCGGGGTTGGGGTGGGGTTGAAACCATGGCCAGAGTTTATCATGGGCTAGAGGGCTAAGCCGCCCCCCCCCCCAAAAGGGCCCAGTTTCAACTTTTTACCGTGAAAATGGTATCCTTTTTGTGGTTACCCCCATAAGAAGGCCTAGACTCGGGTATAGCCCCCCCCCCGAACGGAAACCAAACTCCGCCCATGGATTGAAATCCACACCCAGTCTTTCTTAGAACACCATAGTAAAGTCTGTTTTTTAAACCCGATCCAAAGTGGATAATGGTCCAACCCCCAAGTTATTTTTCCACATTTCTCACACTGGTTGGACGTGGGTGGTGGGTTTTGTATCGGAAGACGCTTACGCGAATCCTAATACGTACAGCGTCGCAGGCCTTTTTATATTTAGAACTTCACAACCAGCAATAATTTTTAATCTAGTGTGAGTTGGGATGAATTTCTGGCGACCTAATAAAAACAACACAAGACTAGTTTTCCCTTAATTTTACCGCACACCCAACTTCTAAGCGTAACTTTACCATTTTTTATGAAGTGCTGACTGTGCTGTGCGTATTGGGATTTTGGTAAATGTATGCGGTGAGCGATATCGTCATTATCTTAGACATCAGCGACTAGTATTCTGTTGTTCAGTCGCTACTGTATAGGACACCTAGGCCATTATAGCAGGCGCTTTGGTTTAGTGTACATATAACATACATGTATAGTTGTATAACTTACCGTACGTCGTGTATGATAATTACACGCTGCTAATTAAAAGACGCTGTAATAATGTAAAATCCATAATTATTATAGGCATGGGCGGAGTTTATCAGGGGCTAGAGGGGGCTAAGCCCCCCCAAGAATCCACCGACTTAACAATGTTTCAATAAGGACTCCCAAGAGTAAAAATAATGGCACTTGAGGGGACAGCAAAAGACCTAGACTCTGAGTTGCTGGCCAACAGCCATGGGCGAAGTTTGGCATCAGCACTGGGGAGGAGGGGGGGCTTACACAAAGTTTCGCGGATCTCTATAATAGTGTAGTCAACTTCAAAACAGCAGGTCGTTGATAAAGCTGGAATCAAAATGATGGACTTAGACACCCGAAAATCGTTAGTAACACTGGAATATAAATGATGTCCTTTGACACCAGAAAATAGTTGATAATGCAGAAATCAAAGTGAGGTCCTTAGACACCCGAATACCGTGGATAACACTAGAATCACTGTCCTTGAATACTCAAAAATCGTTGATAACTCTTAAATCAAAATGATGTCCTTAGACACCCGAAAATCGTTGGTAGCCCTGAAATCAAAGTGATGTCTCTAGACACCCGAAAATCGTTGAAAACTCTAGAATCAAAATGATGTTCTTAGACACCCAGATATCGTTGGTAACACGGGAATAAATGTGACGTTCTCAGAAACCCGAAAATAGTTGATAATACAGGAATCAAAGTGATGTCAATATACACCCGAAAACCAATAATAACACTAGAATCAAAGTGATGTCCTTAAACACCCAAAAATCCTTGATAACTTTTAAATCAAACTGATGTCCTTAGACACCTGAAAATCGTTTATAACTCTAGAATCAAAACGGTGTCCTTAGACACCCAAAAATTGTTGAATCAAAATGACAGCCTTAGACACCCGAAAATCTTTGGTAACACTGAAATTTAAATAATGTCCTAAGACACCCAAAAATCGTTGATATTATTAGAATCAAGATTTATGTCCTTGGACACACTAAAATCGTTCAATCAAAATGATAGCCTTAGACACTCGAAAATAGTTGAATCAAAATGATGTCCTTAGACACCTGGAAATCGTTGGTAACTCAGGAGTAAATATAATGTCCGTAGACACCTAAAAATCGTAGATAAATCTAGAATCAAAACGATTTCCTTAGACACCCGTAAATTGTTGAATCAAAATGATAGCCTTAGGCACCCTAAAATCTTTGGTAACTCTGGAATTAAAATAACGTCTTTAGACACACGAAAATCGTTGATAATATTGGAATCAGAAATGATGTTCTTAGACACCAGAAAATCGTTGAATCATAATGATAGCCTTTGACACCCGAAAATAGTTGAATCTAAATGATAGCCTTAGACACCCGAAAATAGTTGAATCAATATGATGGCCTTAGACACCCGAAAATCGTTGGTAACACGGGAATCAAAATGATGTTTCAGACATCCGAAAGTTGTTGATAATACTGGAATTGGAATGAAGTCTTTAGACACCCACAAATCGTTGAATCAAAATGATGTCATTAAACACCCGAAAATCGTTGATAACCCTTAAACCAAAATGATGTCCTTAGACACCCGAATATCGTTGATTACTCTAGATTCAAAACGATGTCGCTAGACACCCAAAAATTGTTGAATCAAAATGATGCCCTTAGACACCCAAAAATCGTTGGTATCACTGGAACTAAAATAGTGTCTGTAGACAACCGAAAATCGTTGATAATATTGGAATCAAAATGATGTCTTTGGACACCCAAAAATCGTTGAATCAAAATGATGTCCTTAGACACCTGAAAATAGTTGAATCAAAATGATGGCTTTTGACACCCGAAAATTGTTCGTAACACTGGAATCAAAAATGATGTTCTTAGACACCCGAAAATCGTTGATAACACTTGAATAAAAATGTTTTTCGTAGACACCCGAAAATCGTTGGCAACACTAGAATCAAATTGATTTCCTTAGACAGACGATAAAAGTGCTTATCAAGTTATGTACAATGCCAAGCGAATTTCTGTTCAGGGTAACGGTCTCTGTTGTCATAGACCCTGGTCTAATCGGACCCATCCATCACTCGACCACTCAATAATCATATTAAGCAACTAGGCCTACATAGAAGTATTCCGAAAGTGCTGTTATACTTTTACAATTAAGTATGGATAACATGTATACTCCAGAGGAAATGGAATCAATAATGTTGCCTATTCTTAAACCATTTAAAGATACTGCAGCTCCTGAACTACATTTTACCAGTCAGAAGGCTATGGATTACTAGCCTACTTAGACTAGAGCTGCATGACTCTTTTTTACAGCGGTAGTCGGTAGAATGGCATGGCCGCTTACCGCGGTTAGAAGAGGACTAAGCAGTGAAAGAGTAGTGCTCATAAGGTACGCGGAAAGATAACTTTTGACGTAGTGGAAGATTTCGTTGGGATAAATGACACTACACTCTGCCGTTAACGCTTTTGATTACTATATAAACATAGATTGACGATCAGGCGTATGTTGCAGCTGTCTCCGGGTGTCTAAGGACATCATTTTGATTTCAGTGTTATCAACGATTTTCGGGTGTCTAAAGACATCTTTTTGATTTCAGTGATATCAACGATTTTCGGGTGCCTAAATACATCATTTTGATTTTAGCGTTATCAACGATTTTCGGGTGTTTATGGACATCATTTTGATTCCAGTGTTATAAATGACCTGCTGTTTTGAAGTTGACTTGACTATTTTAGAGATCCGCGGAACGTTGTTTTAGCCCCCCCAAGAGCCGATACCAAACTCCGCCTATGATTATAGGCTAATATATTGGCAGAAACCAACCCGCACAAACCAAATTTTTGGGTTGAAATTTTCCGCCTCGCCTCGATAGAGAGCGATAAGATAAGAGATCTTAAACAGGGCGCTTTATAAACCACCGATTAATGTATATAATTATGCATGTATATTTGTGTGTGTGGCCATGTCGTAGCGTCACTTGAAGGTTTCTACCCAAAGACGCCCAATTTTTTACACATTTACTAAATACCTTTATATCGTATGTTGAATAGTTATAAATAATTTTTCGCTAATCCATTCACCAGTGAATATTGGCATAATGTTGTGGCTGACAAAGAAGAACATTATCAACAAGAGCAAAAAATAAGCGCGGACACTGAATCGGAGGTTCACACCGAAGCGCATGAATAATAACGCGAATGAAGGACTTGATCAGGGTCCCTACCAGGGCCTTGTTTAAGGTTCTTCGAGTGTCGGTGCAAAGTGTTACAGCAGAGGCAAAGTGCCGTTCGGCAGTCTTACAAGATTAGCCTAGTCATTTTACAAAAATCCGCTGTTCAAAACGCTAAAGCCTACGTAGTTTTCGGCTGTGGGGGGGGGGGAGTCAGTAAGCAAGCACGCAAGTCGCTCAACTTAGTGAAATTAATATTTTCTTACACTTACTGATTTTACAAAAGGTTTAAGCAACACTGAGACTCGCAAAAGACATTTGACCAATGGCAACAAAACTCTCGGCTCGGGGGCATTCGGTGCACCGCACCGAATGGACCTATGTGTTAAACACGGCCCTGGTCCCTATGCGGCCGTTTAAGCTTAATTCGAACCTGCAACCTTCCGGCTTCACGGCATACCCCTACAACACCGCAATCCAATGTGCAATACGCCTAACCGTAGAGTAGGCCTCGACACACTGCGCAGACAACATGTTTCTATGAACTTTTCAGCCTAAACAATGTCTTTTATTTATTGAATTAAGGATTCATGGACCACATAGTTTAAGTCTTTCTGTAATAAGTTACCTATTATTCTCCGTAATGATCTTTTTTGTCTTTCTTTGCCCCTTTTCCGCAAGCGTTTGAAAACCATTCTCTTTGACTATGGTTTGGTGTCAGATCGGAAGCGCCTCTGAGGAGTTCTCTTGAGGGGGCGCTAAATAAATGTAGCCTACGAGTACAATTACAATTAAGTAACGCAATTTTATCTAGCATCTAAGTTCAAAGAAATCTTGCATCAATTTCAAGTGTGTAATTATTACGAGCTTCTGTTGCGAGGCAAGTCACGATAATTTTTTTATGTCAGCCATTGCGTTTTATAAGTACTATTAACCATGGCGCTATATAAATTCATAATTACCAATATCATGTAGACCTGATATTTTAATCCAAACGATTGAATGTCTGCCGTAATAAATACTTCACGGTGTGTACGTAGAACTGCAGCTGCTGTATAAGTATACCTGTCGTGTGTAGATAGTCGTGTGTTGACGCTGACATTCGCTTGAGGCGCCACGTGCATTTGAAAAATGACTTGACTATTCACCAGGTGGAGCCACATCGTAGAACTCTACGCAACGGTGTGTTATTCGTTTTGTGTAGTGAAATAATAATATTTACTAACTTGGTTTTCACAAAAGAAGTGCATTTCCCAGTGATGAAAACTCCTGCCTTGTGACCCGGTGTGCTTGTTTTACAGTGAGTTTTCTCCCACAAATTGTACTTATGGTTTTTCTTGCCATTAAAAACCAAGTTTTGCTTCACAGCGAGGAATTGGTGCAGCCTATCAGGTAGTTACAACGTAGGCCTACAGTTTGCCGATTGCTTTAAATTTTGGACTATAATTCACTTGTAATTGGGGTTTTAAAAAAATGCCCGTGAACTATCGCAAAATGGTCGCCAAGTCGGCATACACAAAAGGTGAGAATATTGTTGTTGAGACTGGCACTGGCCTATAAGTAGGCCTAATGACGCCGTATTATAGTGAGCGTTCGCTATTATAATGCTGTAAACAAGATAACAACCTACCTGAAATAGAATTGATCACATTCCCAAGGTTCAATTCAACGCATAATCTGCATATTTTTTATTTACATGTGTTTGTAGTCGTTTAATTATTCTGTTTGTGATCGATTAATTAATTATTATTCAAATTACGGGCTTTTATTCATAGAAACTTATAGACTTTTTCGATATTTCCACTCTTATAGCGTAACCAACACATTTACTGGACACCTCTATATCGCAGGTTCCAAAGCTATAAGTAAAAATTTGCTAATACATGTACGTTCACAAGTTTTTTCCTGTTGTAACTAACTATAAGCAAATGAAAATGTAACATGAATTCTTTTAAGTTGTAAATGATTGAACATTAATTTTACGAATTTGTGAAGCTTCATTCAAACACTGTCCTGTTGATGGTGTTTTTAGGATGATAGAAATTTATATGGCTTGAAGTGACACTGCTTACGTACCGAACGCGCTTATAATCCGCTGGGCCTCTGGATTTAGCTTTTCCTTCATTCCCTATGTGAGAGCCACAGTAGAATTTATTATAGAGCCTTGCGTGGCTGCAACTTTGTGGTTTTGTCTCCTGTGATTTGCGTTCTTGCAAATTGCTTGTATTGAATAACTTGTTCAGCTTTTGTGTTGCATAATTGTAGCCCTATTATAGTGTACAGGCCTACTGTAACCGGTTGCGGTATGTCCACCGGATTATTGAATAAGCGATAATTATTATTATCATAAAACATTAGGTTACAACAAGTTCCAGCGATGTAAGTATCATTAGTTTTAAGGAAGTCGAGGTATTAAACGCTTCAAATTTTTACGCATTTACTAAACACCTTTATATCAAATGTTTGATGGCTATAAATGCCTTTTCGCTAAACCGTTCATAAGTGAATTTCTTTAATGAGAAATTTAGGGGCTAAGGAAAATCACATTATCAACAAGAACAAAAAATAAAACAGTATAGGGAATTTTTCACTCCATCAGGCTACTGAGTTGGTGCCTATGCGGAAGGATGGCGAAAGGATAAATCTAGTGGCAGAAATACGTTGACTAAGAAGAAGAATATGGAAAACCAGACGAAACTTGATTCCTAACAAAGTAGCCGAGTATGAAAGAAGTTGGGATAAACAAAAACACTGTTAGAAGTGATCAAAAAAGCAGATTGGCATGGTTTGGTCACATTTGGTCAGAATGAATTGGTAAAGGAACACGCACCTACACTGGACATACATGTAGGGGCCGTCCATAAAGTATGTCACGCTCGAAAGGGGAGGGTCAGGCCATGTGTGACAGTTTGTGACAGGGAGGGTCAGGCCATGTGTGACGTCACACATTTATTTATTTATTTATATTTTTTTAAATTGTAGAATTTAATAGCTTTACAAAAAATTTCACACATTTTGTGAAACATTTGAATTAGTTTTATGTCAAAATAGCATGAAATGCGTATCCCTGAATGGCTAGGAGCGCTAGTAATGCTGCTGCGAAGCCTTGTTTTAGGCCCTAAAAATGTATAGCCCTTCGGTGTTAATGTTTTAAAAAAATTCGAAAGTGTGACGTAGGCCTACTTTAGGGGGGGGTCCGAGATTTGTGACGGTTTGTGACAGGGGGGTAAAAATAGCGTGACGTACTTTATGGACAGTCCTAGGCTCAGCATTATACACAAAATTCCAATTAATAATTAGCCATACAGTATTGTTAGTTTTAAGGAGGTTGAGGTCTTAGCCACTTCAAATTTAAACACATTTACTAAACACCTCTTTAATCGCGTGTACCACGGCTATAAATAAAGTATTCGCTAATCCGTTTATAATTGTTCGCAGATGTAATCGGGAGTATAATTTGATAACTCTGGCTTGAACTGCTTAATTACGGTAAGCCGTACGAATCCCGTACAGCCTGAGTTTAGCTCTTCTTTCATTCTCTAGTTGGCGCCTAAAGTACACTGTGCCAACGTTTTGCATTGCGGCAACTTTGTCTTCTGCTATTTGAATTCTTGTGAATTGTTTGAATTGAATAGCTTGTTCATCTTTCGTACACTGCATAACTGTACACTGTTACCAGTTGCGGTCTGTCAACCGGATTAACGTACAAATATTCTGCATACACAGGGCCGGTTACTTCTTCTTTAAACCCTTTAATGCCGGAGGGTATAGGATTTCCCCATACCATTTACTACCATCTCGGCATTAAATGGTTAACCGCCTTGTACACATTTTTGACGACAATCGGAGTTTCGGAAAATGTAACATTTTGTTTACAAGGTTACATCTATGAATTCTTATTGACGAATAATATTTGCAACATATAAAAATGTCTTTGAAGATTCAAAACATAATCTTTAACATTAGAAACGAAATTTTAAGTGGGAGACATCTATGGCTGAGAGTGAAATTGCTCACCACAAAATGTTCATAAGTAACCAGTCCTGTAATACAGAGTCCTTGATAAATGTATAGGGCCTATATACTATAGGCTACTCTTGTATAGGCCTAACAAGAATTACTATTATGGTCAATCCTTATAAGCTCAGGAATGCCACTCAGCTTTTCCACCTATATCTAGGTTTTCGGTCTTGACTATGTTTCCAGGTTTTTTATGTCAGGATCTATGCGCACCTTTTTTCTCAAGGGGTTTTCCGATTTCCTAATATAAAAATTGATTATTTTCGGGTGAAAATACGGAAAATACGTGAAAAGTCACAAAATTTTTGATTTCGGAGCAAAAATAATTGTAGATTTTGGAGCGAAAGACTAAAAAAGAGGTCGTCAGGAATTTCAAGTCGAAAAACCCCAATATTTCTGTTAAATTTTCAATCTAGCTTTTCTAGCCTTTTTTCCCATCCGGATCTGACCTTCTTAAAAGTTCAGAGTGGCATCCCTGCCTAAGCCTCTCTTCAGTCCTTCAGGCACGTGGCGCCTCCACATTATAGCACCAGCGTGACAAACTGTTATTTATCGCTGAAATCAACGCTGATTATGTAATATTATTTTCGCCGGTAAAGGTGTATTTTAGCGTATTTTATTCCAAACGCGTAAACTCAAAAGAAATAGCGTATTTAATTAAAACTGATGGAGAATTTCAGTGATTTCGGTTCATTGTCAAATAGTACTTCAAGTAAGGCATAGCCGAGACAAACTGCGTCCATACCAGGGACAATCGCCCCCTCGCCGCCGTTGCATCGACCGACGCGCGAGGGGTGTCGAACGGCTCTCTCCTCGGACGCGTCTCCCTCGAACCAGGATTACCGGAGCCGCCCGAGTTACTCTCTCGCCGAGTCGCCGGTGTCTACTATCGGCACGACGGGCCGCCAAGGCGCCGTCGCTCTCTTCACTAGCCGGCCACGACGGGTCTGAAACGGTCGCTCGTGAGAGAGTATAGAGCTCGGTAGCGTTGGAGTCCGACTCTGCCCCGTCCGCGACTGCCGGCTGGGCAGTGTCCGAGGATGGCCGACGCTCAAAACAGGGTTCACCGTTCGCCGGGCAGATGACCCGCGCTTGGAACTCCCGTTCACGGCCACGGGCCTTTTCGATCGTTTGCCCGACCGATCAGCTCCCCGTCGTATCAACATAATACACAAATACACACGCTAAATAATAAAATACGCTAAAATACACCCTATCGATTTCGAAATAATAAAATACGCTAAAATACACCTTTACCATTTTCGCCCTAACTAGATCATCAAATAATTAGTTAGGCTGTGTAATAATTAGTTAGGCTTTGTAAATCGAATTATCGCTGTGAACAACTGTCCGCATGGGCGGAGTTTATCAGGGACTAGGGGGGGCTAAGCCCCCCCAAGAATCCACCGACTTAACAATGTTTCAATAAGGACTCCCAAGAGTAAAAATAATGGCACTTGAGGGGACAGCAAAAGACCTAGACTCTGAGTTGCTGGCCAACAGCCATGGGCGAAGTTTGGCATCAGCACTGGGGAGGAGGGGGGGCTTACACAAAGTTTCGCGGATCTCTATAATAGTGTAGTCAACTTCAAAACAGCAGGTCGTTGATAAAGCTGGAATCAAAATGATGGACTTAGACACCCGAAAATCGTTAGTAACACTGGAATATAAATGATGTCCTTTGACACCAGAAAATAGTTGATAATGCAGAAATCAAAGTGAGGTCCTTAGACACCCGAATACCGTGGATAACACTAGAATCACTGTCCTTGAATACTCAAAAATCGTTGATAACTCTTAAATCAAAATGATGTCCTTAGACACCCGAAAATCGTTGGTAGCCCTGAAATCAAAGTGATGTCTCTAGACACCCGAAAATCGTTGAAAACTCTAGAATCAAAATGATGTTCTTAGACACCCAGATATCGTTGGTAACACGGGAATAAATGTGACGTTCTCAGAAACCCGAAAATAGTTGATAATACAGGAATCAAAGTGATGTCAATATACACCCGAAAACCAATAATAACACTAGAATCAAAGTGATGTCCTTAAACACCCAAAAATTCTTGATAACTTTTAAATCAAACTGATGTCCTTAGACACCTGAAAATCGTTTATAACTCTAGAATCAAAACGGTGTCCTTAGACACCCAAAAATTGTTGAATCAAAATGACAGCCTTAGACACCCGAAAATCTTTGGTAACACTGAAATTTAAATAATGTCCTAAGACACCCAAAAATCGTTGATATTATTAGAATCAAGATTTATGTCCTTGGACACACTAAAATCGTTCAATCAAAATGATAGCCTTAGACACTCGAAAATAGTTGAATCAAAATGATGTCCTTAGACACCTGGAAATCGTTGGTAACTCAGGAGTAAATATAATGTCCGTAGACACCTAAAAATCGTAGATAAATCTAGAATCAAAACGATTTCCTTAGACACCCGTAAATTGTTGAATCAAAATGATAGCCATAGGCACCCTAAAATCTTTGGTAACACTGGAATTAAAATAACGTCTTTAGACACACGAAAATCGTTGATAATATTGGAATCAGAAATGATGTTCTTAGACACCAGAAAATCGTTGAATCATAATGATAGCCTTTGACACCCGAAAATAGTTGAATCTAAATGATAGCCTTAGACACCCGAAAATAGTTGAATCAATATGATGGCCTTAGACACCCGAAAATCGTTGGTAACACGGGAATCAAAATGATGTTTCAGACATCCGAAAGTTGTTGATAATACTGGAATTGGAATGAAGTCTTTAGACACCCACAAATCGTTGAATCAAAATGATGTCATTAAACACCCGAAAATCGTTGATAACTCTTAAACCAAAATGATGTCCTTAGACACCCGAATATCGTTGATTACTCTAGATTCAAAACGATGTCGCTAGACACCCAAAAATTGTTGAATCAAAATGATGCCCTTAGACACCCAAAAATCGTTGGTATCACTGGAACTAAAATAGTGTCTGTAGACAACCGAAAATCGTTGATAATATTGGAATCAAAATGATGTCTTTGGACACCCAAAAATCGTTGAATCAAAATGATGTCCTTAGACACCTGAAAATAGTTGAATCAAAATGATGGCTTTTGACACCCGAAAATTGTTCGTAACACTGGAATCAAAAATGATGTTCTTAGACAGACGATAAAAGTGCTTATCAAGTTATGTACAATGCCAAGCGAATTTCTGTTCAGGGTAACGGTCTCTGTTGTCATAGACCCTGGTCTAATCGGACCCATCCATCACTCGACCACTCAATAATCATATTAAGCAACTAGGCCTACATAGAAGTATTCCGAAAGTGCTGTTATACTTTTACAATTAAGTATGGATAACATGTATACTCCAGAGGAAATGGAATCAATAATGTTGCCTATTCTTAAACCATTTAAAGATACTGCAGCTCCTGAACTACATTTTACCAGTCAGAAGGCTATGGATTACTAGCCTACTTAGACTAGAGCTGCATGACTCTTTTTTACAGCGGTAGTCGGTAGAATGGCATGGCCGCTTACCGCGGTTAGAAGAGGACTAAGCAGTGAAAGAGTAGTGCTCATAAGGTACGCGGAAAGATAACTTTTGACGTAGTGGAAGATTTCGTTGGGATAAATGACACTACACTCTGTCGTTAACGCTTTTGATTACTATATAAACATAGATTGACGATCAGGCGTATGTTGCAGCTGTCTCCGGGTGTCTAAGGACATCATTTTGATTTCAGTGTTATCAACGATTTTCGGGTGTCTAAAGACATCTTTTTGATTTCAGTGATATCAACGATTTTCGGGTGCCTAAATACATCATTTTGATTTTAGCGTTATCAACGATTTTCGGGTGTTTATGGACATCATTTTGATTCCAGTGTTATAAATGACCTGCTGTTTTGAAGTTGACTTGACTATTTTAGAGATCCGCGGAACGTTGTTTTAGCCCCCCCAAGAGCCGATACCAAACTCCGCCTATGACTGTCCGGTTTTTATTTTAGGAAACTTTGTAGAATAGAAGTTGTACAGATGACAAGAGACATATCAAAACGTTTATTGTTTCTTTATTCAGTATTCATTCACGTTTATGTTCGTTTTATTTCAAACACGTATTATGCTTGTTGTACGTAATCTGAAATCTGATGGGTGGACTCAGTGTCATATCCAGGAATTTACGATAAGGGCGTGGGGGGGGTATGGCCTGGCCGGATCATGCCCCTCATAACACCAACACAACAGTTTACTGTAGATAAAAGGGGAATAAAACAAGAAAAACAATTGTTCCTACAAACAATTGTTTGTTTCTCCTAATTTCTGTGAATAAAATACCTTTTTAACAACTTTTCTCTAAGCCAACGGTTTCTTATAACCCCCTAAACCCCATGTCTACGCCACAGAGTGGACTCAGAGGCGCTCCCGACTCCAGCGTAACCAAAATAAACAATTTTAAGTTTTAAAATGAAGGATTCTTGTAGTCCCAGAATCCCAGGGTGTAGGCGTAACTCTTATTACTAAGGCGACCACTGGGCCAGATAGGGCCTACGGAGAAGGCTCGATTCTTCATGGTTACAGTACGATCAAATCTGTAAATCTATCAACGTTCTTTCCTTGAAACCAGTAGGCCCCACGCTCGAAATGGAATCTGCGTTACGGCAAAGGTTCTGAAACTACGCCAGTCTTAGGGACATCAACAATCCTTAACTCGTGGCTCCCAAGATTGCTGACTTACTGATGTGGTAAATAGGTTCGATGGCGTAAATGCAAACTTAATCTACCAACACGCCATCTTGAAAACCTAAATGAAGATTCTCAATTTCTCAGACGTTTCTGTTGCATTATTGTTAGGCAAACTACAAAAGTACATAATTTCAAGTAAAAACAAACACCGACAACAGGAAAAACATCAAATTCACAACTAGTTTTGTTCACAAGAAACACACCAACCAACCAACAAAAACACCAAATTCTAAAAACTAATTAATGAAAACACAGCGAAACGCTCACAATCAAAACAATGTCGTCGCGCAGCCATATTGGCCGCGTGCAATATTAAGCCGGCCAAACCAACGAGAAATTAACTAATTAATTAAATACGCGTTTCAAACACTGCATCCTAAACGAAAATAACTGAAAAATTATCGCCGATACACAGGCAATCACTATTTAAAAGTATTTTGCAAACGGAATGTCTCAAAAATCTTGAAATTACTTTAAATGTTAATTTTACTTTGGTACTTCATGGCTATTTTATATAACATCATTCAGGTGATAATGCTTTATTAGAAAAGATAAAGAAGTGTGTTGTTAATTTGTCGTTAAAAGAACATTTAATTTGTTAAGGTTGTTTTATGCAACAGGAGCTGTAGTGACTGCTTGAAGATAAAATAAATGAGTTCAATATAAATTATAGATATCGCTATTATTAGTGTAACTGTAGCCGTGATTTGTAACCATCGTGTCCTAGCTCTGTTTCAACATGCATTCACCAATCGCGTCTAAAGCTTATAGCAACAGTGGACCATGTTTAAAAGGTGCGTAAGGAGGGTTCTCAAACTTACAGTCTTATTCGGGCAGCATCAGTTTGACCATGACTTAGCATCGGAAAACACACATCCAGTAACTAATGTTAATGACTGCTTGGCTAGTTCGTTTCAGTTTAACGTCACTGTTTAACCCTGTCCAGCCGGAATTGTTTTGATACCTAACCTGTTAATGGGGTCACGGTGACCCCATCCGGCGGGAAAGGGTTGAGGTCAACAAAATGTGCAAACTTTTCTATTTCTAGATCTATGGCATTTATAGAAAGATAGACATATGGAGGCGAGAAATGTAAGAGATATTTAAAATTTTAGAATTGCTTATTAAGTGCTGTAATATGCCAAGCAAATTTGTGTCCAGGGTAATGGCCTCTGTTGTCATAGACCCTCGTCAAATCGGATCCATCCTAGAGATATTTCGAAGAAATCTGTTTGAAAATTCCAGTCCACTTGTAGTTGAAACCAGACACTGTCGAGTAAATCAAATACATGTACATGTAAGTTAGCTGCTGCCCTCCGCTCTAACCAGGACTGGGACTAGCACAACTACATGTACTATAACAGAGCATAGGTAGTTGCGAATTAGTTTTCATTTTTTGATAGTTTTTTGTGGGAGACAAAGTCTTCAATGGCTGATGTGAGTGCTTTCCGAGTGTGCTTTGGCCCTTTGCAACTGAAAATTCCTGAGGCACAATCTGAATTTATAAGGTTATGCCTAAGCGATTTTGGGTGTGTAATTACATGATTTTGTTTCCAATGTTTTCAACGTTTTGCTGTCTTTGAAATTTGACATCACAACATCCACGGATTTTAACAGTTAAAAGTTTTGATTTAGAAACGATCGAAATATGATATTTAGGTCATATTAGCGTGACGATTTCAAGGTGTTCCAGAAGGCATTGTATCTTAGGGATGTTTAGTAATTGCTTAGTATCCGCGTGGTATTAAGACGCCTACTTGTGCTATATTATAATACTTATATATTTTTTCGTAATTTAATCAACCCGGTTGACAAACCGAAACCGGTTACCGTGTGTACTATATATATGCAACTTAAGCAAATCACAGCGGAAATTACAGAATACATGAATCCTGATTATTTACAGACTACAATCACATGGCCTACAAAGCACGTCCACTCAACGGGGCGCGAACTCGTTACCTCTCGCTCTCTGCACCAACGTGTTGTCCATTACTTTACCGGGCATTATCGTCATTTTCGTTGTCGTTGTCATCTTTGGCGTTGTAGTGTATGTTGTAGTAATCATCATAATCGTCGTAATCGATCCTACCCATTCTTTGTTGGAAATTGCGATAATAGGTAAATTTGTTAAATATGAGCATTATCAATGATGAAATATGTGATCCACTCATACAGAGCTCTGTGATGTTGATTACACTGATTTTGATCAAATGGCAAGCGTGAGAATTGGTCACCCTCTGTCAAATGCCGAGGTCAAGAAGCGAAGTCGCGAAGTCCATTCTCAAAGTGTCATCATCTCAAATCTTAACATTGTTTGCAGCAAAAAATCAGAACATCTATAATAATATAATTTCATCCGATCGCTCCACATGCCCATACCACCTCAATTTGTAGAGTATTGTATATCAAGTTGTTATCGGTTTCATTGATAAACTGAATATTGGCTCTCGTGTACTCCAACATTTTATAACGGGTATTTACTTTAAAATGAGGTGTCTATTGCCTAATTAAGTTCTTAAGTTTCAGCCAGTGGCGGCGCCAGGGGGGGGCTAGGGGGGCTAAGCCCCACCTATCGGCGGCTCAGCCCTCCCAAAACAAAACGAGGAAAATCTCTACAACTGCTAACTTCGAATAAGAAAGCTAGACAGTGACCAACGGCAATGAAATCACTAATCATAGCGTAGAGGGCTTATCCTAATAGAATCCACCGCATATTTTGCCAAATATCCCCCCGACCCGTCATGAGGTTATGACTGTATATCATAATAATATTATATTATGTAGCCCGCCGGCCGGCTGAGGGGACACCTGTAGTCTTATACAATCACATGCGAAATGGGGTTTTCAATTAGCAGCAGCACTCATGGTGAGACTTTTGGGGCTTGGTAACGGTCCCCAAGTTTGTGGTCAAACCCGGCCCTAGGGTGTGCGGGGCCCAAGGCAGCAAGAGATTCTCTGAAAAGGGTTCTGAAGCAGAACATTTACGAAGTTGATTTCCTGCCAATATGGTAAGTAGGCCTACTGTATATCATAGGCTTTGATATTCTAGAAAACCTGAATTCTACCGGTAGGCCTAGCCCGGGGCTGAAAGTGGTTTGGAAAGTTGCCTGGTCTGACTTTGAGCCGAAAATTTTCAGAAATGTTGTTTTGGTCATTCGCCCAGAATGGTAGAAATTTCTCCCATTTTTGGCACCTGACGACCTTTTTATGTCATTAATTTTTGCCCATAAAATTTTTAAATCATACCATTTTTACCTATTTCTTTTGTTCGATGACCTGTTGTTTTTAGTTGTTTGCCCACAAATTGTTAAGACTTGCTTCTCGGCTGATACCCGGCACCAGCAGGTCTAGAAAATAGATGCCGGGTCGCAGACCCTGACAGACCCGGCTCACTTTCAGCTCTGGCCTACAGCCTATACTTGTACACTGTAGTTGTGACTCGCTTTATTTGCAGACTCATGGGTGGAGTTTGGTCTCAGCTCTGGAGCGGGAGGGGCTAAATCAATGTTCCGCGGATCTCCATTATAAAAATTATAGTCAAGTCAACTTCAAAACAGCAGGTCGTTGATAACACCAGAATCAAAATTATGACCTTACCCACCGGAGAATCGTTGGGAACACTAAATCAAAATAATATCCTTAGACACCCGAAAATCGTAGATAACACTAGAATCAGAATAAAGTCCTTAGACACCCGAAAATTGTTGGTAGCACTGAAATCAAATTGATATCCTTAGACACCCGAAAATCGTTGATAACACTGGAATCAAAATGATGTTCTTAGACTCCAGAAAATCATTGGTAATACTGGAATCAAAATGATGTTCTTAGACACTCGAAAATCGTTGATAACAAATACAATCAAAATGATGTCCTTAGACACCCGAAAATCGTTGGTAACACTTAAGTTAAAATGATATCCTTAGACACCCGACAATTGTTGTTTGCACTGGATTCAAAACGATGTTCTTAGACACCCAAAACTCGTTGGTAATACTGGAATCAAAATGATATCTTTAGACACCCAAAAATCGTTGATAATACTGCAGTCAAAAGATATCTTAGACACCCGAAAATCGTTGATAACAGTAAAATCAAAATGTTGTTCTTAGACTCCAGAAAATCATTGGTAATACTGGAATCAAAATGATATCCTTAGACACCCAAGAATCGTTGATAACATTGGAATCAAAATAATGTCCTTAGACACCCGAAAATCGTTGATAACAGTATAACCTAAATGATGTTCTTAGACACCCGAAAATCATTGGTAATACTGGAAACAAAATGATATCCTTAGACACCCAAAAATCGTTGATAACATTGGAATCAAAATAATGTCCTTAGACGCCCGAAAAGGTGTTTTAAACAAAATTGGACGACTAAAATTATGTCTTCAGAAATTTTAACAGCTAAAAATGGTGTATCCAGATATTTTGACAGCAAAAAAAACCTCTTCAAATATTTTGAAAACTAAAGTAAGGTGCCATCAAAAATTTTGACCAATAAAAAAAGATTTCTTCAGAAATTTTTACACCTAATCGAAGGTGTCTTCATACATTTTTACGACTAAAAAAGGTGTTTTCAGACATCTTGACGACTAAAAAGTCGTCAGAAATTCTTCGCCGAAGAAGCACTAATGAAATCAAATCTTGGCTACGGCCTTGGAGGCTGGAGGAAGTTGTGCAGTTCAAAAAATTTCTTTAAAAACCCGTGCATTCTTATACTGGTAGTCGGCGACACTTCAGAACGAGTTCTTGTTGAAAGTTTCATGATTTTATCGTTCGTAAATAGCTGGTAAAAAAAGAGCCTAAAATGGCTCCAGTTGAGGTCAACAAACCTAAAAAATGCGTTGGCGGCTGGGGCTCCGCCCCAGACCCCGCTGGGGAACTTACGACGCTCCCCCAGACTCCCTAGTCGGTATGGGCTTCGTGCCTTCGGCACTCAAAGCTTCGCGCCTTCGGCGTTTGGTAAAAAAACATGTTTGCCTGCCTTGGGGCTTCAGCCCCCCCAAACCTGAATTCCTGGCGCCGCCACTGGTTTCAGCACAGAGCATGATCGAAAGATTTTCATAATTGCCATGCGTTGAATAGACACCTTTAATTTATATCTTCATGTGGATATAAATTTTCCGTTTTCTTTAAAAATGAAATAGATCTCGATTTTATACTGTCCATCGATCGTATTTAAGCTGAATGAATAAAAAATATTATTTCAGTTTAACCCTTTAACAAAATGCATTGGAAACACGTGTAGCTGGTCGTTAAAGGGTTAACTGGGGATTCTCTTAAAAGAAAGTTTCCCCCGAATAGGCTAACGTTTTAACTCACGATCAGTGAGTTGTCTGAAATTACTTTTAAGTCGCTCATCAAAATGACATGCGACAATGCGCTGTGAGAATAATTATTTGGTTCTAGGCACTGACCAAGAATATAAATATTTATAAACAGAGGAATTTTACTGTTTCTGAACAACTTCGGACTATGTTATCGGCCTAATAATAATTATTAGCTTAGTTAAACGTAACATCGACATTATTCATTATCAAATAAATTATGGACTGATATTTCATGGTTAAAATCCACATCTGGGCAGAAAGTTATTTTAGATGATGACGCTGGCGCTGCTGATGATGATAATGAAGACGGCGACAACGACGACGTTGGCGTTTGCGGTAACGGGGGTGGTGGTGCTTGAGTTGGTGGTGGTGGTGGTGGTGGTGGTGGTGGTGGTGGTGGTTGCTGCTGAAAAAGAAGTCCGCTTAGTTCCTTTTGCTCGTACTTCTCTGTGGTTGGCCCAGTGGTAAGTTATAGAATGACCTTCTTAAACTAAAAACTGCTCTTTCTGGGAGCCCTGGTGTCATGAGCGCCTCTGAGTTGTTTTTTTGCAGAGGCGCTATTTAGATTTCCGAATGAATGAATGAATGAATGAATGAATGAATGAATGGATGAATGGATGGATGAACGAGTTAATAATTAAAAATCGTCAAAACGATGCGACTCAATACAAAATGACCCTGCTGATTACCCGAATAGAGTGACAAACATGCGTCAGAAACTTCAAAATCTGATCGGCTGATAAGTTGCGGTTACAATTCCCTTCAACATGATTGACGGAAAAATCTAAATGATCATCACGAAACAATGGTTTTTAAATAATATGTAAACACCGATTTAAAGGTGTTTAAATAGGCATTGAGATATCTTAAAGATTATTCAGAGATATTAATATGGTGGATGTTAAATACGCCTATGTGTGCTTACACCATAAAAAGAAGAAAAGTCTCATCATTGCCGTATTTCTCGTCGTCGTCGTTGCCGTCATCATTAAAAATTTAATGTCGTCGTCATCATCATAATCGTAATCTGATTTTTGATAGGCTATGTTGCAATATAATCTTACTCTTAGTGTTGCACATGCTAAATTTCTAACATCACTTGCCAGCGTTTGACGGGTGTATAAGAGCATACTATGCTATAATACATGCTATGCGACAATGGGGGACCTATAATTGGTTCCTCGAGCTCGCACTTCTACAAGACAGCGCCGAGCCTTTTCTACTATATTGGGTCTCGCTATCTGAATACTTGCAACATAATATGCCTAGACTAAATTCACCTGCTTTTTATAAGTTGCTCAAAACCTATTATTTAGCTGTGGCTGGACTGGGAGCGCCTCTGAGTAGGTTTCTTGAAGACGCGCTATATAAATTCACGAAATGAACGAATGAAATGAATCATCGTCATCGTTCGTGATAGACTTTACTCAAGGACGACGTCGCGTGATATTCTATCCCCATTATTAAAGCTATTCGGGGAATATAGCCTACCTGGAGTAAATATCCGTGAGGATAAACTATTCTACCCAATTTTTATTAATGCGTATAATTGACAAATTTACGCTGAAATCGACATTTTAAACTGACTCTGATTGTAGTTAGTGTCGTAAGCAATGTTGAAAGCAACGCAACTCGAATTTATTTTGTGACTCAAAGTCCATCAAACAATCAATCATAATTTACACAGCACCTTTTCGATGTAACTACTCAGAGGCGCTCCATGTCGAAATCAATCGTAATCGTAATGGTAAACTCGAAATTTCTAAAGCGCTACTCGAAAGCCAAGCGCGGGGCACCAGCTTATTCAGGAGGGCTGCGTTGAGACAGAAGGGTTGTCCGTGAGAATAGTCGGTGGTGATCCGGGTCGAGGGTCGAGAACAAGCGAAAAAACAGATGTTCCTATGTTCTTCTAATAAGTGCTCTAAAGGTAGACGAAGAAAAGTTATCCTTAATGATAAAAAAATACACCTTTAGTGGAAATCTTTAAAACAAAGAAAAGGTAGGTAATTTGCAAAAAAAGTGACTAATTCCGCCACTTTTCGCACTCTGCCACAGTGCCAGTCCCAGACCTGGATAAAGAAGGAGGGCATCGCTAATGATCTTTGTTATCATACAGTGACGTTACACTGAAAAACCACCAAAAAGTGACTCAATTATTTTCTCTTCATATAGGATACGATTATTATGAGTATACTCTATTTCGTGACTCCAGGCGTTTGTTGTGACAGTCGTTTCATTCATGAATAGCTTAGAAAGATCATTGCTTCATTCCTTCTTCATTTTGCGGTTACGATGATACATGCATGCGTTTTCTGCGTCATTCACTTATATAGTTTAAGTGATTAACAGAGGTGTCGTAAAAGTACAACTAACCTTACGATTAAAGCTATTAATTTTGACTGTGCACTTATCTTATTATTTTATTTGTTTGTCTGTGCACTTGTTATAGCGCCCCTTCAAGCTCTCACTACTCAGAGGCGCTCCCGAATGCAGAGCGGACACTGCGTCGGAGTTTCACGCAGAAAAGTTGTGAGTGATGGACTTGCGAGGTGGATTCGAACCTGGTTTTGTTATGCTGTACTGTCGATTGAAAAGCCGTGAGTTCAAATCTCAGCCATGGCAGAAATTTATGATGACGACGACGAAGGTGATGATAATAATTAGCATGTAATTGCCGTCTGTTGCCATTATACGATTGTTGGTTGTGTGCAAAGGTTGGTTTCTAGGACACGACGTATTCTCAATGATTGGTTGTGTGACTTGTGTCTGTTTAATATCAAAGATCATTAGCGTCGCTTCCTTCTTCACTACTATAATTGGATGCCTCTCACAACTTGTAGGAATTTCTGCGTCGTTTACTTATATATACTAATTGAGTCCTTAACGGAGGTGTTTTATAACTACCGGTTACTTGTATGCTGGATCCGATTTGACCAGGATCTATGACAACAGTGTCCGTTGCCCTCGACAGAAATTTGTTTGGCATATTACAGCACTTAAAATTTTTTCTTAACGGTGAGAATTGGTCACCAGCTTTTATATGCCGTGGCCACGAAATGAAGTCGATACTTAGTCCCTATTATACTCCTAGGATCTCAAGTTTTGACATCGTTTCGAAGCAAAAGTGCTAGTAGTATTAAGTGGCACTCTGGCGGAGGATGATTCCGATTTCACCAGGGTCTATGACAACAGAGGCCGTTACCCTAGACAGAAATTTGCTCGGCGTATTACAGCACTTATGAGTAAGGTACTAGACCAGTAACTCTGACCACGATTGACAATTATTATAAGCAAGCCCTGATCTGGATATTAATGGCTTTTGTTAACGGTACCGTTAATTTATTATACAGATTTAGAATAAAATGAGGTGTCTTAGGATTAATTAATTTCTTGTACTTATTTGTCATTACATGAGCGAAATGTTTTAAAATTGTTCAGTGTTGTGTATAGACACCTTTAGTTTGAATATTCAAGAAGTTTTTAATATCTCATTATTCGTTAATAATTAAATAACGTGAAGCATTCTGCATACTACTCTTCCATGCATACTCCCATCCATCTACAGGCTCGCGTTACATGTACTAACTGTATAGTTTGTATATTTGTGCACTCGTTAAAGCGCTCCTTCAAGAACCTACACAGAAGCGCTCCCGTATACAACGCGGACACTGAATCGGAGTATAATATATGAGACTCTGGAATGAAGGGCCTACCGTACATGGTTCGAAACTCATTTGCTAAATTACAAAGAGCTGGATTGACTGAAACTTTGAAATTTGTGATTTGCGCTTTTGTCAATTGATTGAATTGCATAACTTTTTCATCTTTCGTACTGCATAACTGTTTACTGTAAGCAGTTTCGGTCTGTCAACCGGAGTATTTGGGGAAAAATTAATCTTGTATAACTGCAACTCAATGGCCAAGACTAAGAGTGGTGGTATAGAAATTACTAAAATGCTATACATCATTACACACCTTTGATTTTATGTAACACAAGTTATATAAGTGACCATTTCAGCCAGAAAATGCAATTTGAATTATTTGTGGTAGACAATGATGATGACGACGACGACGATGATGATGATGATGATGATGACGACGACGACGACGACGATGATGATTTCGACGGATGTTTGTTGATTTTGTGCCAATGTCTACAACTCTACATGTATAATTATAGGGCACAACGTCATTATTGTCATTGAAGGTCGTATTCACGATTTTTTTGTCCAGTGTGGGGGCGTGTGTTTACCCGACCTTGAGAGCAAGCAGATAAGCAACCGAATAAGCGGTCTAATCATGATTGTGTTTGAAAATGCATGATTTTAGGTTGACATTTTATCAGTTTCAACCACCCAAGACACCAACCTACCAACGGCCTTGTTTGTTATTGGTTGTCAGTTTAAATCATTATAGTTGGCGCTGCCTTTCAACTGCATTAATTATTTATTTTTTGCGTCATTTGTATTACAAAGAATAGTTTTCTCAAAAAAAGAGGTGTTTAAGTGCAACGCATATCTCTGCGCTAGTAATAGCAATACTATTTTTTATTTCTTGCATGCAACGCCTGCAAACGCGTTGCGTTTTGCACGTACAAGTTATGCAGTAATCTTAAATAACATCAACTTAACTACTAACAGAACAGACAGCCTGCAATACAATAGCAGCTTCTTAAACATTTCGCTAATCTTATCCACCCGCTTTGCAGCATACATAATTCGCTGAATAGGCCTTGTAGGAGATAGTCCCCAGACTCTTGAGACCTTTTCATATCCAAACAGAAGCAGCACCACCATAAATAGCATAATTAGCAGCTTCAACCTCTCAATAAAGTTTTGACCAGTTCCCATGCTTTAATTCAATAATATTAACTTACTAAAGGATTATAAGACTAATTCCGCAATCAGGCTTCTAACGTCCAGCGGTACACTAAATTGGTTTTGTGCAGTTGTAGATATAAACTAGCAAAAAATGCGTTACGGTCATCTGGATGCAAAATAATTCAGTTTGACAATTCGCAAAAATGCTGAAGTTTATGAAAATAATGAATGTTTCTTCATCTATGGCTTTTATTTTTGAAGCAAGGTAAATAGGGACGTGATATGACAGTGTTGTAATTTGTCCTGAAATTTTTCTTTTAAAATTCCAACCCTCCTGTAATTGAAATTCAACACTGTATAGTAAATCTAGTGCGCTAAACTTCGCCCTTTTCGCTCCACCCGGCTGGGACTAGTACTACAGTAACTGTAGGCTATGTGCATTTGCGGAATTACTTTTTTAAATTAGTAATTGTTTTTTTAGTGGGAGACAAAAACTTTCAACGGCTTACGATGATGCTTTTCGAGTTCGCTTTTATAACTGGAAATGTTTGTGACGCAAGCTCTATTTATAATGTTATTGGTTATTGAATTTCGGGTGTGGAAGACATCAATTATTTCCAGTGTTTTCAACGTCTTGCGGTCTTTGAAGTTCACTTCACAATATCGATGAAGCACTATATTTATAAACTTTTGTGGCACGATGATAAGATAATTTATTATGTGAAAAGTTTGTCGTAGGTTAATTGTCAATTCTGCTCATTATTGTTTGCGAAATTTTGCTTTGCGCCATCTGCTTTGAGAAAACCTCCATTGTAGACTAGTAAGAATGAAACAATTAAATACAGAATTTCTATATCTCTTTTCCACTATTTAAAGGTGTCCAAGAAGGCATTGTTATCTTAGGGATGTTCAGTGTTCTTGTGGATATTAAAGACGCTGACATCATAAATTAAGAGAAGAAAATTATGCCAAACAAATTTTCTTTCGTAGGCAATGGCCCCTGTTGTCACAAATCTTCGTCAAATCTGGACCCATCCATCCATACGACGTAAAGAATAAACAGTAAAGGCCCTAAAACTGAACCCTGAGGGACTCCACACTTAACTGTGAGCATAGCAGAATATGTTTTATTGATCGAACATAGTGTTTTCTATAATAATTGCTGAGGTAGTTAGCAAACCAACCTATGGACGCACCTCGAATTTCATAATAGTGTAGTTTATCCAAGGGTATGCTATTTTGTGATTTATCGTATCGAAAGCTTTAGCTAGATATAGAAAATCAGTGAGTTCAACTATTGCTATAATAGGTATACATTATATTGCGAAAACCAAACTCCTCATCTACAAGTATTTTTTTGCAGTTATAAATGACAACAATCTATCATAAACCAATTTTTTTTAAACCTTGGACTTAGGGTTTGAACTCACGATTTCTTGTTTACGAGGCCAGTGCTCTGCCACTGGGCTATTGAGACTCACGTTAAGCCCCATCAGATAAACTTTTTTCACAGTCGTACAAAAGCTGCCAGTGTGCTTCTCTCCATAAAGAACTCGGTAATATCGACAACCCTGACCTGTGAGGTGATCGAATGGAAAGATTGAAAATTGTGTCGCCCGTTGTCATATGCCGAGACAAAGAAATGAAGTCGCGAAGTCTATTTTTTAATCTAATTTTTAGCTTCGTTTGGTAGCAATACTTTTAGTGTCAAGGTTTAAATTATCTTAACGGTTTCGAATACTCCATATCTTATTATAATAATATTTGCTAAAAAGAGGTGTCTAAGGGCTAGACCTATTTGGTTTCTTGAGTTTCAATGTCGTGTATGAGCGAGCTATTTAAAAATTGCCCTGCGTTGCGTAGACACCTTTAGTTTATATAATCAATAATTTATAAATTTACAAATTTGCACGTGTAATGTATCTTATTGACATCTTTACTAGGGCGTAGTGACCAGAAAGGATCATGTTTGGCATAAAATATTAATTTGTTGCTCCTATGCATAGGATAGTGTCTGGTATAGATATATTGTTGTCGTCATCATCATAATCATCGTCATCGTTCGTCACCGCCTCAGCCATCACGATGTCGCGTGATATTCTACACACCCCCCCCCCCCCATTAGAGATATCCGGGAATATACCGGGTATAGAATATCCGGGGGATATAAGCTATTCCATCCCATTTTTTAAAGCGTATAATTGATAAATTTACGCTGTAATCAGAACTTTAACTCAGATTATAGTTAGCGTCGTAAGCAAAGTTGAAAGTAACGCAACTAGAATTTATTTTGTGAATCTAAGTCAATAAATAAATAAATAAATAAATAAATAAATAAATAAATAAATAAAAAAATAAGTTAAGAAATCAATCAGTCGACCAGAATTTATATAGCGACCTTTCAAGGTACCTACTCAGAGACGCTCCCAGTCGAAATCAATCGTAATCTCAAAATTTCTAAAGCGCTAATCGAAAGCCATGCGCGGAGGCACCAGCTTATTCACGAGCGCTACGTTGAGACAGAAGTGTTTCCGTGAGAATAGTCCGTGGTGATCCGGGTCGGGGGTCGAGATCAAGCGAAAGAAACAGATGTTCCTATGTTTTCTATATCTTCTAAGTGCTCTAAATGAAAGAGGATCAGAGTTGGCCATTATGAAAGAAAACACAATTTTTATTGGAAAACCTTAACAACAAAATAAGGTAGGTTAATTTGCAAAAAAGTGACTAAATCCACCACTAGTCGCATTTGTATTTGAAAAGCAAAACTATTGAGTAAATCAGAGACTGTGAACGTCGACCTCCTCGCTACAACAGGCTTGGGACTAGCACTACTATAGGGGGGAAAGCAGCTTTGAGTAGGAAACGATATATTTAAATGGATGAAGTTAGATATATCCGTTACAGAATCTACTCTAGGAACTGATCATGTGCAACAATACAGATCATAATGGCCATGCAAAATTATATAGCATCATTGGCAAGCGTTTATCGGGTGTTTAAGGGAATCATTTTGTCTATAACGCTTTCAACGTCTTAACGTCTTTGAAGTTGACTTCGCAACATGCAGTGAATTTTATGGGATGGCCTCTCACGGTTATTCCAGTCTGTTCTGTTGACGATTGTTATAGCGAAACACGAATTAATTTAATAGTAAAGAGAACATGCCATTGTGATCTAAATCAAAATGTGTTCTAGGAAATATATCTGTACTAGAAATGTATAGGAACTTTTGGGCGATTACGCCTGGGACTATAATAATGTCGAGATTAAACGGACGACGACTAAAAGTTGTCAAAACGATGCGATTCAGTTCAAAATTACCCTGCTTGTTACCCGGATATAGTGACATACATCGTTCATGACACATCAGAAACTACCGTCTATGATTGGCTGAGAGGTTACTGTTTCATTTTCCTTCATATCATACAGAACATACGAATAAAGCCTTACAAAACAACAGCATTTAAGTAATATGTAAACAGCGATTTAAAGGTGTTCAAGTCTGCATAAGTTGCTCAGCAATGTTCAGAGACCTTGTGGATATTAAAGTCGCCTACTTTTGCTGGCATCATAAAGGAAGAAAGCCTCCTTATTGCTGTCCACATTTTCTTCGTCATCGTAATTGTCGTCTTCATCATCATAGTCATCATCATCATCGTTCGTTATAGCGGCGGCCATCAAGTCTCCGATTCCCATGACTAAAATCCGTCGATACGATAAGACTCAGTTCGAAATTACTCTGCTGTTTTCCCGGATTGGTTTACATCAATCGTCCTTGAAACTTCAGAAAATACGATATCTGATAGCCTATGCCAGTTTTATATTCTTTCGTAACTTACGACTAATGCGAACTAGCAACACGAAACAACGCAATTTAAATAATACAAAGACACCAATTTAAGGGTGTCTATGCAAGCATAAAGATTTTAGCAATATTCACAGATTTCTGTGGATACTTGAGATGCGTATACTCCTACATTCGCTGGCATCATTTAAAACCGTCATCATTACCGTCGTCGTCGTTGTCGCTGCCTTAGTAATTGTCGTCGTCATCATCACAATAACATCATCATGTGCTTGATACATACGGACCAATAGAAAAACTGATTGATTTATTGACTGGCTGGTTGATTGACTGATTGACTGATTGATTCATTCGTTCATTCTCGATATCTCTACATAAAAATCGATAGGCAGCTGGTCATCATTCAGGTAGACAGACAGATGGACGGCTAAGGTGGGTAATGTTTGGAGCTGAAATAACAAGGAATGTTTTGAGAAAAGGAGGACTCAGGATAGGATTTGTGAAAAGCTATGTTTTCAGTTTTCAATGAAAGACTTATGGAGAGATAGAAAGAGGTTGAATCAGTTCGTTTGATGGTTCACAAGTTTGTAGTATAGTGCTGATGCAAATTTGTTCCAAAGAGGAAACGGCAATAGAATTAGAAGGTTTTTCTCTCAAATTTTAATGATGATTATGATGGAAGGTCGAAGGAGTGTAATGGAGGATGAAGAGAATGTTAACGGTTGGACAAAATTACACTGGGATGATGTCATCGGATTTCGTATAAATTTTATACTCCGACAACTTATAATTTGGAGTTAAAATAGAAATGAGGTGTCTAAGAGGACTTATCTTTATTGGGTCATAATGCCGCGTATGATCGAGCGAAAATTTGTAACAATTGCATTTATGCAGTTTGTGTATAGGCCTATTATCATTAGATTTCAAGAGTAATGGGTAATTTATAGCATTCATATGATCTAAACTAAAGGTGTTTTTATATAACTTTACAGAGGCGCTATATAATTCTCTGTAATGAATGAATGAATGAATGAATGAATGAATGAATGAATGAATGAATGAATGAATGTATGTATGAATGAATGAATGAACGATTGAATGAATGAATGAATTAATTAATTATTTAATTAATTGCGCCAAAAGTAATCCCCTAAGGTTTTTAGCTCATATCTTGACCAAACATACGAATTTTTAACTGAAACTTTATAATCTTAAAGAAAGTGATGTAACTTTTGTTCTGTATGAAATATTTTGTTGAAATTTGAAACATTGTACGTAAATATGAATTGCATTTAAGACTGTAAGGTTTCATTCAAAAATTCGTATGTTTGGCCAAGATATGGGCTCAACACCGCAGGGGATTCTTTTTTTGGCGCACCCTTTAAAAATAAGAGCTTTAAAGTGAAACTCCCTTAGAACTTACATGTATCACGATTATGTTTGTAAATGCAGTGTTTCATGGTGGTATTATTTCATTTTCAACCAGCCAAGACACATAGCTGCGGCCTTGTTTGTCATTGCTTGGTTGTTTCAGTTTAAATGATGATGATGACGATTGACGTTAACAACGATCATTATAGGAGCTGACCAAAAGACTACTTATTTTCTGCGTCATTTGTTTTTATACAATAACTTAAATATAGATGTGGGTGTCTAAGTACAACTTCACCTCTCTACACTAGTATAGCTTATTCGAGCGTTCGCTGTTCTTTTCCACACGCCATGGATTGAACTACCTATTTTCTGCTCTCTCTTCCCGGCGTTCCCGCCATCTTCTACTAAACAACATCCAAATATTGGTTCTAATTATAGAAGTTTTGAAATCCATATAACAATCCATTCCTACAATTTTTTCGTGAATTTGGATTTTAAAAAATAATAAATTTTTCAACTCGCAAATTTCTGTCGAAGCCTCTGTTGTCATATAATACCGTCGTCTAATCTGGATCCATCCTAATCAAAAGAAGAGCGAAAAAAACCGCCATTTATCGTATCCGATGCAATACATAATTATGGCAATAACAGTTTTCGGTTCTACGAAACAATGTTAAATTTTGCTGGCAATAGAGATTTTGAAATTCTTCTGTTCGCACTTTTAATTGAAGCGTAAACTAGTCAGTGAATTAATGTTGATGAACGTTGCCCTCCTCGTTCCTTCAGGCTTGGGATTAGCACTACCGTAGAACAAAGACAACAGCGGAATTATAATTCATTTAGTAAGCTTGGTAGTTTCAAAGGCAATGAAAAGGAGATGAGCGCCTCCCAGTGTTCCTCATGGAACGGGATGGGACTTTACTTTTTACTTTTAGTAGTTTCAAAGGCAATGCCATGCGACTAAGAGGTCATGAGAGATGGTTTCTTGTAACCAATATAAAACTTATACGTCAGTTATAAGCGATTCTCGGGTGTGTAAAGACATCACTTTGTTTCCATTGGCTAAATTGTCTTTGATGTTGATGTAAACAACATCCACCGGACAATAGCATTCAAAACTTTAATGTTTAAAGTGTTTCTAGAGCATCAAATACAGTACGTGAGCATTTGCATTTTACGATGACAATCGTAACTGTCAATTTGGTTCATTTATTGTTTACCGAAATCTTGCCTAATTAACGCCATTGCTGTGGAATGCCAACATCCAGTACGAATAAATCGATCAAAATACTTATTTTATATACTTTTGTTGTAAAATGATTTAATGGTGTTCAAGAAGTCATTGATATCTTAGCGACGTTCAGTGTTATTGTGGACATTAAAGATGACTACATTTCCTAACATCATAAAAGAAAGAAAAGCCTCGCTATTGTATTTGTTGTCAATGTCGTTGCTGTAGTAATTGTCGTCGTAATCATTATATTCCGCTAGTACACAATCTTGTGTTTGTTCTTAAGTCACAATAATTAGTTAATTAATTAATGTTGGTATATGCGAAAAAATCAAGGGGGAATATAGCCATACGGCACTAAATGTGGGCTGATAAAATGGTAAGGGTGCGAACGAGTCACACGGTTTTATGTGCCGAGGCCAAAGAAATGACGTCGCTAACTCAATTCTCAAAGGATGTCAGACATTGACGACATTGTTATGGTTGCAAACTATGTTGTTTGAAGTGCCACTCTGATTACTGTTACAGTAGTTATATTAAATCACGATTGGTGGGGTCGCGCATTGGATAGCGTACTGACATGGCGATCATCGAAACTGAGCCCGATTCCCGAAGTCCGCGTATGTTGGACGTGCTCTGTAGGCTGCTATTAGCGCCTTTGTATTTCAAGCTGTCTGTTCTGTTAGTAGATAACATTTATATTTATTTAAAATAACTGATTAACTGCACCACTGTAACCGGTTGCGGTCTGTCAACCAGATTGCTGAGTAAATGAAAATAATTAATTATTAATTGATTAACTTTCACTCTTTTCTACGCGCTAAGCTCATGGCTGAGCTCTTAGTCTCTTACCCGCGTAAAGGTTGTGTCAAGTTTCACTCTGACTATAATTATAATAGTACGTTTAGAGTACAAAATCACAATTAACGGACTTTGCGCTCCCAACAACTTATTATACAGGTTTTAGGTTTTAAAAAGGTGTCTGTCCTGTCAGTCACCGACGTCGCTGCGTGTCTATAAGAGCCATATTCTTTTCTGGATTTCAATACCATGTATTGTATTGTATTGTATTGTATTGTATTGTATTGTATTGTATTGTATTGTATTGTATTGTATTGTATTGTATTAAAACATTTAAGACGTGTCTCTACTAGGGTGAACTGCTCAGTGGTGCTCCCAGTGCGCAAGACCAATGTATGGGCGAGGAGGTGTTAAAAATTGCGCCGCGTTGCAGAAGACACATATAGTTGATAGATTGAGGAAAATATAAATACCTCAATTATTACTTCATGTAAATTGCATGATTTTTTTTCCACTGTCTATCCAGGCATCCACTACCAGAGTGGTTCACAATCTTTTTTGACTTTAGGTCCACGTTTTCCAAGCTGGACACGAGGGCCACGTTTTCTTAGTTGTATGACATTAGGATTCACAAGGGTAAAATTTAATTATGTAAAAGCATATAAAGTTGTTAGAATTGAATCAAAATAGAATGTTTTATATGTTATTTATTATAGACGACAATATAAAATTAGTTGCAGTAGAAAATAATTATGTGTACTATCCTGTCCCTATTGTCTTTTTTCATATAATACTGTTTGTTAATTCTATCAGAGAAGGGGCCCATTTTTAGACCTGGTGGGCCACTTTCGACCCTCGGACCACGGGTTGGGAACCAATGCACTACCACATCTGATAATCCTTCTTGGGACCAGCACCATTGGCAGTTATGAGTGTGAAAAGATATATTTCAATGGATGAAGTAGGCTACATTCGTTGTGGAATCTACCCTTAGATCTGATGTTGTGCATTATTATTGTCTCGTTGTTCCTGAAATATTTATAACATTGGTTCAAAGCGTTTATCGGGTGTTTAAGGGCATTATTTTGTTATAAGGTCTTTGAAGTTGAAGTGGACATCACAACATCCTCGGGGACATTGGTATACTTTCGACATAAAATTATACGAACTAACATTGCGAAACAACATTATTTAACTAATCGGCAAACACCGATTTAAGGGTGTTGTTGCAAGCATGGAGATCTTATCAATATTCAGAGATTTTGTGGATATTTGAGACGCCTACATTCGCTGGCATTATTTAAAACCGTCATCATTATCGTCGTCGTTGTCGCTGCCTTAGCAATTGTCATCATCATCATCATCATCATCATCATCATCATCATCATCATCATCATCATCATCATCATCATCATCATCATCATCATCATCATCATCATCACCATCATCGTGTGTTTGATACATATGGACCATTTGAAAAACTGATTGATTGACCCGCTGATTGATTGATTGATTCAATGTAATATCGAAATCACTACAACTCCCATAACAGCTAATTTAAAAAATCGATAGGCATCGGGTCATCATTCAGGCAGACAGACAGATGGACGGCTAAGGTGTTTAGAGCTGAAATAACCATGAGTTTGAGGAGAAAATGATCCGAATAGGATTTGTGAAAAGCTGTTTTCTGTTGTCAGTTAAAGAATTATGGATAGATAGAAAGAGTTGGCATGGTGGTTCAGAAGTTTGGACTTTGCCGTATGGTGCTGGCACAAGTTTGTTCCAAATGGGTGAAACGGCAATGGCTATGAGAGTTCTTTTTCTAAAATCTTAGGGATGAGATGATGGAAGGGCGAAGCAGTGTAATGGAGGATGAGGAGCGTGTTGAATAGATTACCTTGGGATGATCTTAACGGCTTTTGTATAAATGTTTTAAACACCTTCAGAACGTTATTTAAAATTTTTATATAAATATTAAATGCGGCGACATTTTGCTCTGAATACGGCATGTCATGTGAGAAAATAAACGGCAAACTGTGGAAGTGAACTAACCGACAAGGCAGACATACGAAATGGTTGGCTACAGGAATGGAGTGTAATATTGTCCAAAGTCTCCTGTCACGAGCCGCGTTCAACAGGTGTGTGCCCACGTGGCCAGGCCAGTACGAGATGTTGTCCAACCATTAAATCATAGGTCTGCCTCGTCCTCGGACTCCCTCGACGAGACCCGCCATCAGACTACTCTCGATATTTTCTAGCTTTGGTTTTTGCCAATACGCCTGTTCATTTTTAACATTTTAATTTGTCCTCGGGATTCTCATAAGTTTTCAAATGACTGAATGCAATTTTCTTCCTCCTTCTTCAAAGTCCAGGCCTCGAACCCTTACGTCGCCACTGGCCACGCTAAAGTCTTCATCAAAGCACCAAACAAAGCAACTCGGGGTCATAGGTACAAATTATTTAGGAAGCCGAAAGGATCATTAGGGCAGAAATTTTTCAGTGCTAGAGTTGTGGACATGTGGAACGGATTGGGGGACAGCACTGTGTCACAGCATTTAAAAGGAACCTAGGAAAATTGGGGTATTAAAAGTTCCAGGTCAATTTTGCAGTGGTTCTAACACAGGCCTAGTGTCTTCTGAACCACTTAAAACCCATGTTACGTTATGTTATGTTATGTTTAACCGCAATTTGGGGTTGTTACTGATGGACTTATCTTTTCATAGCTTTGTCAGTTTTGCAGTAACCGTTACCCTTATAATTGCCAACTGGATTCATCGTCACTCGTAAAGTTTGAAAGTTTTTACAACTTAGAGTACAAAATAAAAGTTAAAATGAGGTGTCTAAGAACAATTATCTTGTGTGAACTTCAATACCGTGTATGATCGAGCGAAAAAATTGAACAATTCTCCTGCGTTGCATGAACACCTTTTATTTAAAAATGTCCATTATAATAAATATTCCATCACCTCTTGAAAGCACAGACTGACAACGCCCATTCATGTTTCCGTGCATCCACCTATCCATCTCTATCCATTATGTTCATCGATCTAAATGAATTATCTTCGTTGATTTCTTGGATACTTTAGATCATTATTTGCCCACAATGAGGTTTAACTCACGATCCCTGGAAAAAATGAATACGACAACAGAGGCCGTTGCCCTCGACAGAAATTTTAACAATGCCCAACGGTTTGTTTCATTGTTCACTGCATCCTACTGGAACCTCTGCTTGACGTCTTTGTTTGTCATGATTCAATCTTGATGGATGAATGGATCCAGATTTGATGAGGGAAAATATGACAACAGAGTTATACATGTAAGAAGCAACTTTGCTTAAACATGATCGTAGTACAGATGGATGGATGGATGGATCCGATTTGACCAGGGTCTATGACAACAGAGGCCGTTACCCTGGACAGAAATTTGCTCGGCATATTACAGCACCTATGAGCAAGGTTCTAGACCAGATGTAATACGTCTTACACATATACACTCTATTATGGACTACCGGCTGGCCGGATTGACTGCCTGGAACGAGTCCTCCGCTCTGCGGCGCGACTTGTTGGTCATATCCCAAAATATGGCCATGTCTCATCTTATATGCGGGATATCTTACACTGGCTCCCTTCTAAACAGCGGATTGCATACAGGGTCTGTGCCTTGGTTAGGCGGTGCATTGAAGGACTAGCTCCACCATATCTTCGAGAACTCTGCTGTTCCACCTTAGGAGTTCTGCGTCGATCCACCCTTCGATCGGCGAACCAAATTGAGCTTCTGGTTCCCCGCGCGCGGACTGCTATGCGACAGCGTCGTTCATTCTCAGTTGCTGGTCCTATCACCTGGAATGGTCTTCCTGTTGCATTGCGCTTAATTCCCAGAGGTCACTCCGCTCTGTTCCTTAAGAACCTAAAGACTGTTTTATTTAGCCGTGGTTGGGCCGGGAGCGCTTCTGAGTAGCCTACCTTGAAGAGGCGCTATATAAATTTCCGAAAATAAATAAATAAAATAAGATGCGGTTTTAAGATAAAACGAGGTGTCTAAGAACCATGTTGTTTCTTGAGTCTCAATGCTGTGTACGAGAGGAAGGTTCTATTAACTGTGCGTTGCGTTCGTCGTGTTGCACGCTGGTGCGCAAGCGTCGTTTATTGGGTCGTTTATTGGGTCTATTGCACAGGGTTGACTAGACACCTTTAGTTTAGATCCGTGAAAGCTATAAATAGACAATTATTACCTGAAAAACCAATGACGGCGTAGTGAATTTTACACATTGGTTACTATCGTTCCATGCATCCACACATGTTCATCTGCCTATTATAATAGGCTTATATGAATAATAATAATATAATTATTATCTTCTTTGAATTGGGAGATTCTTCGAAACGCAGTTTGTCCCCAATGAGGTTTGAATTCACGACCTCTGGTTTACAAGACCAGTGCTCTGCCACTGAGCTATAGAGACTCACGTTCAGCCCTAATCTTAGGACCTTTTGAATCATTCTCGTACAAAAAACTGTCAATACGCAGCTAGAGTATAGGCCTATAAAATATAAATTCTAATAATGAATGAAGGAATGAATTAATGAATGAATTATAGTAAATTTTCGTCAACGCGTTTTGAAAGCGGGTCAAATTGCAGTTGACATCAGATCATTAGAACCTTGGAAGCGCAAGTATAAGCAACAGGTAATAGAAATTGTCTAGCGTTGTATAGACATTAGACACCTTTATTTTATTTTTTATGTAAGCTATAAATAACCGTACAAATCATTCCTCTGCAAGTTCGCTTCTTCTTAGACCCTCTTAGACAGCGTTGCCACTCCATGGATTTCTTCACAAGATCTTGGGTTTTTCGATCAGAACTTGGGAAATGTTTTTTTTTTTTAGAAGAACTTGGGTTTTTTGCTTGAGTTTTTTTCGAAAAAAATCTTGTTTTTTTCAGAACTTGGAAAAAAATGGGTTTTTGTACGGAAAGAACTTGGGTTTTTTCCTTTTTTTTCTTTTGGAAAGATCTTGGCCGGATGACTAAAAACGTCATCAGAATTTCGAACGAGAAATTGAAATATTTTTTGGTCCGGATGACTAAATAAAGTCACCAGACTTTTCGGACGGGAGAATTGTGTGTACCGTCATTTATGGGGCGCGGTGGTGCATTGTGGGGCCTTATAGCCTGAAGGCTCCAGGTTCGAATCCGCCTCAAACCTCAGGATATGGACCTCGAGCACGTCCTGCACTCACCATTGGTCGAGCGCTTCGACGTGAAACTTGAAGGGTCGCCGTAGAAATGGAGAAATACATAAATATAATATTTGTCAATTCTGTTTATTATTGCTTAGCGAGATCTTACGTAACATAATTATTCTGCAGTAGAATACTATCCATCCATGTGAGTGAATCAATAAAAATTTCGTATTTTATACATCCATGCGGATCCGATTTAAGGGTATTCGAGCAGCTATTCATATCTTATAACGACATTCAGAGATCTTGTGGATCCTAAAGACGCCTGCGTTTGCTAACATCACCAAAGAACATTGTCGTCTTCGCTGTTGTCGTTGTCGTTGTCGTCGTCGTCGTCGTCATCGAAGTAATCATCACCCTCATCATAATCACCGTCATTTTTCATCACCATACCAGCTCATGTAGCCAATGTCGCTATTATAGTGGCAGAGGGTCTATAATAATTGTGTTAGGGCTAATATCTAAAATAACCGATCTCGTCAGGATAAATGACATTTCATTGTTGTTGATTGAAACAGCCGTTAATGATCTTCGCAAAAAATCACGGTGCCGTTAAACTAGAGCCAGTACAGTTACCGTACTAGCCCTTATGGAATGCGCTTGACACTCTATATATATACAAGAAATTACTATTGTTTTCTTTAGATACCTTTAACCCGTTGGGGGTGAGGTGACGAATTGTAACGTTAGAGGTGAGGTGGGGTCTGACAAACCCCAACACATATTTTTATTTTCAAGTCGCGATATTAAATGGAAATAAATAATTTGAATTAAACTATTATTCTATTATCAATTATCAACTAAACAGGTGATTATCACGAACAAATATCTGTTTTCAATCTTTATTAGATGGCCAGAAAGTGAACCCATTTATTGTGTACTTTGCCCGTGTAAGTTCGGTTTGTATACGAAAAATTGCAATTTCCTTCAAAAATACATTAAAATAAAAAAAACTGTTCGTTCAAAATTCCTGAAATTTTGGTAAAGTGTCCGTATTTCATATTCACAAAGGTAGAAAAAAATAATCCAAGCTGGTTTGACGTTTTCCACAGAAAAATTAAAGTAGAATACCTCTGGGGTGTGTCACACCCCACTTCACCTCCAACGGGTTAAAGGTTTGTCTATATATAAATGTTAATATAAAACCAAAGTACTGGTCTAGTACCTTGCTCATAAGTGCTGTAATACGCCGAGCAAATTTCTGCCCAGGGTAACGGCCTCTGTTGTCATAGACCCTGGTCAAATTGGAATCCTCCTCCAAAGTAGGGCAGCATTGTTTGTAGAATTTCAATACAACAAGCTCGCTTCGATATATACGTCTTTGAATCGATATGCTACATGGGGTGGGAACAAACTTCACAACAAAGATGTTGTTTCATAGCTGAGACAATGCTTAAAGTGTAGAAAAAAGTAGTTACTATTTTTTTTCTATTTCATTGCATTCCACGTTATTCAGTGTAAACATCAAATTTCACGTGTCAGAAGAAAGTCGGATAATTTTGCGCCGGGATTATATATATTATGCTGAAATTTATTTAAAGAGGTGTGGTAAGTGTAAAATAATTGGTAATGTTCGTTTAGCAACTTCACCTAGTAAGACGCGTTGACGAGGATCATCGTCAAGATCCTCATTTTTTTCCACGCTTGACACGGGAGACAACTGAACAATTGCTGATTTAAGTAATTTCCTATGTTATTTTTATCAATTTGGCCGGTCCATTTTCTCCATATGGAAATTCCTCCCATGGGTATTTCCCGCGCATCGTTCGTGTTTGCCGAGTGCAGCTGCTTGCGCCAGAAGGTGCGAACGCTTAAGTGCTATGCAGTGGCTGCTTTTTGACGTTTTTTTAAATTTTTTAATCCGCTTTTTTATTATCAAAAACTGAAAATAAAAAAATGTTTTTCGTATTTTGGTTCTTGGAAATCTCTTTTTAAAAAAACTTCGCGGCCATTTCGAGGGGGCTTAGCCCCCCACCCTAGCCCACCCTACCCTCTGATAAACTGCGCCCATGAAAACGGAGAACTCTGCCACTATTCTGTCTAATAATAAACGCGGTTTGACAATAATTGTGGACAAGCTTGAAATTAATCATTGTGCCGCGTCCTAAACTTATATAACAATGTTCGCAAACATTCTGAGGGTTTCTAATAAATAACACGTATAATAGGACATAGGTAACATTATTTTGCTCTATTTATAAGGATTTGCAAAAATTACGCTTTCAAATAAAGATCCTGAGCAAGAGTTGTTCTCGCATTTTGGTTCATTGACCCGAGACCACGTGTTATGTTACGTCACGACAGTTTTTTTTATATAATGGACTGAGTTTGGTTTCAGTTCAATGGGTGGGAGGGAGCTAAAACTGACTTCGGCTTATATCAGCGACAATATTTTCATCGATCAAATTTCTGAAGACCTTTTCTCGGCACAAAAAGTTGATGACTTTTTTAGTGCTTCACTCGAAATATCGGCAAAACATTTTTACCGGCCGAAAAAAGCTGATGACCTTTTTTAGTCCTTCACTTGGAATCTCAGGAAAATAATTTATAATTTTTCTTTCGCTTGTTGGAAATCTTTTTTTTTATTCCTCGTGGCCATCTTGTGAGGGAGTGGGCTTGATAAAATCCGACATGAAAACGGAGAACTTTGCAGTCTTCGTGTCTAATGACAGACGCGGTCTGACAATTATTAGTCATCGTGTACTGTGTGGAAATAAATTCTGTGCCGCGTTCTAAACTTATATAACATTGTACACAAATGTTCTAAAGGTTTCTAATAAACAACACATATTATAATAAGTAACAATTTTCTTTTCCTTTATTGACAGACCCCAATCGGTTACAGTGTACAGTTATGAAATTTAAAAAATTATTCACGAAACTCAACTACTAAGAGTCGTCTTTGTACAGTTCTGTGGTAACCTTATACCGTCTCACTTTTGGGTTTTAGCTTTAATTTTCAACTAGTCGAATAGATTGCAGATAATAAAGCGACCATAAAAATAATATCACCTTTTGACCAAGAGTTCTTCTCGCGTTCAATACTGTAGTGCTCGTCATTACCCGAGAGCGCGTGCTGACTTACTAATGGTAATTTTTTTAAAAAATGTTTTACGGGTTTAACCACTTTATACTTGCAGGAGCTCTGCTGCTCGACCACGCATGTCCAGCGCCACTGCTCTCTTCGCTCAGCTGCGCCAGAGGAACTTATTGCTCCCTGCTCACGGACTGCAATCAGGCAGCGCCGTACTTTCTCCGTGGCTGGCCCTGCGACCTGGAATGAGCTCCCTGTTATCCTTCGTCAAATACCTATTGGTCTTCCTGCTTCATTTCTCACTGTACTTAAGACTGTCTTTTGACCGGGGTTGAACTGGGAGCGCTTCTGAGTAGATTACCTCGAAGGGGCGCTATAGCAAATTGCTACTAAATAGATAAACAAATTATTTCAAATCCCAGAGAAAATCGAAATCAAGTGCCGCATCATACATTTATATAGCCTACGGTGTAGACAGTTTAAAGGTGTCTAAGCAATGCCGTCTAAAAGTGACGGAATTCATAGATTTTCGGTAATTAAGGTGGGCCGTCAATTTCATGAAACAATATTTTCGCTGGTTTTAGTTCCTTGACCGGTAGCGTTTGTAACTAAGATGGTGTGCAGTTAAATTTCTGCGTTTTCTAAAGCCAATTTTAGTTGGTCCTCCTATTTACAAACAATCTTTCGTTGGCGCAGTTTTTTTGTTGCTTTTGTATAATATTATACCAATTGCCGAGAGTTTGTCTGCGCTTATTGCATTGTATCTGCATGACAACTTACATGTATAAAGCGCTTTTCACAGCAAAAGCCTTTCAGAAGCGCTTCCAGTGCGCGCAAATCTCGAGAGAAAAGCTTCTTTTGAGACGAGAGAACAATGAGGAAATGATGATAACGAAATGTGGCAAGAATACGTCATCCTTACTGAATGAGAAGCGTGATGATGGGAGAACACAAATTATATGACGCGTCCTACATTTATATAATGTATTAATTTTCTACTTTGAAGGTGTCTAAGGAATAATATAAATAATAAATAATAAGTTCCCATACGGAAACGATCCGGTTGACAGACCGCAACCAGATACCGTGTACAGTTGTGCAATTTAAACAATTCACAAACAAAACACAAATCTTAACTACTAGCAGCTGTTGAAACGCTAAGCAACAAGTCATCTTTGTCTAGTTTTCTTCAAACCTTGTACCGTATGGCTTATATGTTTTATCTTCAGCAAGCAACATTTTAATTTTGGGACGAATCGAATAGATAACAGGTAATAAAGCATGGTCAAGAAGCATTATCATAATTATCACCGTGCATGCTAAAGGTATTTGACGTACGAAAGACTAAACCCAAATCAAGTGTCGCGTCCTACTTCTATATAGACCTGTTTTAAACATATTAAAGGTGTTTAAAAAGTGCAGTATAACCAGTTACGAAATTTAAAGATTTTAGATATTTTATCGGGAAAGCCGTGAATTTCATGAAACACATTATTTTCTGTAGAATTTTCTTGCATTTGTATAATGTAAAGTGTCGAACGCGTCTAGCAAAAACCCTATCTTATGGCGAAGCATCAAATGGGCCATTGTGAGTGAAAGATTCCTTAAAGTTCTAAAAGCAAAGCAAACAAAGTTAGCCGATCGGATTAGACACACCTGCTACTGACAAAGGTGATAAAACAAATGAAAGTTATTTCGCAAAACAAGTAAATTATACGCGGATTCCCCCCACTAATCTTCATCTGGGGATGCGATTACTAGGGGGTACCCTATTTTGACTTCATGCCTGCGCCTGCTGCCAAGGTCTCATCTGACATAGTATTCTATTGAAATCTTAACTGTCCCTTTTAGCAGAGTTTGGGTCGGGAGGGCTCCTGAAGGGGAGTCATATAAATCGGTACAACGAATGAATGAATGAATGAATGAATGAATGAATGAATGAATGAATGAATGAATGAATGAGTGAGTGACAGAGTGAGTGAATGAATGAATGAGCGAGTGAATGAGTGAATGAATGAGTGAATGAATGAATAAGTGATTGGGTGAGTGAGTGAATGAATGAGCGAGTGAGTGAGTGAATGAATGAATGAATGAACGAATGGATGAATGAATGAATGAATGAATGATTGAATGAGTGAATGAATGAATGAATGAATGATTGAATGAGTGAATGAATGAATGAATGAATGAATGAATGAATGAATGAATGAATGAATGAATGAATGAATGAATGAATGAATGATTGAACGAATGAATGGTTACAAAGCGAATGCTTTGGCCAATAGTTTCGTAACTATAGTGATGAAAATGTTGGATCAACAATATTTGTGATTTTGTGTGACATTTTTTATTATAACATAATATTTAGATGATATTAAGGTGTCTTAGGCGACCGCTCCACATAATCTGTCATTCAAAAAGAAATCACGGCTCATATTTTTTATTTCTCCATTTCTATAGCGCCCTTTCAGGCTCTCTCCCCAGAGGCGCTCTGAGCTACAGACCGGCCACTGCATCGAAGTTTCACGTCGAAGCGCGCATCGCAATTGAGAGTGAAGGACTTGCCCAAGGTCATACACGGCGACTTGAGGTGGATTCGATCCTGCAATCATCCGGAATCAAGGCACCACAAAAATTACCGGTCACTAAAAATACGAAGATAGAGGTGCTTTGTCCGATAAGTAAAAAAAGTTCATGGTCCACACACTGTACGTTATGAACACGAAGGAGACGCTAAAGAGCTCTTCTATCACACTGTCTCTAAACTGAATTAATTACTGCTCTTATCCAACAGTGCCAGTCCCAAGTCTGCATGCAAGAGGAGGGCACTGTTAATGATCTTCGCAATAAATCACGGTGCCGTAAAACTAAAGCCAGCACGGTTTGCTAACCTATAATTATGTAATGCGCTTGAGACTCTATACAATAAATTAATACGGTTTTCTTTAGACACCTTCAAACGTGTGCCGCTGAAATGTATATAGATGGGAATATAAAACAAGTTGGGCAGTTTGTCCAATTTCAATTACACAACAAGCTTGTTTCGATATGTCCTTGTATCGATATGCTACATGTTGACCACATGGTTTCATAGCTGAGAAAATGCTTAAAGTGTAGAAACAGTATATAGTGACTAGACGTTCGATTCCCTGCTGTGCGGGCCAAACAACTGGCATGACGGTGGTAAGATTTTAATGAGTGCCTGAACGCCGTCCACTGCCTTCCATGCACACTTTAAGCCCTGAGCTAAGGTTCTGACACTGTAGTAGTATTGACAATTAATGAATTGTGTATAACGAGACGTTGAATTCAGGACAGATATCAACGTTAAGCGACACCTCAAGACTTGAAGGAAGTGAACAGAACTAAATTTTGACCACGAGTTGTAAAATACATGTAGGTACTAGGTTGCTATTTTTTTCTATTTCATTGCATTCCACGTTATTCAGTATAAATATCAAATACCTTAGTTGAGATGGCAGTCGACAATTTTTCCACGTCAGAGTATAGAATATATATAGCATCTGGAATTTTATTAAAAGAGGTGTTATAAATGTAAAATGGTAACGTTATTTGTTCATATAGCAACGGCATCTGGCTATAAGACGCCTGGGTCTGGCGATTACTGAAAAATGTATGATTTGAATAATTTGCCATGACGTTGTTATTTTATCAATTTGGGAAGTCCATTGTCTCCATATGGAAATTGAGCCTATGGGTATTTCCCGCGCATCGTCCGTGTAGGCCTATGCTGAGTGAAGATTGTGCCAGATCGCTGCGCTATGCAGTAGCTGCTTTTTGACGCAGTTTTTTTTAAATTGTTTTTTTATTATAAAAAACTGCCTTTGAAAAATATGTTTTTATCTTTTTATTTAGATTTTGTGCAACTTTATTGTTTTATTTTCTGTTCGCTATTATTTTCCTTAATTTTATTTTTTTAGAACCACGGACTGCACGCTCTCTTTCACGCAGTAGCGCGCAGACGCGCGGCCTATAAGATCGACTTTACCGATATAGACAAATTAGGAAAGAGTATTGTAGATTTGTGATTCTTATAACTAGTTTTGACTTAAAAATAAAGGTGTGTTAATTGCAGATTTGGATAAAATTGCGTAAACAAAGTCTTTAAGCTTAAAATACCATCTAAGATGTAAGAAAGTCAAATTATTATTTTTCGAATGAAACGACGTTTTATTCAATTTTTTTTAACTATGCATTAGTCTTGTCAATCATATCTGAAGTAAGTAGGTAGGTAGGAAAGCATAGCCTTTATTACTCAGTTTTCAAACACACAATGGGACAGCATCAATAAGTGCAGCATAACACATATAATTAATAACAAGTATTGTAATATACATGAAAAATTGTGAAAGAAATGTTAATTTGCATTGTATTTAAGCATCTATCAGGATTTGCAGCAAAAATGAAAAAAATTACGCCTTAAAATAAAGATCTTGAACAAGAGTTGTTCTCGCATTTTGACCCCGATTTCATTGACCTTAGACCACGTGTTAGATTACGTCACGACAGATATTTTATATAATGGGCGGAGTTTGGTTTCATTTCTTTCGGAAAGGGAGGGCTAAAGATGACATGGGCTGTTGGGCTTATATCGGCGACAATATTTCCGTCGATCAAATTTCTGAAGACCTTTTCTCGGTCGCAAAAAAGTTGACCTTTTTTAGCCCTTCGCTCGAAATCTCGTCAAAATATAACATTTTTACGAACCATTAAAGCTGATGATTTTTTGTGAAAATATACCATTTTTACCCGGCCAAAAAAGCTGATGATTTTTTGTGAAATATACCATTTTTGCATCCCCAAAAAACTGATGACCTTGTTTTCGCTTGCAATCTCAGGAAAAGAATATTCTTGGAAATATATACTTTAAAATTCTTCGCGGCCATCTGGGGGGGGGGCTGAGCCTTCTTGCCTTCATAAACTCCGATAATGAAAACGGAGAACTCTGACGTCATTCTGCTTATTAATAAACACTTTCGATGTGGAAAACAATTAATCATGTGCCGTGTCCTGAACTTATATAACATTGTTCGCAAACATTCTGAAGGTTTCCAATAAATAACACATATTATAATGAATAAAAATTAATTTCCTATTATATTGAACAATCCGGTTATACTACGCCGTCCTAGAGTTATAATGCTCTATCATAGCTTTTGGCGAAACCGAGAAAAACCACTTTAAAGTTTGGTCACTGTTTTAGGCCCAAAATTCTTAATTTCATTGTTTTGCAGTATAATTCTATGATTTTTAGATTCCTGCCAGTGACTTGTTTTGAAAAAGATATAATATTTTGTTGAACAAAAGTAAAAAATATAGAAAAATTTAAGAAAATGCAAAAATATATGTTACAGCAAAACGTTTCGATCAGACATAGTAAATTTAACGACGTAAAGTAATACACGAAGACTTAGTATTTATTCTAATCGCGTCCTCAGTCTTATATTGCTCTATCATACACTGCGAGTGTGCTTTTGCTCTGACTCAGCGTAATGGTTTCGCCTATGATGATGATAGAGCATTTATACCCTGAAATTTTTTATTCAGTGAAACTTTGCTCTATCATAGTCAAAAGCAGCCTTGTGATTGGCTGCCGACGAGTAATGATAGAGCATTATAACCCTAAGAAAGTCTAGATTGGAAACAGTTTCGCAAGATAGAGCTTTTAAATACTGACTTATAACTAAGAAACGACCCCTTCATTCAGCTAGCTTCTTTGTCTAATGATAGAGCAAATGCTACCCTGATGAAATTGATACCAAACTCGATTTTTTCAAAAATTCATGATAGAGCATTATTATCTCTCAGGCGGCGACTAGTCACCACGTACAGTGTTGAAATTAATCATAAGCCGTGTCCTAAACTTATATAATATTGTTCGCAAACATTCTGAAGGTTTCTAATAATAACACAAAACACAAAGTAACAATTGCCTTTATTCAGCAATCCGGTTGACAGACCGCAACCGGTTACAATGTACAGTTGTGAAATTTAAACAATTATTCACGAAACTTAACTACTAAGAGTATCTTTGTGCAGTTCTGTGGTAACCTTATACCGTCTCACTTTTGGGTTTTAGCTTGAACACAATTATAGCGGTTTAATCGAATAGATAGCAGATAATAAAGCGACTTCAAAAAACAATATCACCTTATGACCAAGAGCTCTACTCGTGTTCTGTACAGTTTTCGTCATTACATGAGACCAAGTGATGACCTACTAATGGTATAATTGTTCTGTTTTTATAATTTAGTCACTTTATAGTTGCAGGAGCTCTGCTGCTCGACCACGTGTGTTCAACGCCGCTGCTCTCTCCGCTCAGCTGCACAAGCGGAACTTATTGTTCCACGCTCACGGACTGCAATCAGACAGCGCCGTGCTTTCTTTGTGGCTGGCCCTGCGACCTGGAATGAGCTTCTTGTTATCCTTCGTCAAATACCTATTAGCCTTTCTACTGTTTTTTAGTCTGTCATTTTGTACTGGGGTCGGACTGGGAGCGCTCCTGAGTAGTTACCTTGAAGGTGCGCTTTATTATATTTGATAGTAAGTGAATAAATGAAAACAATATGCATGCCGCATGGACACGTTGGCCAGACCAAGCAGAGACCTTTAGGCTTTTGTCAATAAATCTATTAAATTTATTGTCACTTAGGTCTACAGTAACTGATTATAGGCTTATGCATAGGCTACACTAAAGTTTGTACAATTCATTCAGTAAAATGTATACGCTTTTAACCTTCGCCATACGCGAACAAAAAAACTACGTCTTCTATGCTTGGGGGTCCAAATGACCCCCAAGGTATACCTGTTCCTGGGCATGGAATTTGATAATTTTTGTTTCGTTTCTAATGTTTTATGGGTCAGGAAATTCATTGCAGCTACTGCCAAATGCGTGACCTTCACGGATGACCTTGAAATTCAAGGTCACATGATTTTTCAGGTTTATCTCTGCTTCTTCGCATGCACGCCCTGCGTAAGCGGCAGAAAATCGATAAAGCGGGTTTTGGAATACGTGAATCTGCCTGTTCCTACGACAACACAGAACGACACAGTCATCACTCCTCAGAGAGGACGATGTCACATGTGCGATCGAAAGAATGACACCAAGACGAAGCACAGATGCGTTCTGCATCAATTGTGTGGTCAAAAGTGTGGTCAATTTGTTTGTGGTAACCATTCCAGACAATTATTTACCTGTACCGAATGTAGTTAGATACACTGGCAACAAGTCATAAACAAATTATGAGAAGTGAAACGATGTAACATAAGATGTAACATAACATATTCCAGTTGTGTTTTGTTTATATTTTGTTTAGCTCCTTGTACCAAATAACCATAGAAACCCAAAAACTTCGTTGTTCTAACAGGTATAGTAGCAGAGATAGGTATGGTCATGTAAAAAACCACGTGACCTTGAATTTCAAGGTCTTCCGTCAAGGTCAGGCATTAGTCAATAGCTGGAGTGAATTTCCTGACCCCTAAAACATTGGAAACAAAAAAATAATCTTCAAGATACCTTGCGTAGAAGCAGAGATACACCTCATTGTATAGACACTAATGATATGGACATGAATTTCACTCTAAGATCTCACAAAAATGACGTCACAGCGTCAGAACTAAGTGTCAACGTATGACGTCACTCATACCATTTTGACAAGGAGGAATTTTTAGGAAAAGTCACCAAAGGAAACCTTTTGGTGCCCACATTTTGGAAAGTTACAGATGAAAATATACCCCTGGGGGTCTATTTGACCCCCAAACGTGTGGCGAAGGTTAAAAATTTATAACACAATAAGAATTTAATTAAGAATAATGAATTTCTTGAATTTCTTGAAATAACATAGGCCCGTTATTTTACGAATAGAATATTCGTTGGCAGTTAATATTCGTGAATATTTAAAACCCTTGATATTCGTAATAATATTTATGCGAATACTCAATAGCAGCGGTTTTCAACCTCAGTCTAGGATACAATCAAAATCAAGTCCTGCATCCTAGATTTATATCGCCATTTAGTCATACAGTTTAAAGGTGTCTAAAGAGCGCCGTCTAAACAGTCATGGAATTTATAGATTTTCGGAAATTCAGGAGAGCCGTGAATTTCATGAAACTCAGGATTTTAACTAGATTTAATTCCGTCATCGGGTGCGCTTTCTTGACAAAGATGCTGTGCAGTCAAATTTGTTATTGTTATTTGTTATTGTTATACTAAATACAAGCAGTCTATCTTTGGCGCAATCGCTTTTTTGATTTTGTACATGTACCAAAAAGGGGCGCTTGTCTGCGTCTAGTAAAAAAAAACAACTATCGTATGGCGAAGGATCAGGTTAGCCATTGTGAGTGAAAGATTCCTCAAGGTTCTAAGTGTTCCAAAAGCAAAGAGCCTTAATTGGTCGGAATAAACACACCTGCTATAGACAATGGTAAAAATGCAAATGAAAGTTAATTTGCAAAAAATTAGCACACGCGGAAGTGGCTTTTTCAACTTCTCTTCATCTGGGGATTCGACAGCTCTGCTGTCCATGGTGACTTAATACATTTGGAACATCTTCGATTATTTTTCGCTTTCAATCATAAGCTCTATAAACTTTTACCAGATGAAGAACAGCGAGAAGTTTAAATGATTTTTTGCTTATTTCAAAATTTTCAGTGTTCTTGATTAGTTAGGATACAAGGTCACTGGCGGGGGATATACTGCCCGTTCTTTGTTGGAAATTGTAATTAAAAGCAATTTGTAAAATATGCGAAAAATCAAGTGGGGGAAATACAGCCTTGCGACACTAACTGTGGAACTCGCAATGTCGACCACCCTGACCGGTGGGCTTATCAAATGGTAAGGGTGCAAACTGGTCACACGGTTTGATGTGCCGACGCCAAAGAAATGAAGTCGCTAACTCAATTCTAAAAGGATCTCAGACATTGACGTCATGGTCTTGGCAGCAAAGTAACTCAATTTATTTGAAGTGCCACTCTGATTACTCTGATTACTGTAGTTGCATAACGCTTAAGAGATTATTATATGAATCGTTTTGTAACGACTAATACTTATAAGACCGTGTTAAAGTAAAATGAGGTTTTTAATTTTTAATAGTCACGATGTTTCTTGAGTCTCAGGTTTTAGAAATTTCGTAGCCCATGCAGCTTTGCACAGACACCCTTAGTTTAGGTAGTTATGATTTTATAAATATCCAATTCTTCCAAGAAAATCAAATTGAAAAACAAGGTTACAATCCTTCCGAGCATCCACCCTGCCATCTGTTCACTCATCTAAATGAATAACCTTGGCTGAATTGGTAGGTTCTTCAAAACACTGAGGTTTGAACTCACGACCCCAGGTTTGCAAGACAAGTGCTCTGCCACTGAGCATTAAGCGATTATCTGAGGAAATTCTTGATTCATTGTTAAACAAAAATTGTCAATACGCAGCTATGCAAATATATTGGATTCTGCATTACATGTATAACGCGTTTTGAAACTAGGTCGAGTTGCAATCGATAATTATTATGCTGAGCCGTCCATTTCGATTCGCTCACATCTCTACATTGATGACTGAACAACTGATCTGGATACCTCTCTCCACCCGAATGCAATCCGAAGTCCTGTTGGGATTATTAAGACTGCATCGGATCAAATCGTTGTCTTTAGATCTTATTTTCCTTCAGGCTTGAATTAATCCCTCTCTACAGAGAGGTCAGCCACTCGGATCCTCCTCTTCCACTTTCCTCTGTCTTTGGTGTCTTCATCTTTCAGTTTTAAGCTGTTTCATATCCTCTCGTATCGCATCCTCCCATCTCTTCTTTTGTCGTCCCCGGCTGCGTCGTCCATAGACATTCGCCTTCATGATTCTTTTAAGGCAGCTGTTTTCCTCTCTTCGTTGTCTTTAGATGGCGATGACAATGATGATGATGACAAATTAATAATCATCCATGTTTGAAATGTAATAAAGTTGAGGGCTGCAAAGATGAATAACGTCACTCACATTATTTCACTTGGCTTGGGACTGGCATAGTCGGTTGCGGAATTTATTATTTTTTATCATTTAATGGTGTTTTTGAGTGGGGTACAATATCTGTCAATGGATACTTGTGAAAAAGCGTCGTGACAACACTGAGGAAACTACGCTCAAGACTAATTTATAGCATCAATTTAAGCATTTTTCAGGTGTGTAACGACATCATTTTAAAAAACAGAGTACTAAAAACGGTCAAAAGGCTTTTTGATAGGGAAAATGGTAATTTTCCAAGGAAATTTTGACCAAAAAACTAAAAAAGGTCGTCATTAATTCTGGCTTCGAAAAATAGAAAATTTCGTCGGCGACTCGGCCGATCGTCCGCCCAAAAAGTCGCGTTCTTCTTTCGGCCCCTCATTCGTCCTCTGCAACTTGCAGACCAAGTCTTGTCCCGCCAGGCATGTAAATAATATGGTCTTTGAAGTTCACATCACAACATCATCTGGGAATTAGAATACCAACGTTTTTAAAAACCTTCATGACATCATAGACATGATGTGAAAAGTTCGTACAGGCCTATAAAAATGTTATTTTGCTAAATCTGTTCATTTCAACTGTGCCAAATCTAGGCAAATTAAGACAGGGTGATGATATTGCCGGGGGTGTTTGGGGTTTCAGCCACCCCCTACCGTCTTTCTTTGAGGCCATAGCAAAGTCTGTTTTTAACACAGCTATTTCTATTGGGTAATGGTTAGAACTTTTCTAAGTTATTTTTCCACAATTCTCTTACAAAATTTATACCGTATGCAAAAATTGATTTAAAGGTGTTCAAGCAGGCATTGATAATCACATCATAATTTTCTCGTATTGTTTTCAGCCAAGTGTAAAATTATATAAGATGAAAAAGTGCGAAAGTTTAAATGTTTTTTGTTTATTTCAATATTTCCAACCACCTTTGTTAGTATCAAATCCTATCAATTCTTCGTTGAAAATTGAGACGATCAGAAATTTTTTTAAATAAGCAAAAAATCACAGAGTAAAAACAGCTCTGCGCCACTCCCTAGATAATGTCGACAACCCTGGTCGGAGGGATGATCAATTGGTGCTAACAGGTCATCAGTTTTTATATGCCAATACCAATAAATGTCGGCCGAGGCAAAGAAATGAAGTTGATAACTCCATTCTCAACGGATCTCAGATTTTGACGACATGGTTTGGCGGCAAATTCCGTTGTTTGAAGTGCAACATTCTGTTTATGTTGGTTCCGTAAAATGAAATAGTCATTAAATGAAAGGTTGGATGGATGGATCCAGATTTGACGAGGGCCTTTGACAACAGAGGCCGTTGCCCTCGACAAAAATTAGTTTGGCATATTAAATCACTTCTACTTCTTAAACCTACATGCATTCGCCCCTACCAGATTATAAATTGCTCAGCATATTATAGACACCTCTAGTTTAGATTTTTCGGATGTTATAAATAATTCAATTATGACTGAAAAATATTCACAGCACTTCGATTATCATAACTAAACTTCCATGCATCCACCCCTCCCTTCAACAGTTTAATTGAATTAGCCTTCGTTGAATTGAAAGATTCTTCAAAACACTCTTTGCACCCAGTGAGGTTTGAACACACAGCCTATTGTTTTCAAGACTAGTGCTCTGCCACTGAGCAATAGAGGCGCGGTGGTCTAGTGGTGGCGTTGTTGCCTTGGAGCCGGAAGGTTCAAGTTTCGAATCCACCTCGCCGCGTAAGGACCTTGGACAAGTTCTTCACTCACAATTGCTCATGAGCGCTTCGGCGTGAAACTCCGATGCAGTGTTCGCTTGGACTTGCCTAAGGTCCTTCGAGACTGCTAAATGTGGATTCGAACCTGCATACCTCAGGCTCCAAGGCAATGAACATACCTACTACACCGCCGCCCTCCACAACTCCAACAGCTTAACAACCGTCATAGACTTGATGTGGAGAGTTGCATATTACATGGATACTCGTCAATTTTCGTCATTGTGAATTCTGATTATTGTTATTTAACGAAAGATTGCTTAACGCAGATAATACGAACGAATCGAGCGAAATGCGTTATTTATACCACATGCTAAATACGATTTAATGGTGTTCAATAAAGCGTTGATATATTCGCGATATTCACTGTTCTTGTGAGTATTATTTTATAGACGCTTACATTTGCCAACATCATGAAGGGAAGACAAGCATAATCATTGTCGTCGTCGTCGTTGTTATTATTGTCGTCGTCATCATTCTCGGTCTCATAAATTTTAAGGATGAGCATGTTAAACCGTTAGTTTACGTTGCTGAAATGTAATTATTTAGCAAGAATATATATATATATATATATATATATATATATATATATATATATATATATATATATATATACTCTTTCTAAAAATCCTTCTCACGCTTTCCTCTCTCATCTTAAGGACAGTTTTATTTGAACGTGCTGAGGTTGAGAGCACATCTGAAGATACGCTATATAAAAGCATAATTTTTTTTTTTAATAAATCAATTAATGAATTCCCAATATACGACACGGTCGATACCAATGCGATACCACAACCACGTGTGAGTTGACGAGAACGTCTTAGACGACGATCATGTACCGACATCGTGGAACACTTTTATACAGCTTCTAAATAAATTAATAAGGGTGTCGAAAGTAGGCCTAGTCGATTGCGTCACATATTCGTTTATTCATTCAATCTGACAAACAAACCGCAGAATGATTACAGGTACAGGTTATACGAAATACGACCCACTATTACACGCAGGTCAGCTTACACAGCAGGTTCGGTAGCTTAATGCTAGTGGCCTAAGTGCTGGATCGCTCCTGGTTCGGCCAAGTCAGAATTAGGAAGGGCTATATTGTTTTCAGCAGAACCCGAGTCAAGCAACACAACAGAAAAGTCAATTGTGTTTGCCCTGTGCAAGGCTTGAACCCTGGTCGCAGTTTACCGACCAGCTCTCTCTCAACTGAGCTACGGACCCAGTGATTCAAACTGAAGTCGCTAGTGACTGTCCCTTTAGAAGCATCTCAGATTAACATAGTCTCGCTTTCGGCCGTTCGTTAGCCTTCATCTTCTCTTCACAACGTCATTTCAACTCTAAACATCACCCACCTTAGCCGCCCATCTGTCTGCCTGCCTGACTCTTCGGACTTGAACCGTGCCTATCGATTCTGTGAGTAAGCTGAGAGATAGAGAGAAGGAGTGAGCGTCAGAAGGAAGAGTGGAGAGATAGGCTGTGACAAGTGTAGTAGTAGTAGTAGTAGTAGTAGTAGTAGTAGTAGTAGTAGTAGTAGTAGTAGGAGTTGACTAGAGTTGTGGAGAAGAGTTGTAGTTGCTGTTATAATGCAAGGATAGACATTATCGTGTCGTTGCTGCTGTTTTATTTTACGTTGGATTTGATTATAATATACTATTAACCTGTCGTCGATGTCGTTGAAGTAAAACAGTGAAAGACTGTAGAATAGAAACTTTAACTAGCCAGTAGATTAAAGTCAGTTAAGTCAGTAGTGATAGGCTTAGGCTACTGAAGAACGATATTGAAAAGCTACCGAGGAGACTGGAGGTCAACCAGGGAAAAAGGCACATTCATTGAGGGGACCGTCTTCCCTGCCCCCTAAGAATCCGCCCATGCCTAGAGTACTCAACAACCGGTGGGAGAATGGCGATGGTGAGAATTTGTCACCCGCTTTCATATGCCGAGATCAAGAAAAGAATTCGCTGAGTTAATACTCAGAGGATCTCAAATTTTATCATCTTTTGTAATCAACCGTACAACTTAATATACAGATTAAAGATAAAAATGAGGTGTCTAATTGCTGCTTGGTTTCTTTACCTTCATTGTCCTTGCATGGGCGACAGGTTTAAGAAAATGCTCAGTATACACACCTTTAGTTTGAATATTAAAAAAGATATAAAAAATATCCCATGACTTCTTAACATTGAAATGAGCTCATGATTATTGTGTACTCTGGTTACTATCTTTCCATACATTCACTCATCCATCTAAATGAAATATTCTGTTCTATTCATTTTTTATGTTTATAAAGCATAAAGCGCCTCTCACAGTAGAACCTAATCAGAGGCCTACTCGATTGCGTTACAAATTCGTTTTTTAACATTCAATCTGACAAACCGCATAATGATTACAGGTACATGCTAATACAAAATACGGCCCATTATAGCACGACACGCAGGTCGGCTTTACAGCAGTGGGTTCGGTATCTTAACACTAGAGGCCTAAGTGCTGGAGAATGGCAACAGAGAGAATTTGTCACCCGCTTTTATATGCCGAGGCCATGAAATTAAATCGCTAAGCCCATACTTAGAGGATCTGAAATTTTGACATCGTTTAGAATCAGAGGGGCGTGGCGGTGTAGTGGTGGCGTCGTTGCCTTGAACCCGGAAGGTTCGAGGTTCGAATCCACCTCGCCGCGTAAGGACCTTGGGCAAGTCTTTCACTCACAATTGCTCAGCGCTTCGGCGTGAAACTCCGATGCAGTGTCCGCTCTGCATTCGGGAGCGCCTCTGAGTAGCGAGCTTGAAGGGGCGCTATAACAAGTGCACATGCAAGCAAGAAGTGTTTGTATCAAATGGCTCTATGACTACCGTAGAGTCCGTAATTTCATTAAAAAAAAAATTAGACAGTAACTGTTTAACGTCTTACTATGACATAATTTATATCATTTTAGCAACACGATTTAAAGGTGTTAAAACTGGAATTCAAATCCTCCCGTTTTCAGCCATAATTATGTTGATTTTTATTGGAAGAAAATCTGCTGAAAGTGAAAAATGTTTTTCCTCATAATAATTACTTGAATACTTTAGATCAAATTTACACCCACCATAGCTTGACCATTCCCTAAAGACAGCTCGGCAATGTGGACAACCCGGTGGGGAAATCAATCGTCAAAGGCGATAAATGTCATATGCCGAGTCCAGGAAATGAAGTAGCTAAGTCCATTCTAGAAGTATCTAAAATTTTGACATCGTTTTGCAGCCAAAGGCGTTGTATCAATTGCAACTTGTGGAGCGCGGTGGTGCAGTGGGTATGTTCTGTAGCCTTGTATACCCGTATGGTTGCATGTTCGAATCTACGTCAAGTCGCCATGCAGGGACCTTGGGAAAGTCTTTCACTCGCAATTATTGCTCAACGCTTCGGCGTAAAATTTAATCTACGATGCAGTGTCCGCTCTGCAGTCAGGAACGCTTCTGAGTAGTAATTTTGAAGGGGCGCTGCAAGTGCACACACACAAAATAATTAGCATTGACTTAACACGAATTAGAGTTGTGGTGTTATCTTAACCGCTCTCGTGAACGCCAACAACTTATTATACGTTTGTAAATTAAAATAAGGTGTGCGTAAGAGCTATTTGGTTTCTTGAGTGGCATTACTGTCAGACAGATTTTAAAATTGCCCAGCTTTGCATAGATACCTTTAGTTTGGAGTTGTAGACTTCTATAAATATTCCATGAATGGGTTTGAAAAATCTAGAATAAACACTTTCGGTGCAGCCACCCTTCCATCTGTTCACCATTTAAATGAATTATCTTAATTGAATTGGGTATTCTTCAAAACACTGTTTGCCCCCAATGAGGTATGAACTCACGACCCCTGGTTTACAAGACCAGTGCACATGCTCTGCCACTGAGCTACAGAGGCCCACGTTAAGCCGTCACCTGAAGAACCTTTTGATTCATAGTCGTACAAAAGCTTTCAATACGCTGCTAGAGTAGATATTGGATTTTGATAAACGTGTTTTGAAACTAGGTCGAGTTGCATTCGATATTGTGAGATCATTAGGACCAGTTCGCTCTGTCTTTCTCTCCATTAGTCTTTCGTCAACTTTCTCTAGTCTCGAGTCCTGTCTTTTTCTATCAGGGAGGATCGCATTGAAAGTCTTTACCTGAAAAACGAACAGACATATGGTCCAACAAATAATTCAACCGTTTCTTTTACGTCTGATACTTATAAGATTGTTTTAAAGTGAAATAAGGTGTCTAAGAGCCATGTTGCTTCTTGAATTTCATTGGTTTACAAGACCAGTGCTCTGCCACTGAGCTATAGAGGCTCACGAGCACTGAGCTGTTTGAAGATATATTTTTTAATTGATCATCAAAGTGACACGTGTCAAATGTCAAATGTGCTGAGAAAAGTAATAATCATTAAATTAATGGAAATGTCAACACTTACTTACTACTTGAATGCATTTGCTGCTTCGTGTACTTATATAAATTAAATATATCCTTAAAAGAGGTATCTTATGGCAACAAGCTGCTCGCAAGCATTTATGCGTCTTTTACATACATTAGATTACGTGAGTCCTTAACAGATGTGTCATAGACGTATATCTAATTATCTTTCCGTCGTTGCCTTGGAGCCGGAAGTTTTGAGGTTTGAATCCACCTCGCCGCGTAAGGACCTTGGGCAAGTCCTTCACTCACGATTGCTCAGCGCTTCGGCGTGAAACTCCAATACAGTGTCCGCCCTGCATCCGGGAGCGCCTCTGATTAGAGAGATTGAAGGGGCGCTTTAACAAGTGCACATGCAAACAAACATCACTGTATAGACACCTTTAAAACATTGTCTAAGGACGCTATATAATCATCAGACGCACATTGGTTTTATAATACTCTCGGCTTTCCGCATAATCTGAAGATAGCATTGTATACCAAGTGAAGACATCTATGATGACTAATATACCGATGCAGACTTTGACGATTAGTTAGTGAGAAAGCTCTTTATAGACACCTTTAAAACATCATCTAGTGACAATATATAAGCATCAAACGCAAATTGAAAGTAACTTCAGTTCCATTAAAAACTGGTCAAGTAGCTTGCTCATCAGTGTTGTAATATGCCGAGCAAATTTATGTCCAGGGTAACGCCGCTGTTGTCATAGACCCTGGTCAAATCGGATCCATCCATGCACAAGTGCACATACAAACAAAACCCCGCGGCCACCATGCAGTCTCCGGATTGACTCAAGAGCCTTTGTCACGGAATACTCTATAACTTTATCAGATTCTCTTCATTTTACATCGTTTATTGCACTTTCAATCATGACAACTAAATACAGTACAATGTAATGGAAGCCAGTAAAAGCTAGTAGCTTATAATATTCTGACCCCTTTTCCCAAATAATGTTCATGAATGTTTTCATCTTCATATGGGGGGATACGATAATTAGGGGATTCACTATTTTGTGACACCGGGAGTATATTGTGATAGTATTATAGGTCCATTTATGACGGGTGGGAGTGGTGCATTGGATGACACTATTACATGGAGATCAACGGAGCTGAGTTCGATTCTCGAAGCCTCGTATAGGATAGATGATTTAGATGTGCTTTGATTTTAGCGGCCTTTGCACGCTTTCTGTTCTATTATTAGTAAAGATTGGTGTTAATCTAAAATACCTTCATGACTGTATATTGTAACAGGTTACGGTCTGTCAAGCGTTATATTGAATAAACGAAGATTATTTTAATGAATAGAATGACTTCATCCTCATCAACGGGCTGTTATGGATGCTCATATATTTCCCCGCATCCTCTCTTTGAATGTTTCCCAACCCCAAATACGATACTGCATGTGTTGCGAAACCATGTGTGAGTTGCTAATGGAATAAACAAGTTTTGATTTTATTTGAATTGATTTGATTTGATTGCTGAAAACGTGCTAAACTTTTTGACTTTCGGGCCACTTATTCTACGTTGGAGGACACGATGGCAACTTTTTCATAGTTGAAGGACATTATGGGTAAACAAGATAAAATTTAATTAATAAAAGGCATATAAAATTGTCATGGTTGAATCAAAATAGAATGCTTGATTTTATTTGTCGACGTCAAAAAAAAATAATTTGTAATGGAAAAAATGTGTTATATCCCATCAAAACTGTCAATTTTATCCTTTTTTTATTTTTTGAGGGACGGACGGCTGTTTTTGGTCATGGCGGCCACTTTTGAACACGGCTTGGGAACGACTAGTATTATAATCGGCCTACTAGGCGATGATCACGTTCCAATGTCGTGAGTCATTTTTATACAAATTGTAATTAAAGTAAAAAGGGTGTCGAAAAGTAATCGATCGCGTCACGGCAAATACCGAGACTATGCATCTGACGAGGTTTAAAACTGCAGTCGCCTTTTCAGGCATCCGAGATTACTGTAGTCTTTAATAATCCGGCTTTCAACCGCTCGTAAGCCATCATCAGATGAAAAGCCGACAAAAGTGTTTATCGATGTTTAAATGTTTACTTTTTCCATTTATTGTCCTCTTGTTTGTAAGGTTTGGATAATCTTTTACAGGCGGGGAAAAGCCAATCCACTCTTTATTGAAAGTTGTTGCGATAGGCAATTTAAAAAAAATGCACCAAATCGATGGGGTAATTTCCTTTTGCTGCACTCCATGGGCATAGAATACTTGACCGTGTGGACAACCTTGAACGGTGGGGAACGGAAAGTGTGAGAATTGTTCACTCACGTTTATATGCCGAGGCCAAGAAGTGAAGTCGTTAAGTCCATAATTAGAGGATCTCAAATTTTGACATCGTTTGGAAGCAAAAGTTTCTGTATCAAATGACTCTCTGACTTCGGTAGTTATATAAAAAAAATGCATTTTAGACGAATTTGTTATCGGTAAGGTAAAACTTATTATACAAATTTTATATAAAATGAGGTGTCTTAGAATCATTTTGGATTCCTGAGCTTTCTCACTTTGCATGGCATGGGACTAGCACTACTATAATTGAGCACGTATGACATTGTGGCGACATAAATATTTTTTATCGTTCAATTGTATTTTTCAATGGGATACGGTTTCTGCCAACGGATAACGTAAATAATTTGTGTGGCAAACCTTGCAGTTATTGAGAGCTTTTGTGGTCCAAGTCTAATTCATAACATCACGTTCAAACGTTTTTCGGGTGTTTAGCGATATCCTTTGTTTTCAGTGTCTTCAACGTTTTAAATCGAGTCTTTGCTTCACAACATCCTCAGGCCGTTAGGATACCAGGGTTTTTAAACCTTCTGCCACCATTGACAGGATTAGAAAAGTGCATAATGATCTGTATAATAATAGTAGAGCGGCCAGGTAAAAATTTGTTCACTTTGTGATACATGCATGAAATTTGGCACATACTATGAAAACGTCATAAGAAAGATTTGGCTATAAGGCCATCGCATTTTTTAACCCTGGCCCCAATGGCAGCCATTTTTCAAAATGGCCGACCGGGTTACAGATTTCTAATCATATCAGCTTTCAGCGCACTTAGAATATTTGTGCAAAGGCAGCCAATCAAATATTTTTTTAATCTGAACAATGTTTTTTACCTATATTATTATTCTACTACAAGATAAAAGTGCCAACAACATGGCGGGTTAACCGCCTAAAAATTCGGAATTCTGAATTTAAAGTACATGTAAACTACGATTTAAAGGTGTTTAGACAAGCATTGATATTTTATAAATTATCAAAAATATTACAATAATAATGACGCTAATGTTTGATTGCACCATAAAATAAAAAACAGCCTCACCATTTTCGTAAGCGTTTTCGTCACTTTCGTCGTTGTAGTGGTAATTGTAATCATCGTCATCATAATCCCTAGATTTGCTCTGTTTAATTTTGCATGCATGGCACCGTATACGCTGGCTGCCTGACTCATAGTGCATCGAATACAAAATTGCTTTAATAGTTTGCCACCTTTGTTTTATATCTTTCCGAGAATATAAATATGCCATTATCTTTCTTGAGTTTCAATGCATTGTATGTTCGAACAAGGTTTGAACACTAATATTATTGATCCAACGTTGCTAAAACACCTTTAATTGACATTATACGGTGGATATAAATGTGCTATTCATCTGGTCACCTGGTGCCGTCAGCTTCTGGAGCTCTGGCGAAAGCCTTGGTGTATTCTCTCCAACGTCTCCTCTCTCTAGTCGCCTCTCGTAGCTCCTCCAGTATTTATTCCTTGAATACACCATGACTTTTTTCTTGGCAGAAGATAAGGGGTGGTTTGCCATTGCCTTCCCCCCGTTTGCCATCCGTGCCCGTTCGTTCACCCTTCCATACGGAAAGGTTACTAACAGGTCGCACCACGAGAAGGTGGGCACGGTGGACTTTGATTCGCCAGCCCAGGTCGGTTCCGAGTCTACGCTCCAATTGGAGTCGTCGGTCGGGTCTCCTCCCCGCTTTACTCAACTGAATGAGTGACTGACAAACCTTTGCGAATGTGCTATTACACCTTGGAATTTTGCTGAATTGTGGATTCTTCAAAACTCTGATTGCCTCCAATGAGGTTTGAACTCACGACCCCTGGTTTACAAGACCAGTGCTCTGCCACTGAGCTATAGAGGCTTACATTAATCCCTCATCTGATAAACTTTTGAATCATTGTCGTACAACAGCTGCCAGTGCTAAACGTAAATATTGGGTTTTTCTAAACACGTTATAAAACTAGGTAGAGTTGCGGTCGATATTTTTTAGATCGTCAACGCAATACATGTATAATTCTCTTACATCTCTATATGCATGACTGAACAACTTCACTCGCTCCCTATATCTTCGTCCGTACAAATCGAAGGTGTGTTTTGGTTCTTAAGTCTCAGCTTTAAGTATCTTTGTAATCTCAAGCTTCGTTCCCCCCTCTCCGCTGCAAGTTGGTTGCACACTCTTAGATCCTCTGATCAGCTTGGCCTCTTTGTTCTCCGTGTCTGGACACGACCCAATTCAGATCATTTGGGAGCGAAAGTAATAATTTATTGTAAACCTATCAATTGCGGTTACACAATTTATAGTTTTCTGACTTAACGGCTCTTGTTTACGCCTACGTTTTATCATGCGAGTGATAGGTAAAATGAGGTGTTGTAGGACTATTTTGTTTCTTGAATTACAGTACCGTGTTGAGCGACAGTTTTTTTTGTTTGTCAACGTACAATAGACACCTTTAGTTTATATTTTACATAATCTATAAATATTTTATTACTTCTAATAAATTTTATATGCAGTGGGACGATAACAATTGCATTTTGGCTAATAATAATTATCCTTACGTTGATTCACCCCTCTTGGGATTGAGTTTCTTTATAAGGGACAGATTTAAAAAATGCAAAGCGTTTCATAGACACCATTAGTTTATATATTCAAAAAGCTATCAAATATCGTATATAGGCCTATTAAGTGCTGTGGTATGCCAGACATTTTTTCCCGAGGGCAACGGCCTCTGTTGTCATATTCCCTCGTCAAATCTGGATCCTCCTCTAGTAAATAGAATCGGAAGACGTATTTTTAAATACGCGCATCTACCTTGATGATTGTAATTGTAATTGTAATTGTAATTGAACATTTATATAGCGCCGCTCACAGATTCAGTAGCGCTCCCGACCCTAGTTAGCACTGTCGCTAACGAATAGCATAGTCTTCAGGCGTTTCCTAAACGATGATGATGGTTCTCTGCCCGAAGGCAGGTTCATTGGCTTTACGTCCCTGGGGATGAGATGAGTGAGGTGGTTTCCCGTTGCCTTCCCCACAGACAATGATGGGTAAGCAACTTGACCAAGGTCGCTCCGAAGCAGCTTGCGCCACCGCGTCCCACACGTGCTAGCCCGAGATGTCTAAATCTCTAAATGTCAACTCCCAACCCGGGGCTTGAACCGCAGTCCGTTGTATCCATCAGACGAATGCCGTCCTCGCTAACCGGTGTAGCTAACTAGGCATCTACCTATCTGTGTTGAATTGTGTTATTCATTACTCTGCCGGGCTAAAGAAAAAAGAAAGAGAAAAAGAATAAGTGGAAGTTGATGAGGATCAGCAATAAGAAGATGAATTATAGTCATACCACGGATACATGGTTGCATAAATTTCTATTTCCCAATCCGCCGTAGGATTGTGAAAATTTTAGTATGATTATTTTTTCATCAGGCATTCTAGAGATAGGCCAATATTTTAACCAACTTTTTATTGAGCCACAGTGCACAAACTTGATATTAACAGCTGTCGTTCACGCCCAAAATTTATGATATGGTTTTCAAGTAAAATGAGGTGTATAAAGGACTTTTTTTGTTTATTGAGCTATCAGTGCCGTGTATGAGCAACAGATTCTAATTATTGCTCCGCGTCGCATAAACACACCTCTTTTTTAGATCTTCAAAAGCTATAAATAACCAATTTAGTGCCGGAAATTGAACTGGTACTGGTCTGAAAGAATCTGTCTTGTTTACCATCCTTCCATGCATCCATCTAATTAAATATCTTCGTTGAATTGAGGATTCTTCAAAACATTATATGCCCCCAATGAGGTTTGAACTCACGACCCCTGGTTTACGAGACCAGTGCTCTGCCACTGAGCTATAGAGGCTCACGTTAATCCCTCATTTTAATATGAAGTGTCTGATTCATTGTTGTACAAAAGCTGACAATACGCAGCTAAGTAAATAGTCTATTGGATTCTGCATTTTAAAACTAGATCGAACAGCAGTCGATAATGATAATTATCATCAGAACCTTTCACGCGCATGTAGACCAGTGGTTCCCAACCAATGGCCCTCGGGTCAATCCAGATCATTTGCCTGCATTGGTTCCTTCCTGCGGCATGGCCTTTTCCCCATCAGTTCACTCTGCCATTCCCTCTGGTAGTATGTCCCGGTCTTTCTCTCGTTTCTGATTTTTTCTCATTATTGGCAGCTCTCGTTCACGCCCAAAATTTATTATGTGGTTTTCAAGTAAAATGAGGTGTCTAAGGTCTATTTGTTCCTTGACTCTCAGTGCCTTGTATGAGCGACCGATTCTAATTATTTTTGCTCTGCGTCGCACAAACACCTTTTTATTTAGATCTCTCAAAAGTTATAAATAACCGATTTAGTGCTTTAACTGGGTTGAGAGATTAGCAGCGTTGCCACTCCTTGGGTTTTTTCACAAGATCTTGGGTTTTTCGATCCGAACTTGGGAAATGGGGTTTTTTTCGTGGAGAACTTGGGTTTTTTGGTTGGGTTTTTTGCTAAAAAATCTTGGTTTTTTTTATTTTCAATCGTGAAAAATGGGGTTTTTTTCGCAAAAAACTTGGGTTTTTTGCTTTGTTTTTTGCTTTCGACTAAGAAAATCGGGAAATTGTGACCATTTTGGAGAAATTTTGGCCGGATGACTAAAAAAATCATCAGAATTTTTGGACGAGACGAGAAATTGCAAGATTTTTTGATTCGGTTGACTAAAACAAGGTCGTCAAAATTTTTCGGACGCAAAATTGTGTACATTTTCGAAGATTTAGGCAACTTGGGTTTTCTTGGGTTTTTTCGATACTCCAACTTGGGTTTTTTCATTTTTTAGTGTGGCAACGCTGGAGATTAGTTGGACTAAAGATTCTTCAAAACACTGTTTGCCCCCAACGAGGTTTGAACTCACGACTCCTCGCTAACGGCGACATCATATTATTCTCAATGATTGGTTGTGTCTGTTTAATTACAAAGATCATAAGCGCCGCTATAATGATCTTTCTTATTCTTTATTAATTTTTGTCTCTTAACACAGTTAAATGCATTTCCCGCGTCATTTAGTTATATAGACAACTTAAATCCTTAACAGAGGTGTTTGCCTCTTTTACGATGCCTGAAAATATAGGCGTCTTTGCTATCCACAACATCTCTGATTATTGCTAGGATTTCGATGTGAGTTAAAACACCTTTAAAAGGTATATCTAATAAGGTACAAATGCAATATTTTTAGATTACTTTTTGAGTAATGCACCATTTCAGGTAAACTATAATGTGAAAGTAGGCTATAAAGAAAACAATTACGATTATAAATCTATGCAAACTTTTGCATCAGGTCTAGGATGGCATGAAAGTCTAATATAACGTCACGTGGATAATTATTGTGAGGTCAACTTCAAAGACCGCAAGACGCTAAAGCACAGTAAACAAAATTATGCCTTTACACACCCGAAAAACGCTACCCACCACACCAGTGTCCTCATAAGTCTTATCTTCAACCATGTTCCAATAGCTCTGTCTCTCCATATCGTCGCGAGTTATCCCAAGGCCGTACGCGCCATCCCAGTCTATAGCTCTTATTTCTCCCATCTCCAGTTTCTTCCACTATGGCTCATATGTATCGGAACATTTCCACTTGTTCCAAGATCTTACCATTACACGTGATTGATATTCTCTTGAATGCTCTGTCAACTACCAACACCGTACTTCCCAGATGTTTCATTTACTCTGTCCAGCAGCTGTCGTAGCGCTTCTTTTGCTGTAGCAAAAATATAGTACTGTCATATTTAGACACCTTTAAATTGTTTAACATAAATATTATATATATAATTCAAATTCTGTCCCTTTTATAAAATGCTTTGTCTAGTGAAATTGGTGAAGAGAATTTTGTTTCAAACACTTGCGGAAAAGTATCACAGAAAGACTAAGATGTTCTTTTGACGTAGCGACAAGTACGATAATAATATCATCCACATATCGCAGGCTGTTTATAATATTATTGCCCGTCCGCTTATTTTTATTTGAGATTATCCACAGACTCTCTCATCACTTCTTCCCAATAACAGTTATGTCTCACACAGTTTCGGATAATGAGCCATTCAGTAGTAATATAATTCCTTGTATTTCAGTACCGTGTATGAGCGACAGGTTTTAATAATTGTACAGCGTTACATAGACACCTTTAGTCGTCGTCGTGCCCATCCTCATTGCTGCGGATCGGGGATCAGAGTCGACGACGTCATCCTCCTCCATTGCTCTCTGTTCCTCGCGGTCTTCGCGCAGTCCACCATCGCCATCCTCGTCCACTCCTCCACGTCATCCATCCATCTTCTTCTCGGCCTTCCTCGGGCTCTTTTTCCATCCACATAGCCCTGACATATGAATGCCGGCAGCTTGTCTGCTCGGATCATATGTCCGAAGTAGTTCAGCTTCCTTGCTCTCACCACCTCCAGCAGGCGCCGTTCCGGCTGTATCTCTTCCAGTATAGATTCATTTGTTCTAAACTCCCTCCAGCTGACTCTCAGCATCTTTCTGTATGTTGTCATCTCAAATGCTGTTATTCTTCTTTTGTTTTCCACCTTTAGCGTCCAAGTTTTCACAGCCATAGACACCTTTAGTTTCTATAAATACAAATCTATAAATAATCCCATTACATTTTGAAAATCTAATGTGAATTCAAGTCTTGCTTAATCATTTGTCGGTGTAAATGCGAGATTGAAATTCTCTTCATTATTGTCGTTATCTTTACATTAATATTAAGAGATGAGCGTATTCATTAACACTTTGGAGGCTAAATAATTTTTTAGGATTATGTTCCATAGGCTGAATATATTTCCATATATCCCATTTATTTACATATTTATGTACTTGTATAATGCATATGTATATTGATGTATATGTTATGTATAAATTTATATGTTATGTATAAATATGTGTATATATACAAATATATGTACATACATACATATATATGTACATATACATGTATGTATATATGTATATATATACACATATATATGCATATATTCATATATAAGTATATGTATATGTATATATGCATATATATACATATATATACATAAGTATATATATACATATATATGTATATATATATATATACATATGCATATATGTATGTAGTATATATATACATATATACACTATACGCTGTTCATGTGTATATATATACTTGTATAATTGTATATGTATATATATATATATGCACATATACATATATGCATATATGAATATATATATATATACATATATTATATGCTTATTTATATATATATACATATATACGTGTATATATATGCATATATGTATATATATATGTATATATATATGATCATGTATATTATGTATATACACATGTATACATTATATACGTATATATGTATATATATTTATGTATGCATACATGTATATATGTATATACAATTATACATATACATCGCTGTATGTACCTATATATGTGTATATATATAATAATAGGCTACATATGCAAGCATATATATGTGTGTATATATGTATATATATGTATGGCAATGTGTGTATATACATGTATGTATACATGATATATACTTATATTATACATAAACATATAAATATATAGACATATACATACATTTATGTATCCATAAATATATTTTATAGCCCATCCCTGTTGATGTCGACTTTTGTCGACAACCGCCCTCAACCCCTAGTGTCGACTTTTGTCGACAACCGCCTCGAAAGTGTTAACAGCTCTCGTTAAGCTTACAACTTATTTTACGTTTTTGAATATACTTAAAACGAGGTGTGAGCTGTTGCATCAAAACTAGAAGATGGCAACATCAGAGCGGCAATTAGAATTCTATGCTCTAACGACAAACCCGTTGCGGCTGACCAAGACACCTTAACGGAGCTACGCTCAAAACACCCCTCGCCTCCAATCGACCGGCCTCACATCACGGCAAAACACACGGTGGCGCCCTTTCAGACAACAGAAGATGAGGTGCTCGGCCGGATCCGCTCTTTCCCGCAGGGTTCCTCGGGCGGACCAGACGGTCTTCGACCCCAACACCTTTCAGACCTCGTGAACTGCGCAGAAGTCGGATCAGAGCTGATCTCCGCCATCACCGGTCTGGTCAACCTTCTTCTGAAAGGCGAATGCCCTGATCTCATTAGACCCTTACTCTTTGGAGGAACTCTTATGGCTCTCCGAAAGGCGTCTGGGGGTCTGCGCCCGATTGTAATTGGTTATTGCTGGCGCAGGCTCGCATCCAAATGTGCAAACACCTATGCGGTCTCGATGGTGACTGAATACCTCGCACCGAGGCAGGTTGGAGTTGGTGTTCCGGGTGGAGCAGAGGCAGCAGTTCATGCGGCGAGACGTTTTCTGGAAGCAATGCCAAAAGGATCCATCTTGGTAAAGCTAGATTTCAAGAATGCTTTCAACACCCTCTTCAGAGACAGGTTGCTCTCTGCAATAGATGATGTCCTCCCGGAACTTGCTCCATACTGTCACCTCGCTTACGCGGCACCTTCGCAGCTTCTGTTCGGTCAGTATAACATCTTATCACAAGTTGGACCCCAACAAGGAGATCCGCTCGGTCCTTTGCTCTTTTGCCTCCCGCTACAGCCAATTCTGCAGGATTTGACTTCATCGCTGATATTGGGATACATGGACGACGTTTCTCTTGGAGGAGAAGCAGCCACTGTGGCAGAAGACGTGATGTTACTAAAGGAGCGATGTGAGCATCTTGGATTGCAACTTAACGAGGAAAAATGTGAAATCATCCATCGCCATGACATGCACCTCTCCGACAGTATCTTCAATAATTTCACCGTCACACCACCAGAGAAAGCCTGTTTGCTAGGTGCGCCATTGTCCACCAGTGAAGCATTGACAAAATGTCTGGAGGACAGATGCACAGAACTGGAGTTGGCAATAAGCAGATTAGAGTTAATTGCCAAACATGATGCTTTGACCCTCCTCAGATTCTCACTCAGCTCACAGAGATTGGTTTACACATTAAGATGCTGCCCGTGTATAGGTCACGTTTTGTTGGACAGATTCGACGCAATTCTTCGAAACGGATTAAGTACAGTCTTCAACATCGCCTTATCGAACGACCAATGGCTACAGGCTTCTTTGCCCGTGAAGATGGGTGGATTGGGAATTCGTCGGGTGGCTTCGCTTGCACTCCCTGCCTTTCTGGCTTCTGCTGCAGGCACCCGCGACCTACAATCCTCCATGCTGGGTTCTAATCAGTCTGACACCGACTTATGTGTGGAAGAAATGACGCGACGTTGGTGCGAAGCAAGCGGCATCACACCGCCAGACGAGAGCGTGGCCCACAAACAATCGCACTGGGACACACCGCTTGTCATCAAGGTGGTCGAATCACTGCTCACCATCCACACTGACGCCTACCATCAAGCTCGTCTTAGAGCTGTCGCTGCGCCTCATAGCGGCGACTGGTTGTTTGCGCTGCCAATATCATCGTGTGGTTTGCGGCTGGACGACGAAGCGGTGAGGATAGCTGTAAGCCTCCGCCTTGGGGTGGGTTTATGCGAGCCACACGCATGTCCTTGTGGGGCGGTGGTGACTGCAGATGGCTCCCATGGCCTGTCCTGTGGTCTTGGTCCGGGCAGGATCGCCAGACACGCCGTCCTGAACGGCCTGATTAGTCGCAGTCTGACTCGTGCCGGCGTCCCCAACATTAAAGAGCCATCCGGTTTGCTGAGGTCGGACGGAAAGCGTCCCGATGGGATGACTCTAATTCCTTGGAGCGGAGGCCGTAGTCTCGTCTGGGATGTCACAGTGACGGACACCGTGGCTCCATCTTACCTTAGCTCAACATCGGGTGCAGCTGGAGCGGCGGCTGAGCTGGCTGCCACCAGAAAGAATGCGAAGTACAGTGAACTGTCCAAAACCTACTTATTTGTGCCGCTGGCCTTCGAGACCCTTGGTCCAATCAACGAAAGCGGTCTTGTTTTCCTCAAAGATTTAGGAAGGCGTATTTCCGAATTTTCAAGGGAGTCTAGAGAAACTTGCTTTCTCTTCCAGCGTTTGTCGATTTCAATCCAGCGCTTTAATGCCGTGGCCTTCCGAGGCTCTTTCTGTTCAAACCCTGAAGACGAGGCCTGACTAATTCCGGACCCATCTGTTAAAGGTGTGTAATTGTAATATTTTGGTTTATTGAATTTCAGTACCGTGTATCATAAACGACAGATTTTATTAATTGCCCAGCGTTGCATAGACACCTTTAGTTTATATCTAAAAGACGCTATAATTATCATATTACACCTTGAAAAACCGAATGGCTTTTTAAGTCTTGCATATTGCTCACTATAATTATACTTCCGTGCATTAATATTCGATTAATAATATTATTGTGGATTCTTCAAAACACTGTTTGCCCCCAATGAGGTTTGAACTCACGACCCCTGGTTTACAAGACCAGGGCTCTGCCACTGAGCTATAGAGGCACACGAACGGTAATCTACACTGTTCCAAAAAACCGTTAAAAAGGGGTGGGGTACTCGTTTTAGTACGTCTATTTCCCGCTAAAAAGCGGCCAGTTGCCCCTAAACCCCTTCGCGGCGACGCCCCCGTTCATTTTAGGGTGAAACACTCGTTTTTGAGACATTTGCTCACAGAATAGATTTGTATGGCAGCATCGAAAAAAATAGATCTCAGTTCTCGGCTTTATAATAGCTACCTTTAGTCCTAAAAGTAACCAAATAAATATAACGAGTGACTAAGGATTTAGTTTCATTATTTAAATTTGTCCACATGTGAAAGTATAAGTGGAATTTAGTTATTAGAAACTAGTAACATTGCACAGAGCCGCATTGCACAGTGTGGACTGCGCATTAATACATCGATTGTGGAAAAACCCCGAACAAACGGTTGTCACCACGCAAGGGCCTAATAAAAGTTGTAGATTTCCCACACAGAGGACTAAAAATGCAAAATCTAGCCTAGGCTAATCGAGCATATGATAAGCATAAACCTTTAAATTTTTTAGACTATCAATCAGCAACTTTAAATTGAGCAAAACTTAGCGATTAATATGGTTCTATACAAGCAGCTTCAATAGCGGCCTTAATATCAGCTTGCACATATCTGCACTTTAGCTCATTGTTCGAGATGCCGCCCTTTGAGTGGGAAGTCGTGGGTTCGAAACCCATGCGACTACTCAAATTTTTTCTTAATTTTTCCAGATATACTTTTAACTTACTTATGTCAATGAATTGTGTGTACTAGGCCAACTAAGAGTTAGATAGGCCTAAGTGTAAAATATAGACCCTACAATTTTGGTAAAACTGTCGCGCAAGTCCGGAGACACAATTATAACACTAGTCTCCTTTGAAATGACTCCAGCGTTCAGTGAGGGTATTACTATGATTTTTAATACGCATTTACCGTGCGTGCCATTTAGCTAATATTTTTTATGATAACGGAGAGGTGGGTAAATTGACATTGAACAAAATTTAGCGATTATTATGCTTCTCTTCAAGCAGCTTCAATAGCGGCTTTAGTTTTAGCTTACACGCACGTGCACCTTAGCTCATTGGTCGAGATGCCGCCCTTTGAGTGGAAGTTGTGGGTTCGAAACCCATGCCAACAATAATTTTGTAAATTATTTTCATATATACTTTTAACTTATGTCACTCAATTTTGTGAACTTGTAACTGAAATTAATTTTAACTGCAAACACATTAATTTGAATGCAGGTAGCTTTCATTCACAGCATCTGACACGTTAATGAGCCGTACATAGCATAGGACGAACGCATAGGCCTACATAAGCAAAGAAGATTGTGACAGGAACAATTTAATGTAATCGCCGATATGCATGACTAAAATGTGACTTAAGAAAGGATCCACACATTAAGTTCATATCACCGGATTTTGACCTGTCTTCTCTAGCAGCTGGCCTAGTGCACCGGTCTTTTGCTAGGAACTGAAAACTGTCCTTTAGCCAATCTGACGCTTTGAATCTTGACCGGGAACTGGTTTTCTCTTTGCAGATTCTGTTCAGACTAATTATTGGCCGTGATCAAGATGGGTCTTTACCTTGCCCCAGTAAAACCTTTGACCTGTCTCCATATATCTTGTGATATGCGTTTCCCTTGTGAACAATGCTGCATGCGATTCTTGAAACAACTCGGAATTATTGGGGCTTCAGCATAATTATAATAAGCCTAATTCTAATATTTAGTTTCTGCGTGCGCCTGATGCACGGTCATTTTTAAGTGCAGCAAGGTTAAAAACCTGGCATTGTAATTGGGTGCATGAATATTTAAGTTTATACGAAATTGCCATTTAACATGAAATTGTAGAAATGTTTTTTATCATGTAACTCTAATATGGTTTCTAGCCGGCTTACTTGCTTTTTAGCGATGAAGATGGTTGCAACTTCATTTAGGCCTAATTGAGAATTGACCCTATTGATTTTCTTTAATAATATTTGCCATGCAAATTTATTTATTTCGAAAAAAGTTAGGTTAAATTAAGTCTATCAAAAATACTTTGAAGGATAGTCTAATGCAATTAATTAGAGACCGAAAACCATAGTTGGCTAATAACCGCTAACTGAATTTATTCCATAGGCTACTTTTTTTATCTGGTCGCCTACTCCAGCTCTGACTATGTCAGGCGCTTAACTGTTCTTAATATGAAAATTAGTCATTATTGCCAGAGGGTAGCTAAATATACATGATTGATACAGTATCGGGTTGAATAAATGATGGCCAATAATTGTAACAATATGATTTTTCGGCCTTATTACAGTTGTCAGATGCGGTGATATTGCGCTATACAATTTATATTGCATTGAACGGTTGTGCGGAAGCCTTGATCTTGCTGGGACGAAGATGCCGGAAGTACTTCCTTTCTATGATGGCGGATGACATGGGCGGTTATCAATTTCGGGAAAATTCTGATAAATCAACTTAATCAAGTAGGTAATTTTATTCGTAAGTTCACAGGACATATTCCCATATTTTGCGGTATGGCGAATTAATATGGGCACGGAAATTGTCTGTTATGTATGAACTTATGGTGGTTTACAAGCGTGCGTGCGTTATGTTGCCTAAATGGAAGACTGCATGCTTCGGGGTCGGATTAATGGTATGTTCGACATCTTCGGCCGAACAGAGGTCCACACTTTAGGGGCTCCGCACATGCAATAGGAATATATTTTCATCATTGTTAATTATAATTTTAAAAATCTCTGAACAACAAATTGCCAAATTTTCGAATACTTGTGCTTTAACATAGGCTACAACTTTTGCGCATGTGTGAAGCTCTTTTTGCAGTTTCCATAACCAGACAAAGTCAGAATACGGGGTGAAAAAGCTCACATAATTAGGATGGAGCTTGAGCCAGGGTATAACTACTGGGCGTAAGCGCTAAAATATGTTAGTTTCCAATCAGTGGCGGCTCTACAGCATGGAAAATCAATGCCCTGGTAAAAACCATTTGACCTAGTCGTTATTTAACCGCAAGACTGCCAGAAATTTTCCCTCCCAAGAATTTTTTGGGGCATATAATATAGTTAATGCAGTGTTTGCTTCTGCGAGTGCACTGTCTTTGCTCTGGTTAGAAGAAAATGTCTGACCATGAATCATTTTAAAATTCCTAATCCGTGAAAGATGCATAGGCCTGCTTTTAAACTAGACTGGAATGTTAAAAGGCCTGATGATATTGTAAAAACAAAAGTAACAATATTATACGTATTGTCTTTGAATACAAAACTTTTTTGTGTCATTTTGTTGTGCTTCTGTAAGGTTGTGGCACCCACAGCTTTATTGAACAAGGCCCCACATTTCTTAATCAGTCCCTGATGCTATATTATTTTGTTTTATAGGTTTTTAATGATTTCCAAACATTCATTGAATTTTTGTACTTTTCATGTGTTTTCAGTCATATTCTGGGTTGAATTTCCTGGAAACTATGAACATTTTCAACGGAGTTTGTTCTACGGTTCTACGATATCGTTGACTTTGTCCTTGGTGGAAACGGACAAATCAGTCTGTGCTCTATCCTGTCAAATTCTTCCGCCATGTGAGTTAGTGAGTCACTAGTTGCACATGATTACGGTATTTGAGTAGCAAATTGTCTAATCAGTTCAATTAAATTGTGGAAATAAAAACTACCAGTTTTAGTCAAAGTATATGTAGAATTTGTTTAGTCAGGCACGTTGTCATTAATTCGTTAAGGTGGGTGTTGAACTGGTCAAAGTTGGTACAAATTTCTCCAGCTTTGTCAGCCTTGGCATACGGGGCAGGTGTCCAATTCTCTCCCTCACCGTCTCATCTACCTACCAACAGTGTACGCATTTATCAGACTTGGCAAGGGCTTCAGAATGAATAGAAATCTGGAACAAGTTATTTTTTGGCTGTGTAAAGGCTTGAGCCCTAACCTAATAGTCGACAGTCCAGTGTGCTTACTACTGCATTAAAAGTATCTACATTATTATTATTAATATTATTAATTTAATTTAATTAATTACTTTTGATTGACAGTTTACTCGTTTCATCTAAGTTGACCAGGGGTTTTGCGGGAACTGAAATCTTGAACAAGTTCTTTGGCTATGTTTGGATTTTAGCCCTGACCTATTAAGGTCTGATGTGCTAACCATTGCAATTTGGAGCATAGTATTTTATTTAAGAAAAATTATTATTGTTATTGTTTTTCCAAGAGATTTTCATGATTGCTGAGGAAACATTATTTTAGGACTTAATAAACGAATCTCCGTGAAATAAGGCCTCGTCCCAGGTTTAGCATCCATTGTTATTGTTACTGAGCTAATATTATTATTTTTACCCGAGGTACCTAGGATCCCTCAGATTAAAAAAAATTATGCTTGTAGCTGTTTTTGTGTGTTTTATTATTATTTTTATTACTATTATTGTTGCTATTGTTGTCATTGTTGCTGTTGTTATTATTTGTGATTCTTTGTAGCACTTGGCAGAATCTTTTATTAAGATTTGTGGCTTGTGTGTACCGTTATTTAATTTGACTATAAAGAGTACACTGACCGTATACTATTTAAGAGAAGACTGATCATTTACCCTTGTATGCAGACTTTTGCATAGGCTGAGAAATGATATTTGCTGACATTTATTACCCATAACCCCATAATTGCTGCACTGATGAAGTGCTCTTCTATTTATAAATATTGTTGTTTGTGGAGGACTGGAGGTCACAATGTTGTGTTGTCTTGGTTGTCGTGGTGCCGGTTGTATTGCTGTCAGTCTCATTATTAGATGCAACGTAGCTGGTGGTGGTGTTATTGTTGTTATTAATATTATATTACCAAGAACTGATATTGTTAGTTATTTTTATCACGTTTTACCAATTTCTGCTTTGTTTAAGGGAGGGCTGGCTTAATGGATTGCTGTTCTAGCCTTCAATTGCTTGTACTAAATTATTAGTATGTTGATGGTGGCTCTGGGGGTGGTGACAGAGTCAGTTTTCGTTTTCTGACTACTAAAGTATGTTGTTTTTGTTCGGTTTCGTTACATATGAAAGAAACGATTAATCTAAAAAATTCTATTAAAACATTTCATTCAACTGATTTAGCTTGCAATCTAGTGTTTTGTATGTTCTGGGAATTAACTGAATGAAATCATTTTGTTTTTAGGACTCGATGCAGATTTTAAAAAATCTGGAATTTTAGAAGGGTGACAGCACCTGTCAAACGGTCAAACATGCCGCAGCAACTGTTGCATTATGGACATGCGTCGTAGGTATTTCATATTTATTGCTTACTAGCTGTACCCGGCCACGCGTTGCTGTGGCGGAAAAGACCGTCATCTGCCTCCTCCCCCTCCCCGTCCCCCTCCCCGTCCTCCTCCCACTCCCCGTCTCCCTTCCCCTTCCCGTCCCCGTCCCCCTCCCCGTTCCTCTTCCCCCTCCCACTCCCCTCCCCGTTCCCCTTCCCCCTCCCGTCCGCGTCCCCGTCCCCTCTCCCTCCCTCTTTCCCCTCCCCCTCACCCTCACTCTTCCTTCTTTCCTCCCGGACAGCGACATATGCGCTATCGCGATTTTTGGGCGACTTTTGGGCAACCCTGATCGAAGTTGGTCATCTCGCGACTTTTGGGCGACTTTACAACGTAATGTCACGACAAAAACGTTTCCGAAATCTGGCAACCCTCATGGACGTTGGGAAGTGTATAATTTGCAAATGGCGGCCGAACGGATTTCAAAGTTCTCTTTTGTGGAAAATGCTGGGTTTTTTTGGGAAAAAAGCATACTACAACACGGTTCTATTTGAATGGAAGGTGTCGTAAAATTTTCAAAACAATCGGTTCGTCAGTTTTCGAAAACACTCATAACGCACGGTTGGAAAGTTTCATTTTTATATATATAGATTATTGGTATTGACATCAACATTTATTTTTGTGCATTTATTCAGTTTTGCTATTCATAGATGCATTATAACAGTTAGTTGCATTTGTCTAGCACAGCAAGCAACATGTATGCGTGTATAGTTCCTGTCACTGCAGTGCTTTACTAATCTATAATTGCACTTGCAATGAATTCTTTAAAATATTTGTGCAATGTTAAGTAACGTGCTTATAGAGATTGTATTGTATCTGGCCATTTATAAAGCACTTTTCCCAGCAAGAGCCTTTCAGACGCGCTCCCAGTGTGTGCAACCGTGAGAAAAAAGGTAGGTTTTGGGATGAGAAAAGGATGATGAGAGCTCACCAGATACAATGATGGAAAGAACTGAAGGGGGGGGGAGGAGTCACTATTGATATTCATTATTGCCATGGCATTGCATAGGGTCTGCGATATGACTAACTGAAAATAGCTGTGTTTGTAGAAGTCGATATGTTGTACGAACTCTGGCAATTGAGAATGCTGTACAAGTTGATGGCCATAACTATGTGTGGTTACATCTTCGAAAGCATCGTTAGTATCTCATTTTTATCCAAACATTGTTGGTATAGCCTTCATTAATGTTATGCATTTATGAAGCGCCATTGTAGCATGACCAAGTAGCAATTGATGACACTGAGCGACTGGTAAGGTTCCAAGAACTGTGTAAAGTTTCTGCATAGCAACCATTTCCGGGATGTCTCAAATATGTATTGTAATTTTGTGTCTCTAGTTCTACAGGGCAAGTGTTACAGGGATAGTTTCCTTAATTAATCATGTGCAACCTAAAAATATCTCCTTATGCTTTGGTTTCATTGAGCAACAGCATACAATTATCAAAATATTCATGCAGTACTTATAAACTATCCATGTTTTCTTCGCAAAAATTATTTCATATATTGTTTTGCTATTAATCTTTTGTAACACAATTTGCTTCTAAAAGAGCAGTGCTGAAGTTTGCACTAGCCAAACAATGGTAAGTTTTAGAGGCCTCTATTGCAGATGATGTGTAGTACTTCATTTCTTACCCATAATCATGTGCTCTAATGCTCTTAAGTAGCTGTTATTATTGTTGTTTTTGTTGTAGGTGGTGGTGGCACTGACAATTCGTGCTGTCTTGCTACTAAAGCAGATTCCTTTTCCGCATGCTAGAGGAGCGTTGCATCTAGAAAAATGGTATTTAAGAAATTATTTAATGTATATTAACATTGATTTTATTGTAATATGTATATATATATCTCTAGCTGTCTATCTTTTTTCACGAGCGCTAAGAGCCTCAGTTTGTTCACGAGGATTTAGGGCCTCAGTTTATTCACGAGGGTTCAGGGCCTCAGGTTATTCACGAGGGTTAAGGGCACTAGTTTATTCACGAGCGCTTAGGGCCTCAGTTTATTCACGAGCGTTAAGGGCACTAGTCTATTCACGAGGGTTAAGGGCATCAGTTTATTAATGAGCGAGAAGGGCACTAGTTTATTCACGAAAGTTAAGGGCATCAGTATATTCACGAGCGTTAAGGGCCTCAGTTTATTAACGAGGGTTAAGAGCATTGGTTTGTTGACGAGCGCGAAGGACACTAGTTTATTCACGAGGATTAAGGGCATCAGTTTATTCACGAGCGTTAAGGGCCTCAGTTTATTCACGAGGGTAAAGAGCATCAGTTTATTCAAGAGGGTTAAGAGCATCGGTTTATTGACGAGCGAGAAGGGCACTAGTTTATTCACGAGGGTTAAGGGCATCAGTTTATTCAAGAGGGTTAAGGGCATCAGTTTATTCACGAGGGTTAAGGGCACTATATTATTCATGAGCGTTAAGGGCATCAGTTTATTCACGAGGGTTAAGGGCACTAGTTTATTCACGAGTACTTAAGGCCTCAGTTTATTCACGAGGGTTAAGGGCACTAGTTTATTCACGAGGGTTAAGGACATCAGTTTTTTCACGAGGGTTAAGGGCCTCAGTTTGTTCACAAGGGTAAAGGGCATCAGTTTATTCACGAGCGCGAAGGGCACTAGTTTATTCACGAGGATTAAGGGCATCAGTTTATTCACGAGCGCGAAGGGCACTACTTTATTCACGAGGATTAAGGGCCTCAGTTTATTCACGAGGGTTAAGGTCATCAGTTTAGTCACGAGGGTTAAGGACATTAGTTTATTCACGAGCGCTAAGGGCCTCAGTTTATTCACGAGGTTTAAGGGCACTAGTTTATTGACGAACGCTTTGGGCCTCAGTTTATTCACGAGGGTTTAGGGCCTCAGTTTATTTACGAGGGTTTAGGGCCTCTGTTTGTTTTCACGAGGGTTAAGGGCACTTGTTTATTCACGAGAGCTAAAGGTTTTAGTTTATTCACGTGGGTTAAGGGCATCAGTTTATTCACGAACGCGAAAGGCACTAGTTTATTCATGAGGGTTAAGGGCCTCTGTTTATTCACGAGGGTTAAGGGCACTTGTTTATTCACGAGCGCGAAGGGCACTAGATTATTCATGAGCGCTAAGGGCCTTAGTTTATTCACGAGGGTTAAGGGCACTTGTTTATTCACGAGGGCTAAATTTTTTAGTTTTCTCACGTGGGTTAAGGGCATCAGTTAACTCACGAGGGTAAAGGGCATCAGTTTATTCAAGAGGGTTAAGAGCATCGGTTTATTGACGAGCGAGAAGGGCACTAGTTTATTCACGAGGGTTAAGGGCATCAGTTTATTCAAGAGGGTTAAGGGCATCAGTTTATTGACGAGCGCTAAGGGCATCAGTTAACTCACGAGGGTTAAGGGCATCAGTTTATTCATGAAGGTTAAGGGCATCAGTTTATTCATGAGCGCGAAGGGCACTAGTTTATTCACGAGGGTTAAGGGCATCAGTTTATTCATGAGGGTTAAGGGCACTAGTTTATTCACGCGTGATAAGGGCATCAGTTTATTCACGAGGGTTAAAGGCACTATATTATTCATGAGCGTTAAGGGCATCAGTTTATTCACGAGGGTTAAGGGCACTAGTTTATTCACGAGTACTTAAGGCCTCAGTTTATTCACGAGGGTTAAGGGCACTAGTTTATTCACGAGGGTAAGGACATCAGTTTTTTCACGAGGGTTAAGGGCCTCAGTTTGTTCACAAGGGTAAAGGGCATCAGTTTATTCACGAGCGCGAAAGGCACTAGTTTATTCACGAGGATTAAGGGCATCAGTTTATTCACGAGCGCGAAGGGCACTACTTTATTCACGAGGATTAAGGGCCTCAGTTTATTCACGAGGGTTAAGGTCATCAGTTTATTCACGAGGGTTAAGGGCATCAGTTTATTCACGAGCGCGAAGGGCACTAGTTTATTCACGAGGATTAAGGGCATCAGTTTATTCACGAGCGCGAAGGGCACTACTTTATTCACGAGGATTAAGGGCCTCAGTTTATTCACGAGGGTTAAGGTCATCAGTTTAGTCACGAGGGTTAAGGACATTAGTTTATTCACGAGCGCTAAGGGCCTCAGTTTATTCACGAGGTTTAAGGGCACTAGTTTATTGACGAACGCTTTGGGCCTCAGTTTATTCACGAGGGTTTAGGGCCTCAGTTTATTTACGAGGGTTTAGGGCCTCTGTTTGTTTTCACGAGGGTTAAGGGCACTTGTTTATTCACGAGAGCTAAAGGTTTTAGTTTATTCACGTGGGTTAAGGGCATCAGTTTATTCACGAACGCGAAAGGCACTAGTTTATTCATGAGGGTTAAGGGCCTCTGTTTATTCACGAGGGTTAAGGGCACTTGTTTATTCACGAGCGCGAAGGGCACTAGATTATTCATGAGCGCTAAGGGCCTTAGTTTATTCACGAGGGTTAAGGGCACTTGTTTATTCACGAGGGCTAAATTTTTTAGTTTTCTCACGTGGGTTAAGGGCATCAGTTAACTCACGAGGGTAAAGGGCATCAGTTTATTCAAGAGGGTTAAGAGCATCGGTTTATTGACGAGCGAGAAGGGCACTAGTTTATTCACGAGGGTTAAGGGCATCAGTTTATTCAAGAGGGTTAAGGGCATCAGTTTATTGACGAGCGCTAAGGGCATCAGTTAACTCACGAGGGTTAAGGGCATCAGTTTATTCATGAAGGTTAAGGGCATCAGTTTATTCATGAGCGCGAAGGGCACTAGTTTATTCACGAGGGTTAAGGGCATCAGTTTATTCATGAGGGTTAAGGGCACTAGTTTATTCACGCGTGATAAGGGCATCAGTTTATTCACGAGGGTTAAAGGCACTATATTATTCATGAGCGTTAAGGGCATCAGTTTATTCACGAGGGTTAAGGGCACTAGTTTATTCACGAGTACTTAAGGCCTCAGTTTATTCACGAGGGTTAAGGGCACTAGTTTATTCACGAGGGTAAGGACATCAGTTTTTTCACGAGGGTTAAGGGCCTCAGTTTGTTCACAAGGGTAAAGGGCATCAGTTTATTCACGAGCGCGAAAGGCACTAGTTTATTCACGAGGATTAAGGGCATCAGTTTATTCACGAGCGCGAAGGGCACTACTTTATTCACGAGGATTAAGGGCCTCAGTTTATTCACGAGGGTTAAGGTCATCAGTTTATTCACGAGGGTTAAGGGCACTATATTATTCACGAGGGTTAAGGGCATCAGTTTATTCTCGAGGGTTAAGGGCATGAGTTTATTCACGAGCGTTAAGGGCCTCAGTTTATTCACGAGGGTTAAGGGCACTAGATTATTCATGAGCGCTAAGGGCCTTAGTTTATTCACGAGGGTTAAGGGCACTTGTTTATTCACGAGCGCTAAATTTTTTAGTTTTCTCACGTGGGTTAAGGGCATCAGTTTATTCACGAGCGCTAAGGGCATCAGTTAACTCACGAGGGTAAAGGGCATCAGTTTATTCACGAGCGCGAAGGGCACTAGTTTATTCACGAGGATTAAGGGCATCAGTTTATTCACGAGCGCGAAGGGCACTACTTTATTCACGAGGATTAAGGGCCTCAGTTTATTCACGAGGGTTAAGGTCATCAGTTTAGTCACGAGGGTTAAGGGCCTCAGTTTATCCACGAGCGCTAAGGGCCTCAGTTTATTCATGGGGGTTAAGGGCATCAGTTTATTGATGAGCGAGAAGGGCCTCAGTTTATTCACGGGGGTTAAGGTCATCAGTTTATTCACGAGAGTTAAGGGCATCAGTTTATTCAAGAGGGTTAAGGGCATCAGTTTATTGACGAGCGCTAAGGGCATCAGTTAACTCACGAGGGTAAAGGGCACTAGTTTATTCACGTGGGTTAAAGGCATCAGTTTATTCACGAGGGTTAAGGGCATCAGTTTATTCATGAAGGTTAAGGGCATCAGTTTATTCATGAGCGCGAAGGGCACTAGTTTATTCACGAGGGTTAAGGGCATCAGTTTATTCATGAGGGTTAAGGGCACTAGTTTATTCACGAGGGTTAAGGGCATCAGTTTATTCACGAGGGTTAAGGGCACTATATTATTCATGAGCGTTAAGGGCATCAGTTTATTCACGAGGGTTAAGGGCACTAGTTTATTCACGAGTACTTAAGGCCTCAGTTTATTCACGAGGGTTAAGGGCACTAGTTTATTCACGAGGGTTAAGGACATCAGTTTTTTCACGAGGGTTAAGGGCCTCAGTTTGTTCACAAGGGTAAAGGGCATCAGTTTATTCACGAGCGCGAAGGGCACTAGTGTTTTCACGAGGATTAAGGGCATCAGTTTATTCACGAGCGCGAAGGGCACTACTTTATTCACGAGGGTTAAGGGCATGAGTTTATTCACCAGCGTTAAGGGCCTCAGTTTATTCACGAGGGTTAAGGGCACTAGATTATTCATGAGCGCTAAGGGCTTTAGTTTATTCACGAGGGTAAGGGCACTAGTTTATTCACAAACGCTTGAGGCCTCAGTTTATTCACGAGGGTTAAGGGCACTAGTTTATTCACGAGGGTTAAGGACATCAGTTTTTTCACGAGGGTTAAGGACATTAGTTTATTCACGAGCGCTAAGGGCCTCAGTTTATTCACGAGGTTTAAGGGCACTAGTTCATTGACGAACGCTTTGGGCCTCAGTTTATTCACGAGGGTTAAGGGCACTTGTTTTTTCACGAGCGCGAAGGGCACTAGTTTATTCATGAGGGTTAAGGGCCTCTGTTTATTCACGAGGGTTAAGGGCACTTGTTTATTCACGAGCGCTAAATTTTTTAGTTTTCTCACGTGGGTTAAGGGCATCAGTTTATTCACGAGCGTTAAGGGCCTCAGTTTATTCACGAGGGTTAAGGGCAGTAGTTTATATACGAACGCTTTGGGCCTCAGTTTATTCACGAGGGTTTAGGTCCTCTGTTTATTCACGAGGGTTAAGGGCACTAGTTTATTCACGAGCGCTAAAGGTTTTAGTTTATTCACGTGGGTTAAGGGCATCAGTTTATTCACGAGAGCAAAGTGCACTAGTTTATTCACGAGCGTTAAGAGCCTGTTTGTCTCTTTCTCTCACTCTCTTTCTCTCACTCTCTTTCTCTCTCTCTCTCTCTCTCTCTCCCTCTCTCTCTATCTAACTCTCTAGCTCTGTCTGTCTATTTATTTTTCTCTCTGTGTCTCTCTCTCTATCCCTGTCTCTCTTTCTATCTATCTCTCGCTATATGTATCTCTCTCACCCTCTGGATCTCTGTTCCTATCTCTCTATCTCTGCCTATGGAATATTTAGTGATTTTTTCTTTGACTGATTGTGTTGTTTGTTTTTTTTTCTTTCGCAGCACACTTCTGCACGTGGCACAAAAAGTATGAAGTCAACGAAGTCTAAATTATGTGCCAGGTCTCCTGTAGCGATGGACAATGACTCTAATGCTTGTTCCACAGCATAAACAATGTTACAGCACTGTTTTGTGCATTCTGTTTGTTCTTTTGCACTAACAATGAGAGTGTGTTAAGAGTTTTTGTTGAGCAAAGCTATTCATCAATAAAGTGTTGAATAACTCGTCTGCTTCAGCCTGCCCATTTCTGTTAAAATTTTTAATTTTATTTTGTCAGTTATTATCCTGACTTCATTCTTCTTGCAATATGATAATGGTGCTATAGCCTCGAGGTCTGTAGATTATAACGGCTAGCTTTGCATTATGTCGCACTGTTCAATGGCATGAACATCGTGTATTGTTCTCTTTCCAGAAATGCCAGATCATTAGTCGATGTTTCTTGAAGTTGGGATGTTTAAAATGTGTTTAATAATAGTTCTGATTCAGTTGATTTGTTTGATGCTACCTGCATTTCCAGTTTAAGATCTGATTTCAATGTCCTTACCAGTTCTGTTTCAACTTTGTGAAGTCATGTGGAGAGAGAGAGGGAGGAGGGAAGGGAGATGGGAGACTGAGGGAGGGGAGATGAGACAGAGGGAGGGGACGGAGAGGGGGGAAAGGGAGGGAAACGGATAGGGGCGAAGGGAGAAGAGAGGATTGAAAGGGAGGGAGAGGGAGGGGACGGAGAGCCCGTTAATAGACGGTGATTCACCGTCGATGCAGAACGAATCTATCGTAAATAGAAGGCGATTCGCCGTAAGAAAAGTAACAATATAACGTTAATTACCGGCGATTTACCGTTTGATAACGGCAAATCACCGTGAAAATCACCGTCAAAGACCAGATATTCACCGTTGAAATACGCTGAATTGCCGTATAATATACGGGAATTTTCCGCATAAATAAGGAGAGTTGCCGTGAATAAAACGGGGAGTTCCCGTTACAAAAAACGGGGATTGATCGTAAGTTTACGATGTCACCCGTAATTGAGATTACGGGCGCCCGTATAATTACGGTGAATTGCATGGCAACTAAGTTGCCATGCAATTCACCGTTATTTTACGAGATTTTTTTTACAGTGTAATTGAATGTCCTTATAACTATCGATCATCAAAGTGAAACGTGTCAATGCGCTGAGGAAATAATTATTGATTAATAGTTGAACTCTCAAACAGACTAGAAATATTTATGATCATCAAAGTGTGATTTTTAAGAAGTCAGGCCTATTTGGGTCTAATATCGACTATTATAAATAATCCGTAGGCCTAATCAATAGTGCTCTGGTTAGTGTGCTGAATTGTCTAATCGAAGGTCGTAGGTGCGAATCCCGGCCAAGCAAAAATTTATTTTCGGATGAAGATGATCAAATTGATGATGATGATGATGATGATGATTGCGATAAAGATGACAATGACGATGATGATGATATTAGTTTACACGAAATTGCCGTCTTTTGCCATTATATGATTATCGGTTGTGTGCAAAGGTTGGATCTAGGACATGACGTATTCTCAGTGGTTGGATCATGGATGTGTCTGTTTAATTACATAGATCATTAGCGTCGCTTCCTTCTTCATTACTATACATGTAATTAGATGGGCCACTAGCCACTTGCATGCATTTTTTGCGTCGTTTACTTATATAGATTGATTGAGTCCTTAATGGAGGTGTCGTATAAGTTCAAATAACTTCATCTTCTATTGGAGCTATTTTGACCATACAGTTATCTTATCCGTCCGCCTGACTGCAGATACACAGTATGACCAGAATAATAATTCGCTTGAAATTGCTGCCTTTTGCGGTTAAAATTAATATGATTGTTGGTTGTGTGCAGAGGTTTCATGTAGGACACGACGTATACTGAATGGTTTATTGACAAATATCATTTGCGTCGATACTTCTTCACTCCGCTGTTTATTGGATACCGCTAGCCACTTGTATTTGTTTTTCTGCGTCATTAACCATAACTATAGATTAAGGGAGTCCTTAACACAAGTGTCTTCTGGAAACATGCTACTTGTATACAGTTTCTGCGTCGTTTACTTATATAATTCAAGTGAATTCTTAACAGAGGTGTCTTGTTAGTACAACTAACTTTCCTGTACGATTGGAACGATTTTAACCCTACAGTAATCTTATCCGTCAGTCTGACAGATACACACTAGTACCAGAAGACGAAAACATTCCATCTAGGCCAACGAAATTATTTTACCCATTTTTACGCTATAACCCAATGTAAGGCAAAAAAGCTAAGCCTTCACCTGTAGTAGCCTACCCGTCACCTAAAGACAATTAAAGTTTTCTTTTCTATCAAACAATGTTCATTGCTTGTGACCACAGATGTTTTGAAATCCTTCTCATCGACCATCCCTAATAATTCTTTGAGGTTGTTTTGGATAGAAAACTAAATCTTTTTCAAACTCGCAAACTATGCAAATGTTTCTGCAAATAATGAATGTCCCTTTATATGTGGCATATAATTTAAGTAAGACAAATAGAAGCGAGAAATGAAAGTGACCTCTCAGGTGAAATAAGTTTGAAAATTCCAACCTAATTGAGACTTAATACTGTTGAGTAAAGCGAGGATGGTTAACTTCGCCCTCCTCGCTGCACCAGGCTTGGGACGGGCATTACTATAGACATAGCACAATTTGACTAATGAAACGATATCTTTCAGTGGCTGATGCATATTCGTTTGTTTACGGAATTTTCTCTTAGTTGGTCTTTTGGTAATTTCTATTCCTGTTGCCATACATAATTTATATAGCACCGTTTGTAGCGTTTTTCGGGTGTTTAAACACATAATTTTTTCTCGTTCTTTTTAGCGTATTGCGGTCTTTGAAGTTGACCTCACAATAATTATCCACGTGATTTAAAAGATCTTTATCACTTTCGTGCCATCCTAGACATGATGCGAAAAGTTTACATAGGTCTATAATCGTAAATGTTTTCTTTATACTTTCACATTATAGTTTAGGCTTCATTTTGCGTCACTCAAACAATTATATAAAAAAACTGTATTTGTACTTTCCTAGATATACGTTTTAAAGGTGTCTTAACTCATTGGAATCGTGGCAATAATCAGAGTTCTTGGTAAAAGCAAAGTCACCTATATTTACTGGCATAATAAATGGAGAAAAGCCTCATAACCATCATTATCACCATCGCGGTAATTGTCGTAGACATTATGATGAAGTTGTCAGCAATTTTTTTACCCAAAAAATCGGTATTTTTTCCTGGAGATTTCGGCAGTCGTCAGAAATTTTGGTCGCCAAAAATAGAACATTTCGTCGGCGACTCAGCAATTGGTCATCCCAAAATCTCGCGTCTTTTCTTTGGCGCCACTCGTTCGTCCGTCCCAAGTCTCCTCTCATGCATTTGAGTTCACTCACAGACTCTTTCATCACCTTCTCCGAATAACAGTTAAACGACAGTGGTGCTCTCAATCAACCCTGTCTCACACCTTTTTCGATAATGAAGCATACTGTATAAATATACATTTTCTTGAATTTCAGTAGAGTGCATAATGAGAGACAGATTATAATAATTACCCAGCGTTGCATAGACACCTTTAGTTTATAATCACAGTACACTTTAATATCTAATTAAATTACATTTCGCTTAATTGTCACTGTCCTTCCGTGCATCATCCCCTCCATCTTTTCATCAAAATACTAATCGATATTAACAATTTCGTTGAATTTTTGATTCTTCAAAACGCTGTTGATCTGTTTGGATGTCCTTTCAAATATCGATCATCACAGTGACACGTGCCAATATGCTGTGGAAAGAATTATTGATTCATGGCTGAACTCTCAAAAAGGTTAGACATAAATTCTTAGTCTGTTTTTTTTACATTAGACTGGTCCATTTTAATCTAACATGGAATATGTTTTGGTCTAATATGAATATAGTCGGTACTCAATGGTACAGTGGTTATTGCGCTGGACTGTCGATTGGAAGGTGACTGGTTCAAATCCCGGCTAGGGCAGAAATTTATTTTCAGATGATGATGATGATAGTGATGATGATTATGACGACGAAGATGATGGATGACGATGATGCTGATAATAATTAGAATGAAATTGCTGCGTTTTGTCGAACTAGGATTGTCAGTTGGGTTCAAAGCTTGGATCTAGAAACGACGGTATTGTATTTTCAATGGTTGGTTTATTGTTTAATGAGAAAGATCATTGCTTCATTCTTTCTTCATTTCACGGTCGAAATGATAAATTACTTGCTAACGTTTTCTGCGTCATTCACTTATATAGACTATGTGATTCCTTAACAGAGGTGTCGTAAAAGTACAACTAACTTTACGATTGAAGCTATTTCACTGTGCACTTATCTTACTTATTTTTTGTGCACTTGTTTTATCGCCCATTCAAGCTCTCACTACTCAGAGGCGCTCCCGAATGCAGAGCGGACACTGCATCGGAGTTTCACGCAGAAACGTTCTGAGTGATGGACTTGCGAGGTGGATTCGAACCTGGTTTTGTTGTGCTGGACTGTCGATTGAAAAGCCATGAGTTCAAATCTCGGCCATGGCAGAAATTTATTATGACGACGAAGATGACAATGACGAAGGTGATGATAATAATTAGCATGAAATTGACGCCTGTTGCCGCCGTAATTACGATTGTTGGTTTTGTACAAGTGTTGGATCTAGGACACGACGTATAATTCTCAATGATTGGTTGTGTGACTTGTGTCTGTTTAATGACAAAAATCATTAGCGTCGCTTCCTTCTTCACTACTATAATTAGAAGGTACTGCCTTTTACCACTTGCATGTATTTTCTGCATTGTGCCTTTATATAGATTAATTGAGTCCTTAACAGAGGTGTTTTATAACTACTAACTACATATTTATATGCATTTCTGCGTCGTTTACTTATTTATAGATTAATTGAGTCCTTAACGGAGGTGTTTTATACCTACCAGCTACTTGTATGCTGGATGTATCATGGATCCGATTTGACCAGGGTCTATGACAACAGAGGCCGTTGCCCTGGATAGAAATTTGTTTGGCGTATTACAGCACTTTTTCTTTTTTTCTTAACGGTGAGAATTGTTTAATGACTAAGATCATTAGCGTCGCTTCCTACTTCACTACTATAATTAGATAGACCCAAATAACTACCCACTTGCATGCATTTTATGCGTCGTTTATTTATATAGATTAATTGAGTCTTTAACGGAGGTGTTTTATAACTACCAGCTACTTGTATGCTGGATCCGATTTGAAGAGGGTCTATGACAACAGTGTCCGTTGATCTCGACAGAAATTTGTTAGCCATATTACAGCAATTTTTCCTTTTTTCTTAACGGTGAGAATTGTTCGCCTCCTTTTATATGCCGTTGCCATGAAATGAAGTCGATACTTAGTTCCTATTATACTCCTAGGATCTCAAGTTTTGACATCGTTTCGAAGCAAACGTGCTAATAGTATTAAGTGGCACTCTGGCGGAGGATGATTCCGATTTCACCAGGGTCTATGACAACAGAGGCCGTTACCCTAGACAGAAATTTGCTCGGCGTATTACAGCACTTATGAGCAAGGTACTGGACCAGTAGCTCTGACCACGATTGACAATTATAATTATTAGCAAACTCAGATCAGGGTCTTAATGGCTTTTGTTAACGGTGTCGTTAATTTATTAAACAGAAATTAAATAAAATGAGGTGTCTTAGGATTATTTAATTTCTTGTACTTATTTGTCCTTACATGAGCGAAAGTTTTTTTTAATTGTTCAATGGTTGGGTATAGACACCTTTAGTTTGGATATTCAAGAAATTATTAATATTTCATTATTCCTTAATAATTAAATAACGTAGATTAAAGTGATTAGCCTACTACTCTTCCATGTATTCTCCCATCCATCTACAATTATTCTACATTGTAAATGAATTATCTTCGTTGAAAAGAGGATTCTTCAAAACAGCGTTTGCCCCCAATGAGGTTTTAACTCACGACCCCTGGTTTACGAGACCAGTGCTTTGCCACTGAGCTATAGAGGCCCACGTTGAGCCCTAATCTGAGGAACCTTTCGATTCGTGCAAAAGCTGCCAGTGCTAAGTAAATATTGTTTTTTATGCGCGTTATAAAACTAGGTCGAGTTGTGGTCGATAAAATATGAGATCGTCAAAGCAATACATGTATTCTCCCACGTCTCTACATTCATTACTGAGCAACTTCACTGGCTCCCTCTCTCCGCCCGTATTGCCCTGTCAATAAGGGTCTGGGTCCGATGATTTTTGCTTTGTTCCCTCTCTGCAACTTCGCTGTGCTCTCTTAGATCCTCTGATCGACTTGACATTTTTATTCCCCGCGTCATGACAATTCTGGCCCATCCAGATCATTTGCCTGCATAATTATGTCCCTCCTTGTGAAAATTGGAAAGGACTTCCTACTTGAGTTCTCTCTGCTAGTCTTTCATCGTCTTTCTCTCACCTCAGACCTCGGAGCGGATTGCATTGGTAGCGCCTCTCGATTTTTTTGCTTTAAGAAACGCTTATAAAATGTCGTTGTGTCAAAGTCACGGAAGTTTAAGAAGACTCGTAAACGAATACGCGAAAAACGCCTTCGTATTCCCCTACATCTTATTGTACAGGTTTTATGTAAAATGAGGTGTCTAAGGGCTGCATGGGTTCCTGCGCTTCAGTACCGTGTATAATGAATAGCAGATTTTTAAAAATTGCCTACCTGCACGCGTTTGTGTGCTTGTGTGCTCGTTAAAGCGCTTCTTCAAGAACCTACTCAGAAGCGCTCCCGACTACTAGAGTATTTGATTTCTTCAACTTCTTAGTCCTTATACATGAGCGAAAGGTTTTAAAAACTGTTCAGTGTTGTTTATGAACACCTTTAGTTTGGATATTTAAGAAGCCATAAATAACTCTTTACTCTTTAATAATTTAGTAACACATGAGATGGGGTCCTTTGATTACTACTGTAACACTTCCATGCATCCTCACATCCATCTACAATATTCTACATGTAAAATGATTTAGCTCCGTTGAAATGAGGAATCTTCAAAACACTGACTCCAATGAGGTTTGAACTCACGACCCCTGGTTTACGAGACCAGTGCTCTGCCACTGAGCTATAAAGGCCCACGTTTAGCCCTAATCCTTTACGCGTTTGCCCCGAGAATATCCGCTGAAAACGGCCTGAAAATTTAAAAATGAACTGGTAAAGGGTTAATCGGAGGAACCTTTTGAGTCGTGCAAAAGCTGCTGAGTAAATATTATTTTTTCTCGACGCGTTATAAAACTAGGTCGAGTTGTGGTCGATATTATGAGAACTTCAAAGCATTTATGTATTCTCTCACGTCTCTGTATGCATGACTCAACAACTTCACTGGCTCCATCTCTCCACCCTATCAATAACGGTCTTTTCCGAGGATCGCTGTGACGTCATGCTTCATCCCCTCTCTTCAACTTCGCTGCGCTCTCTTATAATAGGTCCTCTCCGCGTCATGACAACTATGGTCCCATCAAGATCACTTGCAAGTTGCCTGCGTAGGTCCATCTTCGTATAAATTGGAATGGACTTCCTACTTGAGTTCACACCGCGTTTCTCCCTGCTAGTCTTTCCTCGACACAAGTGACATAGCGACCCAGATGCTTCAAGGTGTCATGATGTGAAACAGGACAGACCTGTGAAGAGAGTTGGATGAGAGAGCTTGGGACACATACGAGCATTGTCCCAGGTTGTCCTTCATGTATCTCTCCCAATACTCTCTTCAATCAGACAAAGGTGGTCTAGGTGCTCCAAGATGTTAATGGTATGGAGTAGACCTGCTGACCGGACCTGTTGAAGGCTTGAAACTGGGCAGCATGACACGAGACAGACTCAGACAGAGAGTGGCGTCGGACTCCTACGGACAATGAGCCTAAGGATGTTGATGATGATTGATGAGTCTTTCCTTGTATTTCTCTCGATGCGGATTGCGCCTTTTACTTTGAGAAAGAATTATAAATGTCTTTGGGTCAAAGTCATTTTACCACGGAAGTTTAGTATGACTCGGTTGCGATTAAAACGGCTTCGAATTCTCTTTCAACTTATTATACGATTTTCAGATAAAATGAGGTGTCTAAGGGCTGTATGGTTTCCTGCGCTTCAGTACCGTGTATAATGATCTTGAAAATAATGCCCACAGGTTCGCGTTACATAGACTAACCGTAATGTTTGCATGCTAGAGCGCTCGTTAAAGCGTTTCTTCATGAACCTACTCAGAAGCGCTCCCGACTACAACGCGGACAATAAATCGGAGTTTCACGCCGTAGAGCTGAGCAATTGCAAGTGAAGGGCTTGTCAAAGGTCTCTCTACACGGCGGCTTGAGGTGGATCCGAACCTGCAACCCTCTGGCTGCAATGCAACACATACCCACTGCACCACCGTGCTTTACAGTATACCCCATTATATCAGTTTAGAGTTCTGGTCACACGCAGACTGTGTTTTGAAGAATCACCTTTTGATTATTGGGTTTAGGAATTGGGCCATGTCGCAAAGACACCTTTATTTAATTATTTCCAATGTTATAAAAAGTTTTGCGTTGTGTTTTTTGTTACCTGTCAAGAGTTACTGGAACTCTCAAAGTTCTTCGCTTTATGAACAAAAACTGATGTTGAATGAGAAATCTTTACTTACAACGTATTTTGGAGAGGGTTAATAAGGGATTAGTATAATTGATGAGACTCTGGAATGAAGCGCCTACGGTACGTGGTTCGAAACTCATTTGCTAGGTGAAGGTAGCTAAAGTACATAGAGCTGGCTTGACTGAAACTTTGTGATTTTAACATTGTCTTCTGTGATTTGCGTTCTTATTAATTGTTTGAATTGCATAGTCTGTTCATCTTTCGTACTACACAGCTGTCTACTGTAAGTGGTTTCGGTCTGTAAACCGGATCATTGGAAAAAAGATAAAATTATTTTTATATTACTGCAACCCAATGGACAAGTAGAAATTACTAACTGTAATGCATCATTACACACCTCTAATTTGAAGCGATTTCAAAATATATGTGACCATTTTTATGTAGAAAATTCAATGGGTCCCATTTTTCTAGTTTCGCTGTTATTTACGGAGAAGTTTTCTCAAATAAACATTTGAATTATTATTATTATTATTTGTGGTTGATTCAGTCAAAGTAATCTATTATGATTAGATTTCTCCAGTTACAACGCTTTCGTGCAAACAACTTTGTCATTAATTTTAGCGCGTTATAAATCAACGTAGGATAATTATAGTTGTGATGATGATGATGATGATGATGATGATGATGATGATGATGATGATGATGATGATGATGATGGTGGTGGTGGTGGTGGTGGTGGTGGTGGTGGTGGTGGTGGTGGTGGTGGTGGTGGTGGTGGTGGTGGTGGTGGTGGTGGTGGTGGTGGTCGTCGTCGTCGTCGTCGTCGTCGTCGTCGTCATCATCATCATCATCATCATCATCATCATCATCATCATCATCATCATCATCACCACCCCCATAGTCATCATCATCATCATTATCATCATCATCATAAATGCAGGTAACTGGAAAATATATTCATACTAAATTACTTAGCACGATAAATAGGCGAGAAATGACACTGCTGTTTTTTTTAAATTCAGCCCAATTGTAATTGAGACCCAACACATACATAGTAAATCTAGTACGATAAACGTTGCCCTCATCGTTCCACGTGGCCTAGGACTATACTATTATAGAGTATAGGCAGTAGCGGAATAATTTTTCATTTAATTTTTTTAGGTGGGAAACAAACACTCTCAGTGGCTTACATTGATGATTTATGGAGGTCACACTTGGAACGGGGAATTTTGAAGCTGAATTTATAATTTGAATGGTTAACGATTATCGGGTGTGTAAAGACTATGCTGTTTCCAGGGTTTCAACGTCTTGCTTTCTTTTAAATGTTCACTTCACAACATCCACGAATCATAAGGATTACACAAATTTTGTGGCATGATGATAACACATGATGTGAAATGTTTGGCGTAATTGTCAATTATGTTTTTTTTATTGTTTTGCAAAATTTTGCTTTGCACCATTTTTATATGAGACAACCGCAACCTAATACTTATCAATCAATCGTCAAAATAAAATTATCTATATCACTTTTGAATTCAGATTAAAGGTGTTCAAGTAAGCATTGATATCTTATAGGGATGTTCAGTGTTTTAGTGGATATTAAAGACGCCTACCATTGCTGACACCATAAGAGGACAAAAAGCCGCATCGTTGTCGTCGTCGTTGTAGTAATTGTCGTCGTAATCATCATAATCATCTTTGTCGTTTGTTGCTGTAGAATATTGGTCAGTTCAAACATTGTAAACAATACTAACATTCCTATGGTATCAACAGAACATTGTTGTTTACAATTGTGTGACATTGATCGTTGACTGAAATGCAACTGTACATTAGGTTGATATAAGCCCTTGGCTTTTTCCGGGCTTCCTGTTCCCTAGAGACCTTCTGTATCCACTAAACATTATTTGAATTAAACTATTCTTCTATGATCAATTATCAACTAAACAGGTGATTATCACGAACAAATATATCTGTTTTCAATCCTTATTAGATGGCCAGAAGGTGAACCCATCCATTGTGTACTTTGCCCGTGTAAGTTCGGTTTGTATACGAAAAAATGGCAATTTCCTTCAAAAATACATTAACATTAAAAACTGTTTGTTCAAAATTCCTGAAATTTTGGTAAAGTGTCCGTATTTCATATTCACAAAGGTATAGAAAAAATAAATCAAGCTGGTTTGACGTTTTCCACAAAAACATTAAAGTAGAATACCTCTGGGGTGTGTCACACCCCACCTCACCTCCAACGGGTTAATAAGCAATTTTTTCACAATATATAGGCTACGCTTTATAAAGAGCAGTTTGCCTGTGTGGCTGTATTGTTCCAAAATTCCGAGGCCATGAAAGTCATTGAGTCTATTATAATTCTCAAAAGAGTTCAAATTTCGGCTTTGTTTTTGCAGTAAAAGTCGTTATGTCAAGTGGCAGTCTGACTACTGTAACTGGAGCTCATTATTAAAAGGACCATGATGAATATGATTGTAACAATTTCGTTTATTTTAATATTTATAAAAAGGATTTAGAGCAAAATGAGGTGTCTAAGAACTACTTGGTTTCTTGAATTATAGTGCCGCGCATGAGCGTCAGATTTTACAAATTGACCAGCGCTGCGTTGACTGCTATAAATTCCATTTACACACTATAAGAACTTCATCATATTGCGTCGTATTTCACCTGCAAAGACTATCTATAACTGATGATGATGGTGATGATGATGATGATGATGATGATGATGATGATGATGATGATGATGACGATGACGACGACGACGACGACGACGACGACGATGATGATGACGACGACGACGACGACGATTAAACGACGACGACGACGACTACGAGGATAATGGTGATCAATAAATAAATAAATCTGGTTTACACTCAATAGTTTTAAGTGTTATATGAAAGTTAACTCTTTCAGATGAAATCTCCAAATCCTGGGCTTTGCTATCCAAATTCTATCTGGGGCATCTTGCATCCAGAGTGATAGGTTGCGAAGCAGAGTGTAACACATTCTATGCCGCAAAGTCGTTGTATCAAGTGACACTTTGTCTGCAGTAGTTTTACAATAGGTCTAATGACATAATAATAAAAAATATTACTTGATATAATTGTTATATCAAGATGTGCTGTGTAAGGGCGTCATTGAAATTTTCTTCGTTATCATCATTATTTTTATATTAAGAGCTGAGCGATTACATTAAGAGATCTCGTTTACGCTAACAACCTATTATACGGCTTTGTATACGTAAAACGAGGTGTGTAATTGTAATAATATTATTATGGTTTATTGAATTTCAGTACCGTGTATCATAAGCGACAGCTTTTAATAATTGCCCAGCGTTGCATAGACACCTTTAGTTTATATCTTAAAGAAGCTATAATCATCATATCACACCTTGAAAAACCTAATGGCTTATTAAGTCTTGCATAATGCTTACTATACTTCCGTGCATGATTAATATTTTTAATAATCGATTAATAATTGTGGATTCTTCAAAACACTGTTTGCCCCCAATGAGGTTTGAACTCACGACCCCTGGTTTACAAGACCAGTGCTCTGCCACTGAGCTATAGAGGCACACGAGCACTGAGCTCTTTGAATGTCCCTTTAAATCGATCACCAAAGTGACATGTGTCAATGTGCTATGGAAATAATTATTGATTCCTAGCTGAACTCTCAAAATCATAAAGAATATTTATGATCATGAAAATCTGTTTTTTAAACAAGTCTGGCCTATTTTAGTCTAACGTGGACTATTATAGTCCGTACTCAATGGTACAGTGGTTAATGCGCTGGGCTGCCGATTGGAAGGTGACTGGTTCAAATCCCGGCCAGGACAGAAATTTATTTTCAGTTGACGATGATGATAGTGATGATGATAACGACGACGATGACCACGATGATAATAATTAGAATGAAATTGCCGCCTTTTGCCGAATTATGAATGACAGTTGGGTTCAAAGGTTGGATGTAGAAACGACGTATCGTATTTTCAATGGTTGGTTTATTAGTTATAATGAGAAAGATCATTGCTTCATCGCTTCTTCATTTCACCGTTGAAATGATATATTACTTGCATACGTTTTGTGCGTCATTCACTTATATAGATTAAGTGATTTCTTAACAGAGGTGTCGTATAAGTACAACTAACTTTAAGATTTGAAGCTATTTCACTGCGCACTTATCTTAGTTATTAATTTTGTTTGTTTGTATGTGCACTTGTTATATCGCCCCTTCAAGCTCTCACTACTCAGAGGCGCTCCCAAATGCGGAGCGGACACTGCCTCGGAGCTTCACGCCGAAGCGTTGAGCAACAATTGTGAGTGAAAGACTTGAGAGGTGGATTTTGAACCTCGAACCTTCCGGCTCCAAGGCAACGACGCCACCACTACACCACCACGCCCCACTAAATTATTTGCAGACGCTAGAGATTTTTTTATTTCCAAAGTCTGTTTTTTTTAACAAGTCTGGCCTAATTCAGTCTAATTATAGGCTGTAGTCCGTACTCAATGGACGGTATTGTTTTTAAAATCTCGGCCAGGGCAGAAATTTATTTTCAGATGACGATGATAATGGTGAAGATGATGATGATGACAATGACGATGACGATGATGATGATAATAATTAGCATGAAATTGCCGCATTTTTCCATTATACGATTGTCGGTTGTGTGCAAATGTTGGATGTTGGGCACGACGGTATTGTTCCAAATGGTTGGTTGTGTGACTGTTTAATGACAAAGATCATTAGCGTCGCTTCCTTCTTCACTACTATTATAATCACTTATGATTAGATGGCCTCTAAGCACTTGCGTGCATATCCTGCGTCGTGTTCTCATATACATTAATTGAGTTCATTAAACAGAGGTGTTTTATGACTACTAGCTACTTCTATGCATCTTCTGCGTCATTTACTTATATAGGAATACTAATTTCTTAACAGAGGTGTTTTATAACTAACTTCCCTGAACGATTGGAACTATTTTAAACCTTCTCTAACAGTTATCTTATCGATCCGCCTGACAGATACACATTATAGAACAGAATACGAAGATATTCCCTGCATGTGAGGAGGGTATAGGATTTCCCATACATCTTACTACACTCTCGGCATCAAAGGGTTGTGCACACAATCAATAAGACAACTCGACCATGTCGACAACCCTGAACGGTGGTATAATGGCAAGGGTGATGGATGGATCTACATGTAGGATTGACGATAACCTAACAACCGATGCCCTCGACATAAATTTGTTTGGCATAATTATTACATCACTTAAGACTCAAGGGTAAGAACTGGTCACCAGCTTATTATATTAGTTTGGGGAGTTGTAGCAAAATATAAAGGAATAATATTTTAAAATTTCGACTAAATGTGGATTCTTAAAAACACTGTTTGCCCCCAGTGGGGTTTGAACTCACGACCCCTGGTTTACAAGACCAGCATTCATGTGCTATGGCCATGAAATGAAGTCGTTAAGTTCATACTCGAAGGATCTAAAATTTGACAATGTTTGATTGCAAATTTGCTAATATTCTGGTCAGCGGGCGCGTCTTAACACAATAATACGGAAAATGGTGCGTCTCAACTTTCTCCCGGCCGACCAGAAGTCGTTCGATGACCTCTGTGGTCATGCTGATTCCACCTTCTTCTCTGCTATACTTTGCTATTCAAGCCATGTCTTAGGTCCTCTATTACCCCCCCCCCCCCATTAAGAATGTTTCTTACTCACTCCGTCCTCGTTCTCACAACCGTGAGATTCCTCATGCTGACGCATTAACTAGATGTGGTTTTATTACACGGATGCTATTCAAATGACCTTAATTTTTATTACTGTTTATCTTTTTCTCCCAAATGCTCTCCATAAATGTATGTTATGTTTTTTAATTGTATAGGCCTACAAACTGTGATTATAGAAAATTGCATATATTTCGATTTTTGTATGAATGACATGTCCACGCTATATGTTCTGTTCTCATAATGTTCCCGCAGTGCGTTTGCAGGCGGTTCAATAAAGCACATGCTTGCTTACTTACTTGCTTTTTAAGTGGCACTCTGACTACCATAGATATTTATAGTACAGACACGAATCTTAATGGCTTTTGCTAACGGTACCGTACAACTTATTATACACATTTAAGATAAAATGAGGTGTCTTGGGATTTATTTGATTTATTGAACTTCTTTGTCCTTGGATAAGCGACAGGTTTTAAAAATTGTTCAATGTTGTGTGCAGACACCTTTAGTTTGGATATTCAAGAAGTTATAAATAAATAATTATTCTTTAATAATCAAATAAGACATCAAACTATAGTGTTCTTACTAATATCCTTCCATGCACCCTTGCATCCATTTGCATCTAAATGAAATATCTTCGCTGAATTGGGGATTCTTCAAAACACTGTTTGCCTCCAATGAGGTTTGAACTCACGACCCCTGGTTTACAAGACCAGTGCTCTGCCACTGAGCTATAGAGGCCCACGCTAAGCGCTAATCTGAGGAACCTTTTGAGTCTTGCAAAAGCTGCCAGTGCTAAGTAAAATATTGGGTTTTTTTCTAATCGCGTTTTAAAACTAGGTCGAGTTGCAGTCGATATAAATTACTATTGATCGTCAAAGCATTTGACGTGCAGGCCAACTGTATTCTCCCACATCTCTACATTTTTGAATGGAAAACTTTATTGGCTCCCTCTCTCTCCGCCCGTATTGCCCTGTCAATAATGGTCTACAAATTATAGCTCAAGCCTATTGATGGAGACGTCACAACGACAGAGTCATCCTTAGACAAAACGGGTCTCGAGAAGCACAAGTCACCATCGTCGAACTCCTACGCGTTGACTACACTTTGTCGCTTCTCTGCCAATTCGCTGCGCTCTCTTAGATCCTCTGATCGACTTGACATTTTTATTCCCCGCGTCATGACAATTCTGGCCCATCCAGAACATTTGGCTGCGTAAGTCCCTCTTTGTGAAAATTGAAAAGGACTTCCTACTTGAGTTCTCTCTGCAGCTAGTCTTGCATCGTCTTTCTCTCGCCTCAGACTTCGGGGCGGATTGCCTTGGTAGCGCCTCTCGATTTTTTTGCTTTAAGAAACGCTTACATGTATAAAAATTATTAATGTCGTTGTGTCAAAGTCATTTTAACCACGGAAGTTTTAGAAGTCTCGTAAGTCTTAAGCCATTAAAACTCTATCAAATTCTCCTACAACTTATTATACGGGTTTAAGGTAAAATGAGGTGTATAAGGGCTGCATGAGTTCCTGCGCTTCAGTACCGTGTATAATGAATAGCAGATTTCAAAAATAATTGCCTACCGGCACGCGTTTGTGTGCTTGTGTATTCGTTAAAGCGCTTGTTCAAGAACATACTCAGAAGCGATCCCGACTATACAAGATTATTTGATTTCTTGTACTTCTTAGTCCTTACATGAGCGAAGGTTTTAAAAATTGTTCAGTGTTGTGTATGAACACCTTTAGTTTGCATATTTAAGAAGCCATAAATACCTCTTTACTCTTTAATAATTTAGTAACACATGAGATGGGGTTGATTACTACATTTCTATGCATCCTAACATCCATCTACAATTCTACATGTAAATGATTTATCTTCGTTGAAATGAGGATTCTTCAAAACACTGTTTGCCCCCAATGAGGTTTGAACTCACGACCCCTGGTTTACGAGACCAGTGCTCTGCCACTGAGCTATAGAGGCACACGTTAAGCCCTTATCTGAGGAACATTTTGAGTGAATCGAAAGCTGCCAGTGCTAAGCAAATATTGTTTTTTTTTTATATACGCGTTGTAAAAGTAGGTCGTGTTTCGTTCGATAAAATATGAGATCGTCAAAGCATTACATGTATTCTCCCACATCTCTACATTCATGACTGAACGACTTCACTGGCTCCCTCTCTCCACTCTGTCTTTAACGGTCTTTGTTCGATCTTATGCTTTGTCCTATTTCTGCAAACTTTGCTGCGCTCTCTTAGATCCTCTGCTCGGCTTGGCATTTTGTTCTCCGCGTCATGACAACTCTGGCTAATCCAGATCACTATATCAGCATATAGGTCCCTCTTTGTGAAAATTGGAATGGACTTTCTACTTGAGTTCACACCGCGTTTCTCGCTGCTAAATCTTTCCTCCGCTTTTCTTTCTCACGCCTCAAAACCTCCGGGCGTATTGAGTTCGTTTGCTTTAAGTAACGCTTATAAATGTCGTTGTGTCAAAGCCATTTTAACCACGGAAGTGAGAATGAAACGCCTTCAAATTCTTCTTTAACTTATTATACGTATTTAAGGTAAAATGAGGTGTCTAAGGACTGTATGGTTTTCTGCGTGTCAGTACCATAATTAAAATATACACTGTATTAATAGTGAGCAGCAGATTTTAAAAAATGCCAACTGTCCCACGTTGCATAGACTAACTGTAATGCTTGTATTTTGTGCACTCCTTAAAGCGCTCCTTCAAGAATATACTTGGAAGCGCTCCCGACTATAACGCAGACAATGAATCGGAATTTCACGCATAATAACTGAGCAATAATATTGCGAGTGAAGGACGTGCCCAAGGTCCCTCTATATACACGGCGTCTGGAGGTGAATCCGAAACCTGCAACCTTCTGGCTGCAATGCAACGAACGTACCCAATGCACCACCGTACCCACATTATACTCCATTATATCAGTTTAGAGTTCTGGTCACACGTAGACTGTGCTTTGAAGAATCTCCGCTTGATTGTTGGGTTCTTGAATTGCGCCTTGTCGCATAAACACCTTTATTTATATATTTCCGATATTACAAAAAAATAATGCGTCGTATTTTAACTGCTAAGACTTCCAGGAACGCTCACAGTTTTTCACTTTAGGAACAAAAACTCAATGTTGAATGAGAAATCATTGCACACAAAGTTTATTTGTGAGTGAATTCGACGCACTTCTGTACAGTTAAAACTGGCAAAAAATGCTCTGACTCTCAGTAATTTACCGTGGATGATGGGAAAGGAAAGAAGGAGTTGTGCAGTTCTAAAAATTCCTTTAAAACAGCCCTGATAGCGCTTAGTCATGGATTTTTTAAAGGAAAATTTTAACAACTGCTCAACCCCTTCTTTCTCCTCTCTTTTTTCCTAGTAAATTACTCCCAGATGTATGATAATGACAATTTTTACCATTGTTAACTGCCCAGAAGTGATACTATAACTGCAGAAATCCATTTCGAAATGCACATTTTGTGTTCAACTGCACGTTAAAAAAAGTCTTGCGGTTAATGGCCGTTAATCAAAAAAAATCGAGGGTCAAGATTCGGAGAGGCAGGCAGGCAGAAGGACGACTAATGTGGATGCTATTTAAAGTTGAAATGACGAGTTATGTGAGGCGAAGAGGAAGAATCAGGGATTTGTGAGAAAAGTTATGTCTTCAGTGTGGAGAAAAAGACATGTGGGGAGATAGCGATAGGAGGAGTTTTAGTGAGTTCATAAGTTTGTCGCAGTGTTGGAGGAAGTTTGTTTCGAAGATGTGGGATGTCTAAAGAGCGTTTATTTCATTTTTATGAGGTGATGGAAGGGCGAAGCAGTGTAATGGAGGATTATCAGGTTACCAAACGTTGATCAACGGTTTTCGTTTACTCCTAGAAATTATTATTCTAAATGACGATTTAGAAATGAGGTGTCTAAGAACCATTCTCTGTCGAGAGTTTTAATACCGTGTATGACCATGCGACAGATCTAAAAATTGCTGAGCGTAGCGTAGACACCTTTAGTTTAAATTTATAGATGGCTATAAATACGTCTTTTACTCATTGAAAATTCAGTCTGCTGGTTGATTCCGTATCGCTTTCACACGCTTTACATGCATAAAATTCTAAATGAATTAGTTTCGTTGAATTGGTGATACCTCAAAACACTGTTTGCCACCATTGAGGTTTGAACTCACGACCCCTGGTTTACAATACCAGTGCTCTGCCACTGAGCTATAGAGGTTCACGTCAATTACTCATCTGAGGAACATTAGCCTGTGATATCATTGTAGTGCCCATCATCTTCTTGCTATGCCTAATAGAATTCTCTTTTCTTCTAAACATTGTTAGAGCAGCAGTCACAAGTGAAGCATTTAAGAATATTATAGTTCCGCTTTTAGCCATAATATGTCATCGTTTTGATCCATCAGAAGAAATGCAGTCAAAAGTCTAAGTGCTTTTTATTTCAATATATAAGTGTTTGCTTATTTCCATTTTCAGTCCTCATTATTATTATTATTTTGGACGGACACAATTTTACTTGCGGGGGAAAATGCATTATTTGTTTGAAACTAGATGTGACGATAAGAATTCTTTTAAAATATGCACAAAATCAAAGGGTCCCTTAATTGTTCCACTAATAAGATAACTCGACAACCCTGACCGGTGGGGGGATATCAAGGGTGATGAATGGATAAAAGATTTTACGAGAACCTATTGACAACAGTGGCGGTTGCCCTCGACATAAATTTGTTTGGCATAATTATTACAGCACTCAAGACTTAAAAGGTGAGAATTGATCACCGCTTTTATATGCCGAGGCCATGAAATGAAGATTATGAAGTCTATGAGTTCATACTCGAAGAATCCAAAAGTTTGGAAGCAAAGTGTTAACCCTCGGGCTACCAGGGGGGGGGTGGTATCCACCCCCCCCCCTAGGTTTTTCCCAAATCAAACTTTTTTCGTTAGGAATAAAATTTTGACGTTTTAGGTGGCTGTAGAGGATTCATTTGCACACATTTTGAGCTAAAATGTGTGATGATATACCATACCATTCAAAAGTTATACCCGATATACCCGAGGCACCAGGGGGGGGGTGGATACCACCCCCCCCTTAGAATATCGGCTGTATCTTATCCGTCCTTTGACATGAAGAGACACCAATTACACCATTCTGTAGAGGGAATGTGGGGCTACATTGTGGTGGTCACGGAGTTGTCTTTGGACAACCGGAAGTGCTCAAAATAAATTAAAATATATAAAAAGGTGTTTTATTTTCATAAAATTTTCATGTTTTTCCTATTAAAAATTATTCATAATTTATTTTTTAAGAGAAGTAAATTATGCCATTCTATAGAGGGCATTTAGGGCTATTTTTTGATACCAATTAATTTGACATTTGATGACCGGAAGTGCTCAAAATAAATTTAAATGTGTGAAAATGTTGGGTTTTTTTACAACGCACACCGATAAGTCTGCGTAAACGTTTTTCAGCATGTTTTACATGTTTTTTCTCTTTTTATTGTAACTAAAACTAACTTATTACTAGTTTTTATAGTCGAATATTGGACTTTATTATATGTAAACTATTTTAATTAAATAAATTATGTTAAAAACACACAAAATCTAATATTTTGCTTATGCGAAAGTATACATTTTGTGGAATCGACGGGTGCCTACGGTAAAAAATTTATAACTTCGGGGTGCTTTCATATATTTTAAACCTAAATATACCATTTTGTGCAGAAATGAATGCTGAATCCATAGGTGTATTACAAGTTATGATATCTCAAACCAAACCCAAAATCCAGGGGGGGTGGTAACCACCCCCCCCCCCCTTGGTAGTCAGTGTTACAAAAAAAGCTTGGTAGCCTGAGGGTTAATATTAAGTGGCACTCTGACTACGATAGATATCTAAACATAAAAAAGCGAATATGTAACACTATTTGTGTTCATAAATCTGCTGATCCACCAGACCGATTTTTTCAAATATTTGCAAACACAGACCAGGACGACTAAAAAAGGGTCAACTTTTTTGCCGGATATATTTTTCGGGCAGAAGTTCAATCTTTGTCCCCCCCCCCCCACTGCTGAACTCTCCCGTACGCCTATGGGTGTCAGGCGTATCTGGGAACAAAAAAACAGAAATTTCCCGGGCAACGCCGGGTTATTCAGCTAGTTTTTTTTATAAAGAACAGAACTTAAATGCTCTTGTTAACGATACCGTTAAACTTATTAAACATATTTAAGATAAAATGAGGTGTTTTATGGTTATTTGGTTTCTTGGACTTCTTTGTCCTTGCGCTAGCGACATTAACATATGTTTAGTGTTTTGTACAAACACCTTTAGTTTTGTTATTCAAGAAGCAATAAATAACTCAATGCTCTTTAATAATTAAATATCACATTAGATAGGGTACTTTGATTACTACTCTTCCATGCATCCTCCCGTCCATCTACATTGTAAATGGACCCTGGACCCTCGTCTCCTACGCCTATGGCTGCCGCTATCCACCCTGTCAATAACGGTCTTTGTCCGAGGATCGCTGTGATCTCTT
>OX243821.1:3596259-3611259 GCA_945859605.1 Lumbricus rubellus
TACGGGCGTTGAGACTAATGATATTGATGATAATGACTGTATACAAAGTAAATCATGTGCGATAAACGAAGCCCTCATTGTTCCACCTGGCCTAGGACTAGTACTACTATAGAGTGTGGGCAGTTACTGTAGCGGAATCATTGTCTATTTAGTAATTGTTTTTTTTAAGTGAGAGACATAGACTTTCATTGGGTTACTTTGATGCTTTCACAAATTCTCTGTTCGTAACGGAGATTTTTGTAACGCAAGCCTTATTTATAATTATAATTTTCAGTGATTATCGGGTGTGTAATGACATAATCTGTTTCCAGTGTATTCAACGTTTTGCGTTCTTTGAAATGTTCACTTCACAATATCCATGAATCATTAGGATTGCAAATTATCGATTATCTGAGAAACCATTTGAATCACTGTTGTAGGTTAAAAAAACGAAAATTATTACTATAACTTGTTATTATCACTGAACGGCGAAGGCTGTAATTATAGCGACGCTATCATCGAGTCTAAATAATTATTTTTGACTCGATAACAGCGACGCTATAATACTACCTGTCTTACATCATTAAACACCTTTATTTGGGATCTAAAAGAAATTATATAAATAACCCATATCAACTTGAAAACGCAATATAACCAGAGAGCCCTGTCATTTTATTCGTTGGTTACGGAAACGTTTTCTCAAATTAGACGCGCAACATTCAAGTTATTTGTTTTTGATTATTTTAGTCTAAGTAATTTATTTATTACGAGTAGAGTTATTTTTCCTGCTACACGCTTTCCTGCAAGATTCTTTTCTTTTAGGCGCATTTAAAAAAGGTCCCTACGCGACGTGGTGAATTCGAACCTCGAACCTTTCGACTCCACGGCAACGATGCCACCACTTCACCACCGTGTGGATATATCCTTATGGATATCAAAGACGCCTAATTTTGCTAGATTATAATACTTTTTATATATTTTTTTGTTATCGACAGACCGAAACCGGTTACCGTGTATATTTATGCAACTTAAGCAATTCGCAACGTAGATTACAGAAGACATGAATCTACACCGTGGTTCAAAAAAAACTAAGCCAAATTGTTTTCATATATTTCTGATGCCTGATAACATATCATGCAAAAATTTTCCAAATATTTAGAGAAGTGGACCAAGAATATGATTCCAAAATTTCAAGAGATAAAATTGAACGGATAAAAAGATATGAATCTTTCAACTTCATATGCCAAAATTGCAGTTTACAAGCAATTTTCTGCCATATTCAGTAAAAAAGTAAGCTAAACTGTTTGTCTTATATCTCCAATGCCTGATAATTAATCATACCAAAATTTTCCATATATTTATAGGATTGAACCAAGAATAGGATTCCAAAATATCATGTCTTAAATTTAACTGGATAGAAAGATATGAATATTTAACCATCATCCCCAGAAATGTCTGTTTTCAGCAAGTCTGTTATGGTGTTCGTTGCGGTTTCGATGCTTGATAGTTCCCAATTTTGGTCTTCAGGGATTCTGGAGCATTATTAACGGAGTATATTATCGCAATATTCTGCTGTCACAACATCTTCCACCTGTTATCAGAAATCGAGAGCTCCAGAAGGCTGTTTTCTTTTTCAACAGAACAGCGCCAGCCCACAGAGCCAAGAAAACCATCGAAATGCTGACAAGAGAGACGCCAGACTTCATTTCTCCCACATTATGGCCTCCGAACAGCCCAGATTTGAATCCTGTCGACTATAAAGTGTGGAGCGTGATGCAAGACCGAGTCTACCAGACAACAATCCATGATATAAACGATCTGACGTAACCAACACTTGTTGGAAGTGTGGGAAGACCTGGACCAGAGGATAATTGACGATGCTGTTGCGTAATGCATGGCGTCAGCACTTCCAGGCTTGCTTGCAAGCAGGAGGAGGACATTTTGAGCATCTTAATTAATGAAATGATAAAACCATACTGTTGGAATCATATTGTTAGTTCAATTCTCTACATATCTGGAAAATTTTAGAATGATTAATCATCAGGCATTAGAGATATAAGGAAACATTTTATTGAATCTGTCAGAAAATTGCTTGTAAACTGAAATTTCGGCATATGAAGTTTAAATATTCATATCTTTTTATCCGTTCAACTTTATCTCTTGAAATTTCAGAATCATATTCTTGATCCACTTCTCTAAATATTTGGAAAATATTAGCATGATATGTCATCAGGTATTAGAGATATATGCAAAACAATTTGGCTTAGTTTTTTTTGAACCACGGTGTAGATTACTAACAGAACAGACAGCCTGCAATTACATGGGCTAATAACAGCCTACAAAGCAACCTGTTGTCCAACGGGGGCTCGAACACGATACCTCTTTCTCTCTGAGTTAACGTGTTGTCCATTACTCTACTGGGCCCCAACTTCATTTCGTTGTCGTAGTCGCTATTGTTGTTGTTGTCGTTGTAGTAGTAATTGTCGTAGTAATTATCATAATGGTAGTAATTGTTCGTGCCGACACCGCTGTTACGTGTAAGGAGTTTCAGAGATTTTCCGCTTAATGATTTGGGTTGAGCCACATTTAAGGGCAGAAGCTTCCAGTTTTTTGGGTGTGTAGACATATTTTTGTTTCCAGAGTTTTCAACGTTTTGGGTATTTGAAGTTCGTTTGTAAAATTATTTTATGCTTAAGTGCTTAAGTGCTTTACTTTTTTCAATTGTTTCAGTCATTGTGATTAGCTTGGATAAACATTTAAGATGGTGGGGGAAAATCTACCCATTGTTTGTTGGAAATTGTGATAAATTTGTAAAATATGACCATCAATTATATGACTCGTTGCTCCACTCCTACAGAACTCTGTGATGTTGACTACACTGACCGGTAAGCTGATTAAATGGCAAGCGTGAGAATTGTCTCTGTTATATGCCGAGGTCCAGAAGCGAAGTCGCAAAGTCCAAAGTGTCATCTCAAATTATTTTGACATAGTTTGCAACAAAAAGTCGGTGTGACTTGTAAAGCTCTGATTACAGAACATCTATAAGATGAAATTACTTTGATCTTAACGGCTCTCGTGTACTCTAATTAGTTATAATGTGTGTTTATTGTAAAATGAGGTGTCTAAGGCCACTTGAATTCTTAAGTTTCAGTACCGAGCATGATCAAGGATTTTAATAATTGCCATGCGTTGCATATAGACACCTTTAGTTTATATCTTCTCAAGGCTATAAATAACACATTTACTCCTCGAAAATGAAATTGACCATTGACATTAGGTTTTGCTGTCCCTCCATCGTATTTAAGCTGAATGAATAAATATATATATATATATATATTTTTAAAATATTTTCATTGATTTGGGGATTCATAAAAAAGTTTGCCCGAATAAGGTTTGAACTCACGATCACTGAGCTGTTTGAAATTACTTTTAGGTCCATAATCAAATTTACAAACGCTGTGGAAATAATAATTTGGTTCTAAGCAACACGCTGATCACTCAACAAGAATATAGATATTATTTATAGACAGAGGAATTATTAAACTGTTTCTGAACAATTCTGGACTATAATACCAGCCTAGTAGTCATTACAATGGCGGTCGTAGTTTCAACGTATACAAGGAACCGTGAATTCCAGACATTTTTCATTGTCAAATAATCCATGGACTGATAAAAAAATGTCATGGTTAAAATCCACAAATGGGAGAAAGTAATTTTAGATGATGACGAAGACGCTGGCGATGATGATGATGATGATGATAACGACGACGACAACGACGGCGATGGTATCGACGGTAATGGTGCACGTGCTTGAGTTGGTTGTGGTGATGGTGGCTGCTGCTGATAAGGAAGTCCTTTTAGTTCCTTTTGCTCGCGCTGCTACCATGAAAAATCGAACCTTCTCTGTGGTTGGCCCGGTGGTAAGTTATAGAATGACCTTCCCAAACTTAAAACTGCTCTTTCTCGGAGCCCTAGAGTCGGAAGCGCCTCTGAGTAGGTTTTTTCCTTGCAGGAGCGCTATATAAATTTCCGAATGAATGAATGACTGACGACTAAAAAACTGTCTAAACGATGCGACACAGTACAAAATTACCCTGCTGATTACCCGGATAGAGTGACATACATCCCCCGTGGCGCGTCAGAAACTACAAAATTTGATTGGCTGAGAAGTTGCACTATAATTATTCCCTTACAGTCTTACACGATTGATGAGAAATCTACACAATCAACTTCACGAAACAATGGAATTTAAATAATCTGTAAACACCGATTTAAAGGTGTTAAAGCAGGCTTTTGTATCTTACAGATATTCACACATTATACTGATGGATGTTAAAATAATACCATGGTACACCATACAAGAAGAACAGTTTTATCATTTTCATTTGCCTCCTCGTCGTCGTTGCCGTCGTCATTAAAATTATATTGTTGTCGTCATCATCATAATCATCGTCATCGTTCGTTACCGCCTCTGCCACCACGTGTAAGGTGTGCCTGTACTCAAGTCTCAAGGACGATGTCGCGTGCTATTTTATCCCCCAGTAAAGCTATCCGGGAATACCCGGGGGGGATAAACTATTCTATCCCACATTTTTAAACGCGTTTAATAGCTGATAAATTTACGCTGTAATCGAAATTTAAACTGACTACGACTATGGTTAGTGTCGTAAGCAATGTTTAAAGCAACGCAACTCGATTTTATTTTGTGACTCTAAGTCAATCAATCAATCAATCAATCAATCAATCAGAATTTACGGATATAGGACATTTCCCCCCCAGACATATTCCCCCCCGACCTAGGACATTTCCCCCCATAAGGGTCCCTATGTTAATGAATGACTGCACTAACCCTATCACTAACCCTAATCGACCCTCACGATGCCTAACCTGACCCTAACCGACCCTCACGATGCCTAACCTGAACCTAACCAACCCTCACGATGCCTAACCTATATGTACAGAGAGGGCGAAATTGTCCGGGGGGGGTGAATGTCCAAGTCAAAACGGAGGGGGAAAACGTCCGGGGGGTAAGTGTCCGGGGGGAATATGTCCGGGGGGAATATGTCCGGGAAGGGGTAAATGTCCGTTCCCCAGAATTTACATAGCGCCTTTCGATGTACCAACTCAGAGACGCTCCCGGTCGAAATCAATCGTAATCGTAGACTCGAAATTTCTAAAGCGCTACTCTAAAGCCATGCGTGGGGCACCAGCTTTTTCACGAGCGCAGCGTTGAGACAGAATGATTGTCCGTGAGAATAGTCGGTGGTGATCCGTGTCGGGGGGTCAAGATCAAGCGAAAGAAACAGATGTTCCTATGTGTTCTATATCTTCTAAGTGCTCTAAATGAAAGAGGAGCAAAATTGGCCATTATGAGAGAAAAACACACTTTTTATTGGTAATCTTAAAAACAAAAAAGGTAGGATAATTTGCAAAAAGCGACTACATGTAACTCCGCCACTGGTCGCACTCTGCCCCATGTCAGTCCCAAACCTGGATAAAGGAGGAGGGCGTCGCTAATGGTCTTTGATATCACACAGTGACGTTAAACTGAAAAACCAAATAAGGGCTGAATTATGCCAAACAATTTTTTCGGGGACAACGGCTTCTGTTGACAAATCTGGATCCACCCATCCGTATTTTTGCTGTACTGGTTTTTGCCACAGAGGCTAGGAATCCTTTTAATATGCCATATGTCGTGGCTGGGCTGGGAGCGCCTCTGAGTAGTTTCTTGAAGAGGCGCTATATAAATTCTAATAATGAATGAATGAATGAATATATATATATTTATATATATATATATATATATATATATATATATATATATATATATATATATATATATATATATATATATATATATATATATAAAATTAAGGTTGGCTTGCGTGGAAAGTAATTCAATTTTTCAACTCGCAAAATATAAGATAAGAATATTCTTTAACATACCAATTGCTATCCGCATTTTGGTGTACAGACATGGTATAATAAACAAACGTACATAATTTCGATATCCAATCAAATATGCACAATTGTCTCAAAATAATGGAAGTTCCCTGAACTATGACATGTACCATATTAAGTAGGATAAGTAAAGGCGAAAACTAAAAGTGGCCTTTGTGCTGAAATTTTTTTATCTGCTGAAATTTGCATGAAAATTACAACCCAATTTGTATTTGAAAATTAATACTATTGAGTAAATCAGAGATTGTGAACGTCGACCTCCTCGCCATACCAGGCTTGAGACTGGCACTACTCTAGGGAAAAGCAGCTTTGAGTAGGAAACGAAATATTTAAATGGATGAAGGTGGCTATATTTTAATTCGCTAAGGAATCTACTCTCAGAGCTAAATAAATGATATTACACTGTTGCTGATGGCCAAGCATAATTTATAGCAGCATTAACAATCGTTTATCGGGTGTTTAAAAGAATCATTATTTTATATATAACGCTTTAGACGTCTAAACGTCTTTGAAGTTGACTTCGCAACATCCATTTTCTGGGATGGTCTCACACGGTTATTCCAGTTTGTTCTGTTGACGATTGTCGTAGCGAAATACGAATTAATTTAATGGTAAAGATAACAAGTGGCCTAAATCAAGATGTGTTCTAGAATAGATCTTTGTGGTTTATATAGTAGTCATTGCGGGGTGGGAGGGGGGGGTGTAGTGGTGGCGTCGTGGCCTTGGAGCCGGAAGGTTCTAGGTTCGAATCAACCTCGCCGCGTAAGAACCTTGGGCAAGGCCTTCACTAACAATTACTCAGCGCTTCGGCGTGAAACTCCTATGCAGTGTCCGCACTGCATTCGGGAGCGCCTCTGAATAGTGAGAGAGAGAGAGAGAGAGAGAAAGAGAGAGAGAGAGAGGGAGGGGGAGTGAGGGAGGGAGGGAGGGAGGGAGGGAGGGAGGGAGGGAGGGAGGGAGGGAGGGAGGGAGGGAGGGAGGGAGGGAGGGAGGGAGGGAGGGAGGGAGAGAGAGAGAGAGAGAGAGAGAGAGAGAGAGAGAGAGAGAGAGAGAGAGAGAGAGAGAGAGAGAGAGAGAGAGAGAGAGAGAGAGAGAGAGAGAGAGAGAGAGAGAGAGAGAGAAGGGGCGCTATAACAAATGTAGTTAATACAAGAAATGTATAGGAACTTTTGGGCGATTACGCCTGGGACTATAATGATGTCGAGATTAGACGGACGGCGACTAGAAAGTTGTCGAAGCGATGCGATTCAGTTCAAAATAACCCTGCTGGTTACCCGGATAGAGTGACATACATCATCCATAAAGCATCGGAAACTACCGTCTGTGATTGGCTGGGAGGTTACTGTTTCATTTCCCTTCGACTATTGCGAGATTTTATACAAACGAATTATTGTATTCACGAAAAAACCAAATTTAGATAAATTGTAAAGAACGATTTAAAGGTGTTCAAGTATTTGTTGTTCAGCAGTGCTCAGAGAATATAATCTTGGATATTAGTCGCCTATTTTGGCTATAAAGGAAGAAAAGCCTCCTCATTGTCGTCCGTATTGTCGTCGTCATCGTAATTGTCGTCTTCATCATCATAGTCATCATCATCACCGTTCGTCAAAGAGGCGGCCATAAAGTCTCCTGTTTTTATTGATTAAAATCCGTCGATACGATAAGAATCAGTTCGAAATTAACTTGCTGTTTACCCGGATATGGTTACATAAACCGTCCGTGAAGCTTCAGAAATACGATCTCTGATATATTGAGAGGCTCCGGTTTTATATTCCTTCGATACCTACACTATATGCGAAAAGATTCACGAAAAATAAATTTAAATAATCAGTAAACACTGATTTAAGGGTGTCTATGCAAGTTTGGAGATCTTATCAATATTCGCAGATTTCTGTGGATATTCGAGACGCCTACATTCGCTGGCGTCATTTAAAACCGTCGTCGTTGTCGCTGCCTTAGTAATTGTCGTTGTCATCATCATCATAATCACCATCATCGTAAGCATCATCATCACCACCACAGCGTATTAGTTTCTTAGGTACTTACTAACATATAGCGCAATCGTGGGCATATTTGTATAATATTTATAACAATACCAATAAGGGTGTCGAAAGTAACCGTGAGTGCTTTTAGAAAAAAATTGAGATTATTGAGCGTTCCTTGTCCCGTTTTCAGTTTTGTATGTGAAATTTTATCAGAAGAAAAGCCGATATCTTTGTGGGTTTTTTTGCAAACTTTCAGGCGGCGAAAAATCCCATCCATGCTATGTTGGAAATATTGACGATGCGTAATTTTCTTAAGAAATGAGCTAAATCAATGGGTTAAACCCTTGCTCGTCTCCTATAGGACTCGTTAATATCGACAGCCCTCACGGTGAGTTGGATGATCAAATTGGGCCTGCAATTATTCCGAGAACAACAGCTGATTTGAACGTCTGTCTATATGCTATCGTTTTGTCCTCGGGATTCTCATTAGTTTTCGGATGTCCTTGTTTTCAAATAGCTCAACTCGTTGTCAATCGTAAAGTTTGAAAGTTTTTACCACTTATAATACAAAGTATAAGTAAAAATGAGGTGTCTAATAGAAATTATCTTCTTTGAACTTCAATGCCGTGTATGATCGAGCGAAACTTTTAACAATTGTCCTACGTTGCATAAACACCTTTTCTTTAGAATCTCCCGGTAGAATAAATATTTCATCTCCACTTGAAAGCACAGACTGACAACGCCCATTCATGTTTCCGTGAATCCACCTATCCATCTCTATCCATCTCTATCTAAAAATTCAACGAAGATAATTCATTTAGATGGATGAACATGTAGATTCTACATGTTCATCCATCTAAATGAATTATCTTCGTTGAATTTTTTGATTCTTTAGAAAGTTTAGACCATTATTTGTCCGCAATGAGGTTTGAACTCACGACTCCTGGAAAAAAATGAATATGACAAGTTGACAACAGAGGCCGTTGCCCTCGACAGAAATTTTAACAGCGGTTTGTTTCATTGTTCACTGTATCCATCTGGAACTTCTGCTTGACCTCTTTGTTACCACTACAGTAACTGACATGATTTAATCTTGATGGATGAATGGATCCAGATTTGACGAGGGAAAATATTACAACAGAGACATAAGATGTAATTTTGCTTGAACAGGAAGACATCGTAGTTCAGCTATAATACGTATAGTACATATGATACGGTTTTAAGATAAAACGAGGTGCCTAAGAACCATGTTGTTTCTTGAGTCTCAATGCTGCGTGTGAGAGGAAGGTTCTATTGCCCTGGGTTGAATAAACACCTTTAGTTTAGATTTTTCAAATGTTATAAATACCCAAATACTTTCCACAAATACAATAACATACAGGTCGAGAAGCAGATTTTGCACATTGCAAAGGATACTATCGTTCCATGTATCCACACAATCATGTTCATATGTCTATAATACGAATAATATAAATTATTATTATTTTCGTTGAGTTGGTGATTCTTCAAAACGCGCTTTGCCGCCATTGAGGTTTGAACTCACGACCCCTGATTTACAAGACCAGTGCCCTGTCACTGAGCTATTATAGAGGCTGACGTTAAGTCCTAATTTTAGTGCCTTTCGAATGAATTCGTACAAAAAACTGTCAATACGCAGCTAGAGTAGGCCTTTTAAAATATAAATTCTAATAATGAATGAATGAATAGTTGTGGATTTTCGTCAACGCGCTTTAAAAGCGGGTCGAATTGCAGTCGATATGAGTTCATTAGAACCTTCGAAGCGCATGTACATGTAATAAGCAACAGATAATAGAAATTGTCCAGCGTTGTATAGACATTAGACACCTTTATTTTATATTTTATATACGCTATAAATAACCGTACAAATCATCCCTATGCTAGTTCGCTTAGCTCTTCTTCTTAGACCCTCTTAGACAGCGTTGCCATTCCTTGGATTTCTTAACAAGATCTTGTGGTTTTCGATCAGAACTTGGGAAATTTTTTTATTTTAGAAGAACTTGGGTTTTTTGCTTGGGTTTTTTCGGCAAAATTTTTTTTAACCCGAACTTGGAAAAATGGGGTTTTTTACGGAAAGAACTTGTTTTTTTTCCTTGGGTTTTTCTTTTGGAAAGATCTTGGCCGGATGACTAAAAACGTCATCAGAATTTCGGACAAGAAAATTGTGTGTATATAACCGTGATTTATGGGGCGCGGTGGTGTATTGGGGGCCTTATAGCCTGAAGGCTCCAGGTTCGAATCCGCCTCAAACCTCAGGATATGGACTTCGAGCATATCCTACACTCACCATTGGTCGAGCGCTTCGACGTGAAACTCTGATGTAGTGTCCGCGCTGCAGTAAGGGGCGCTCCTGAGTAGCAAGCCTGAAGGTGCGCCGTAGAAAAGGAGAAATACATATAAAATATTTGTGAATTAAGTTCATTATAATTGTTTAGCGAGATCTTGCCTAACATAATTATTTTACTTTAGAAGACCACCAACCAATGTGTTAGTCAAAATAATTCCCAATTTATATCTTCGTTGGAGAACGATATAAAGGTATTCAAGGAGCTATTCATATCCTAGCGATATATTCAGAGATCTTGTGGATCTTAAAGACGCCTATGTTAGCTAGCATCACAAAAGAAGATGGCCCCATCATTGTCGTTTTCGCTGTCGTCATTGTCGTCGTCGTCATCGTAATAATCATGGCCATTATCATAATCACCGTCATCTTTCATCACCCTCCCACGTGTTCGCTGTATCTTGACCCTAATCCCATATACTCGAATCTCCCTCCAACTGAAAGCGGTCTAAATTAATCACTGTCTACTTTAGTTTGATATTCTGACAATAATATTATAAGGTGTTGATGTCCATGCATAGGCGGAGACTTGGTCCGAAAATATAGCCTTGAGCCACTAGCTGTGGAACTCGGCAATGTCGACCATCCAGACCGGTGGGCTGATCAAATTATAAGGGTCACACGGTTTGATATGCCGAGGCCAAATAAATGAAGTCGCTAACTCAATCCTCTTAAGGATCTCAGACATTGACGACATGGTTTTGGCAGCTAACTCTGTTGTTTAAAATGCCACTATGAAATTATGTAGCGCGCATGGGATATTTATCCGTTGCGTACACGTCGAGCATAGTTATATAAGACAGTGACCAGATAAAATGAGGTGTTCAAGATTCACAACGGTTCTTGAGTTTCTGTGCTGTGTATGAGCGACAGGTTATAGCAATCTCGTTGCTCAACTTTGTATAGACACTTAGTTTAAAGAGTATCAATGCTATAAATATTCTATTTTCCAATGAAAAATCAAGTAAGATGACGAAATCCACATTTGGTTTATATCCTTACGTGCATCCACACCTCCATCTGTTCATCCGCCTAGATGATTAATCTTCGCTGAATGGGGGGGGGATTCTTCAAAACACTGTTTGTGGAGGAGGGGTTTGAGGGGGTGTAGGAGGGGTGTGGTGGGGTTTTGGCCGGAGCGGGTCGAATCCTAAATTTCACGGGCAACGCCGGGTAACACAACTAGTATAGTAATAATTATAACCAATAATCAATAAGTAAGCTTATCTGTGCTTTTCATGATGAGTTTCTCTTGAATCTTCAAAATAATTGAACAGGCAGATGGGCCAGCGGACGAGACTGTGTTTGTCCAGAATGCATGCCCGAAATTTCGCAATAACCTGAAACCTTCATAATAATTACAGACAAATATCCACGGGGCCTAACCAGTAACCAGTCGAGATAATTTCAGCACACACGATACGTTCGTCCGTCTGTCTGTCCCTATGTCCCTGTGTGTATGGCTCTGCAAGCATTACGATATGTAGGCTACACGTAAATGAACAGAGAAGTAATCCGAGAATGCATGATGACCGAACGCTGCAACTGTATAATAGGCCTATAATTATAGACAGGGTGTCGCCGAGAGTAAAACTCCGACGCAGTGTCCGCGCTGCAGTGAGGAGCGCCCCTGAGCTTGAAGGGGCGCCCTAGAAATGGAGCAATACATAAATAAATATAATATTTGTCAATTCTGTTCAATATTGTTTAGCGAAATCTTGCCTAACTTAAATTTACTGCATGGCATCATCATTGTGAGTGAATTGATCAAAATTCTTTATTTATAAGTCCATAGAGAAATGATATAAAGGTATTCAAGCAGCTATTCATAACTTAGCGATATATTCAGAGATCTTGTGGATCTTATAGACGCCTATGTTAGCTAGCATCACAAAAGAAGATGGCCCCATCATTGTCGTTTTCCCTATCGTCGTTGTCGTCGTCGTCATCGTAGTAATCATGGCCATTATCATAATCACTGTCATCTTTCATCACCCTGTCACGTGTTGGCTGTATCTTGACACCAAACCCGTTTACTCGAATCTCCCTCCAAAAAGTGGCGGGTGGGGCTAAATTAATCACTGTTTACTGCAGTTTGATATTCTGATCAAATAAAGTGCTGAGGTCGTTGGATTATCCTTTCAGACACTATAACAACTTCATATCCACCGTATACTATCTTGTGCTTTCACTAGTGTAAGAGCAGCTTAGACACCCTTTTAATGTCTTAAGTTGTTTCTACACTACAATCCAATAATAAAAGATAATAATATCACCCTCAACGCATTACTTGGATCGTTGGCATTTGCGGAATTATTATATTATGTATCATTTAAAGATATAATTATAACTTTGAAGAGGTGCTATATAACTATCCATAATGAATGAATGAATGAATGAATGAATGAATGAATGAATGAATGAATAAATGAATGAATGAATGATTGAATGAATATCTGTGTGAGCTTTACCTCCTTTCCACTAGCATAGGCCGCAGAACATTGCGCTCTGCTGTCCATGGTGACTTATGGTTTCTTTCACTCGCTCTGCAACAATGCAGAGGCATTCGTTCTCTGTCGTTGGTCCAACAACCTGGAATGGATTTCCCTTGACTATGCGACACCTCCCAAGCTGTTCTCAATTTCACAAACTCTTGAAGACTGTTTTTTCCGTTGATCCCGCCCGTGAGTAGGTACCATGAATGGGGCACTATTATATTATTTTATGTTGCAATGCAGAGATTGAAATGTCCTGTAGCCGAAGCCGAATTTATAATGCCTCTTTAGCCATTTTTCGGGTGTGTAAATACATTTTGTTTTTTACGCTGCTTACAAGTTACAACGTCTCTCGGTCTTCGTGGGTTTATTATCTAACCTTTTTCTAAGGCTAATAGGGGTGTTTAAAGTAACCGATCGCGTCAGGTTAATGAGATCTCTCTGCTGTTGATTAAAACAGCCGTTATTGCTTTTAGAAGCATGCTAGATTATCTAGCATTCATATTCCCGTTTTCAATCATAGGAACTATAAACTTTTACCAGAAGAAGAACAGCGAAAAGTTTAAATGATTTTCTTTCTTCAAAATGTTCAGTCATCTTGATTAGTTAGGAAACAAGTTTACTGGCGGCGGGTATACTATCCATAATCCATTCTTTGTAGGAAACTGTAACTAAAGGCCAGGGCTTTTTTTAAGGAATTTTTATAACTGCACAACTCCCCCAGCCTTCTCAACTGCACAAATCCATTTAGAACTGCACATATTTGTCAAAATTTCTGAAGATAGCCAGGAGTTGATTTTGGGGGTGTTTCTTCGGCGGAGAAATTCTGACGACTTTTTAGTTGTAAAAAATTCTAAAAACATATTTTTTAGTCGTAAAAATCTCTGAAGACATCTTTTTTTAGTTGTCAAAATTTCTAAATACACGTTTTTTAGTTGTCAAAATTTCTAAAGACACCTTTTTTAGTCGTAAAAATTTCGGAAGATACCTTTTTTCAGTTACTTAGATTACTTATGACACCTTTTTTAGTTGTCAAGATTTCCGGTGTCAAAATTTCAGAGGACATCTTTTTTAGTTGTCAAAATCTCTGAAGACACCTTTTTTTAGTTGTCAAATTTCTAAATACACGTTTTTTAGTTGTCAAAATTTTTAAAGACACCTTATTTTAGTCGTAAAAATTTCTGAAGATACCTTTTTTCAGTTGCTTAGATTACTAAAGACCCCTTTTTTAGTTGTCAAAATTTCCGGTGTCAAAATTTCAGAAGACATCTTTTTTAGTTGTCAAAATTTCTGAAGACACCTTTTTTAGTGGTCACAATTTCTGAAGTCACCTTATTCAGTTGTCAAAAATTCTGAAAACATCTTTTTTTAGTTGTAAAAATTTCTGTTGACATTTGTTTAGTCGTCAAAATTTCTAAAGACACCATTTTAGTTGTAAAAATTTCTAGACACCTTATTTTAGTTGTAAAAATTTCTGAAGACATCTGTGTTTAGTTGTCAGAATTTCTGAAGACACCTTTTGTAGTCTTCCGCGCCCCTAGTGTAGTTTCTACAACGTATAATCCCTAATTAACACCGCAGGGTGTAGTGAATAGTTACACTTACCACTTGCGACCGACGTTGACGAAATACTAAAAAAGGACAGTAAAGACTGCTTCAATTTCTTAATCGGTGGTCCGCTTACTCCGCTATACGTAATTAACAAATAATATTTGTCATCTGAAACTTTATATTAGTTTTCAAAGTTTGTAGCTGCACAATTCAATCATAAAACTTGCAATACGCCTACAATAAGCTTCTCTGAATGTCTTTTAAAATAGCGTGTTATTCCAAATCGGAAGACATCGAACTTTAAAAAAATCTTTTTTAACTGCACAAAATTGCTTTTACAACTGCACAAATCCATTTAGAACTGCACATTTTGTGTAGAACTGCACGTTAAAAAAAGCCCTGCTAAAGGCAGTTTGTAAAATATGAGAAAAAATCAAGGGTGGAATATAGCCTTGCGCCACTAACTGTGGAACTCGGCAGTGTCGACACCCCAGACCGGTGGGCTGATCAAAATGGTAATCGTGGTAACTGATCAAACGGTTTGATATGCCGAGACCAAAGAAATGAAGTCGCTAACTTCATTCTCAAAATGATCTTAGACATTGACGACATGATTTTTGGGTGTGTACTACGCAGGAGATGTTAGTTTAACCGTTTCGTATACGAA
>OX243821.1:3616259-3651255 GCA_945859605.1 Lumbricus rubellus
CACTGTTTGCTCCTAATAAGGTTTGAACTTACGACCTCTGGTTTTCAAGACCAGTGCTCTGCCACTGTGCAATAGAGGTGGTGTAATGGTGGCGTCGTTGCCTTGAAGCCGGAAGGCTCAAGGTTCGAATCTACCTCGCCGCGTAAGGACATTGAGCAAGACCTTCACTCACAATTGCTCATCGCTTCGGCGTGAAACTCCGACGCAGTGTTCGCTTGGACTTGCCTAAGGTCCTTCGATGCGGCTTGATGTGGATTCGAACCTGCATACATACGGCTCCAAGGCAACGAACATACCTACTACACCGCCGCCCTCCGCAATTCAAACAGCTTAACAAACGTCATAGACTCGATGTGGAGAGTTGCCTATTACATGGATACTCGTCAATTTTCGTCATTGTTAATTCTGATTATTATTATTTAACGAAATATTGCTTAACGCAGATAATACAATTCGATCGAAATGCGTTATTTATACCTCTTTCTAAATCCGATTTAATGGTGTTCAATAAAGCGTTGATATAATTATTCGCGATATTCACTGTTCTTGTGAGTATTATTATAGACGCTTACAAGTGCCAACATCAAGAAGGGAAGACAAGCATAATCATTGTCGTCGTCGTCATTGTCGTCGTTGTTGTGATTATTGTCGTCGTCATCATTCACGGTCTCATAAAATTTAAGGATGAGCATTTTAAACCGTTAGTTTACGTTGCTAAATGATTTAACAAGAAAATAGATATACTTTTGCATTTGAGATTTCTTCCAATACGGGCTTCAGCCAGGGGGAGGCTCTGTTTCAGAGAAAGATTTTGCTTTGGGTTGAGACTTTATATCGTGACGACTCATGAATGTCTTATTTGGCTAAACGCAAAAAAATCGTAAAGATTGCTTTGCATGGAAAGTATAATTCGATTTTTAGACTCGCCGACCTGGGTCGTAATCTTGAACCAAATTTCAGGTTAACCCAGAGAAACCACTTTCTTGTTTCAGTTATAATTCAGCGTTTCAATGCTGTTACCTTCCACGGCACTTTTGTTCTTCCAGATCTTGGCATGGATGAAGCCTATCCACTCTTTTTTGGAAGCTGTGACGATAAGTATTTTTTTAAATGTGCACCAAATCGATTGGAGTAATGTCCCTTGCTTGCACTCGGCACTCCATAGGCATAGATTACTTGAACGGTGGGAGAACAAAAAGTGTGAGAATTGTTCACCCACTTTTCATATGCCGAGGCCAAGAAGTGAAGTCGCTAAGTCCATACTCATATGATCTCAAATCTTGACATCGTTTGGAAGCAAAAGTGTTTGTATCAAAATAATAGCACTCTGACTTCGGTAGTTTTAAAAGGAAAGTGACATCGTAAACGTATTTGTATACGGTAAGGTAAAACTTATTATACAAATATAAGATAAAATGAGGTGTCTTAGAATCACTTTGGTTTCTTGAGCTTCATTCTTCATGCAGACAGGCTTTAAAAACTGTTCATTGTTATGTATATTGTATCACCTTGTCACCTTGTCACCTTGTGCCGTCGATTCTTGGAACCTTAGCGACCGCTGTGATAAACCTTCTCCAAGTGTTGCGATCTTCCGTCGCGTCTCTCAATTCCTCCAGTTTCATCTTTGTTCTCTCGTGTATTTCTTCCATCCACCTTCTTCTTGGGCGTCCTCTCTTCCTTTTTCCCTCTCCGCAGGCCAACATCATCTCCTTTTCCAAGCCGTTTGCTCGCATCACATGTCCAAAGAACGCCATTTTCTGCCTTGCCGCTCTCTGTCCCAATGACATATTCCCTCTTGACTGTCCGATCTCTTGTAATACGGATTCATTTGTTCTTTTTTCAATCCACGAAGTTCTTAATACCTTCCTCCATATCCACATTTCGCAAGCATCGATTTTCCTTTCTAAGGCCTTTGTTTTTGTCCACGTTTCACATCCATACAGCACCACTGGGAATATCATTGCCTTTACAATTCTTGTCTTCGTCATTAGGCTCACGTGTTTATCCTTCCATATTTTCTCCAGCCCCATCGCTGCCGTCTTACCCAAAGCTATCCTTCGTCGTATCTCTCTGTCACATCCACCATCGCTTTCTATCATTGTATATTGTATAGGTATATTAAACACCTTTACTTTAGATAAAACGGATATTATAAATACTTTGTTTCTAGTTGGGATCAAGATCGGGCAAAACATTTTGCATTTTGAGGGTGAAAAGATATGTACACCATCCTTCTGCTCGTCCGCATATATGAATAATAATCATTATCTTCGTTGAATTGGGGATTCTTCAACACACTATTTGCCCCCAATGAGGTTTCAACCCACGACCCATGGTTTACAAGGCCCGTGCTCTGCCACTCAGTTATAGCGGCTCATGACGACGACTGATAATGTATACGATGACGATGATGATGACGATGACGATGATGATTAGGAAAATTTTAGTTTCACTTTTATTTGAGAAATTGAGATGCAATAGAGTTGAGTAAGGCAAAGATGAACAACGTCGCCCTCCTCACTTTGCATGGCTTGGGACTAGCACTACTATAATTGAGCACGTCTGTGGCCACATAAATATTTGTAGCGTTCAATGGTAATTTTCAATAAGATACGGTATTTGCCAACGGATATTGTAAACAGTTGAGGTGCAACCCTGCAGTTATTGAGAGTTTTTGTGGCCCAAACCTAATTCATAACATCACTTTCAATCGTTTTTCGGGTGTTTAACGATATCTTTTGTTTCCAGTGTCTTCAACGTTTTAAATCGAGTCTTTGCTTGACAACATACTCAGGCCGTTAGGATAGCAGCGTTTTTAAAGCTTCTGCCATCATTGACATGATTGAAAAAGTGCATATGGGTCTGTATAGTAGAGCGGTCTGGTGAAAAATTGTTCACTTTGTGATTCATGCATGAAATATTACGAAAATGTCATAAATCAAATCAAATCAAATCAAGTTTATTGCTCACATAAAAGAAAAAAAATTGCGAAGTTTTACTTGCTAATATAGCTCAGAAAGTTATATATAAATACATGTGCAAACGAGTAACAATTCCAGGAAAGCACTAGGGACCCCAGAAGGGAAGATTCCACTAGTTAGGTATCTTAGATAAATGAAAATTCATGACAAGGATGCTGGATAGATGACGCTTGTCTTGTTAGTAGCACAAGTTTGAGATTTGCATGTAGCTGTGTGTTTAGTGGAGGTGATAGTGAAGGAGTAAGTTAGAGGCACAAGGAAGCAGACAAATGGAAGACAGAGAGAGAAAGAGAAAAAAAGAAGAAATAAGAAGAAGAAAGAAGAGAAGAAGAGAGTCGAAGAAATAAAGTCTTGGCTATAGGGCCACCGCAGATCTGACCCCACGGTCGGCCATTTTTCAAAATGGCCGACCGTGTTACATATTTCTAATCATTGTTTTGTATCGCATTGTATTGCATTGAAACATTTATAAACCATATCAGCATTCAGCGCACTTACAAAACCAACCAATCAAATATTTCTAAATCTGACCAATGTTTTTCAGCTAAAATTCTCCTACTACAAGATACAAGTTCCAACTAGCACAGCCGATCTACCGACAAAAAATTTGGACTCCGGAATTTAGAGTACGTGTAAACTCCGATTTAACCGTTTAGCAACCGGCTGTATATGTTTTCCATGCATTTTAGTGCACGCTGGTAATTAAAGGGTTAAAGGTGTTCAAGGCAAGCATTGATATCTTTAAAAAAATTCAGAGATATTTCGATACTTGCTTCTCTTCTTCTATTTCCAGTCCTTCAAACCGGTTCTATAGCCTACTTCTATAGCAAATTCTTCTTCTTTTAATCCTTGTAGATCTTCTAGATTTAGTTTCCTTGTTCGTGTTGTTTCTCTTATCTTTCTTAGTTTTATCTTTACTTTTGCCACCAGTAACTGGTGGTCCGTGTCACAATCCGCCCCTGGATATGTCTTGCAGTTCTTGATGCTTTCTTTTCATTTTTGTGCAATTGCTATAATAATATTTTATAGTCTATCTGGTTTCTTGTTTTTTCCATCTGGTGATATCCATGTATATAATTTTCTTGGATGATGTGCAGATTAACCGCCAAAATATTCGGAATTCGTAATATAGAGAACGTGTAAACTCTGATTTAAAGGTGTTTAGACAAGCATTGATATCCTATAAATTATCAGAGTCATTGCGATAATTAAGTCGATAATGTTTGCTTGCATAATAAAATGAAAGAACAGCCTCACCGTTTTCGTAAGCGTTTTCGTCACCTTCGTCGTTGTAGTTCTAATTGTCATCATCGTCATCATAATTTCTAGATTTGCTCTGTTTCATTTTACATGCATGGCACCCTACGCTGGCTGCCTGTATCACGGTGCATCGGAAACAAAATAGCTTCAATAGTTTGACACCTTTGTTTTAGATATTTCCGAGAATATAAATATACCATTATCTTTATTGAGTTTCAATGCAGTGTATTTTTGAGCAATAGGCCTAGGTTTGAACACTAATTATTGATCCAACGTTGCTAAAACACCTTTAATTGATATCATTCGGTGGATATAAATATGCCATTGCACCTTGGAATTTTGAATTACGTGACCAATAATGCAGTATTGGTAATTATCCTTCTATGCATCCATCCTTCCATCTGTTCACATGTCTAAATGAAATATTTTTGCTGAATTGAGAATTCTTCAAAACACTGTTTGCCTCCAATGAGGTTTGAACTCACGACCCCTGGTTTACGAGACCAGTGCTCTGCCACTGAGCTACAGAGGCACACGTTAATTCCTCATCTGATCAACTTTTTGAATCATTGTCGTACAACAGCTGCCAGTGCTAAGCGTAAATATTGGAATTTTCTATGCGCGTTATAAAACTAGGTTGAGTTGCGGTCGATATTTTTTTAGATCGTCAAAGCATTTCATGCATTCTCCCACATATCTATATGTAGCCTATATGCATGTCTGAACAAACTTCACTGGCTCCCTCTCTACGTCCATATACATCGAAGGTCTGGTTTGCTTCCTAAGTCTCAGCTTTATTGGGTATTGCTCCAATGTATATTTGCTATCTCAAGCTTAGTTCCCCCTCTCCGCTGCAACTTTGCTTCGCACTCTTATCTCCTCTGATCAGCTTGGCCTCTTTGTTATCCACGTCTGGACCACTCTTTGGGTTTCTTCCCAAGCTCTTGGGTTTTTCGATCAAAATTTGGGAAATGGGCTTTATCGGGAAGAACTTGGGTTTTTTGCTTGTTTTTTCGACAAGAAATCTTGAGTTTTTTTTTCAATTTGAACTTGGAAAATGGTTTTTTTTTCGAGAAGAGCTTGGGTTTTTGTTTGAGTTTTCTGTTTCGACTAAGAAAATCTTTACATTTTGGATATTAATTTTTTGGAAAGATTTGGACCGGATGACAAAAAAGGTAATCAGAATTTTCCGATAGGAAATTGAAAGATTTATTTTTTGGTCCGGATAACTAAAAAAAGTCGTCTGATTTTTTTCCCGGGAAATTGTCGAAAGCATGGTCAACTTGGTTTTGGGGGGTTTTTTTGCCCTCCAACTTGGGTTTTTTTCATTTTTTAGAGTGGTAACGCTGGTCTGGATATGACCCAATTCAGATCAATTTTGCCGGTTTCTCTCTATGTAATGGCCGTTCTCTTACTTCAGTTCGCACCGCCATAGTCGTTCCTCGTCTCTCTCTCTATCACCTCAAATTCTCACCTTTTCATTCGGGTTGAATTCCGCGGGGGAGCGCTTCTGAATAATTTTGCTGAGAGAAGCGCTTTATTAGCGGTCAAAATGTGTACAGTACAAAACTCTTTAAAAGTGGGGCGATAGCCGAATAAATATATTATTACAAATAGCCAACCTGTGCCTGTACTCTTCTTAAATGACGGGGCGATGAAACAAAGTCGCTAAGTTTATTCTCAAAGAATCTTGTAATAAATTTTGACTTTGCTTTTCCAGTAAAAGTCGTTGTAACCAGTCCAATTCTGATCACAGGATTTTTTTTTACAGGACACAGACTGTGATGTGTGTGATTTGACGCTTTCGAGTATTTCTTTACTAATTATACATATTTCAGGTAAAATGTGGTGTTTAATAGCTATTAATTTTGTTTCTTCAGTATAATTATCGTGTTAGCATGAGCAACAGATTTTATCAATTGCCCACCGTTTCATAGACTAGTGGGGTGGGGGTGGTGGTAACGGCCACTGGGGCGCGGTGGTGTAGTGGTGGCGTCGTTGCCTTGGAGCCGGAAGGTTCGAATTTCGAATCCACCTCGCCGCGTAAGGACCTTGGGCAAGTCCTTCACTCACAATTTCTCAGCGCTTCGGCTTGAAACTCCGATGCAGTGTCCGCTATGCATTCGGCAGTGCCTCTGAGTATAAATCCGAAGTGGCGCTATAACAAGTACACATACAAGTGCACATACAAACACATCATAAGACACCTTTAACTTGAGTATTCTCAACACTATATAAAAGACTAACGTAAACCTGAAAACACGATATAACACAGAAGTGTGTGTCTACGTTGTCTCAAAATAATTATACGCCCAAAAACATTCGAATTATTTTAACTTGATTTAGTCTTATAGATTAACGCTTTTTATAATTAATTTTTGACCTACTAGGCTATTAAAATTGTGTTATTTGCCGATTAAAATAAAATTTTATTTGACAATGTTTTAGAATTTAAAATGCAGTGTAGGATGTTACAAAGTCAAATTATTTTCCGTTTTCATTTTTTCGGTTTTAAATTTTTTATAATAAAGCTACGTTTTTGTGTTTTTCCACTTACCGGTGGGATGATCAAGAGTTTAAGAGTGTGAATTGGTGACACGTTTTATATGCCGAGATCGTGAAATGATTGGGTGCGAAAGTAATTGTAAGCCTGTCAAGTGCGGTGTTAGTTCTAATAATAGACCACATTTACACATTCATTGTTTTTTAACTTTAACAACTCTCGTTTACACGAACATTTTATTAGGCGGGTGTTCAATAAAATGAGGTGTTGAAGGACTATTTGGTTTCTTTAATTAATATACAGTACCGTGTTGAGCGACAGTTTTTTTTATTTCCATTGTTGCATAGACACCTTTAGTTTATAGTTTTAAAAGCTATAAATATCTTATTACCCTAAATAATTTGAATAGAATCTGGACTTGCTCGCGTTAAAGCTAAGAAACTTTTTGATTCTTTGTTTTACAAAAGCTGTCAATACGCAGCCAAGTATATAAAGAGCATCTATTCTATTGGATTCTGCGTAAGGCGTTTTAAAACTAGGTCGAACTGCCTGCAGTCGATAATGATATCACCAGAGCCATTCACGCTCGTGTAGACCTATAAATTATAGGCCTACTCGCTTCGTTGCATTTGCGACTGAACAACTTCCACTATTATAATGGGCCTTGTATTCAATTCAACGTTCATAATATTTTGGTCCTCAAGTCTCAACTGGGTCTTGCTCCGAAGTATCTTTGTGATCTTACACTTCGTCCCTCTCTGCAAGTTCCCTGCATGCGTCCTCTTAGATCCTCTGATCTGATCGGCTTGACATCTTTATTTCCCAAGTCTGGACATGGCTCAATCCAGATCACTTGCCTGCATTCAATTTGGTCCATCCATGCACGCATTTGGAATGGACACCTCTAATCAGTTCGATTATTTTGTCTTCCTTTCCAGGAGTCTTTCGTCAACTTTCTCTCTTCTCAGGTCAGGGCTTTTTCTATCAGGGTGGATCGCGCAGAAAGTCTTTTGCTTCATAAATGGTCAACATATACAAAAATTGTATAATGCAACACAACACTTTCTTGCTACCACCCCCCCCTTTGAAACGCCATTTTCATCTGTTTTCATACTCTATATGTATATGTCTATTACCATACCATAGTAATTTTTTTTTATAAATACGCCCCACTAGCCAGTGGCGTAGCCAGGATTTTTATGGGAGTTTTATGGCCTGGCCGGGATGCCATTCCCGACACCAACCCAACAGTATTACAGTAAATACAAAGAGAATAAAGTTAAAAAAAACGATTGTTACTACAAGCATTTTTTTCTTTTTTAAGTGGATAAATAAACTTTTTAAAAAAATTTCTTTAAGCCAACGGGGAGTTTTAACCTTAGACCCCTTGTCTACGCCACTGCTACTAGCACAGTGCTAAAAACGTAACAAAATAAGTGCCTGGACGCCCCTTACATTTTCAGGTGTGCTGGCCAAATAAGTGGCAGCCGGACTGCCTAGGGTTTTGAAAATAAGTGCCAGGACGCCGTCCATGACCGTCCCGCCACGCTTAAACCCTGCACTAGCAGGATCACTTCGTTGGGTAAGCCTAGGCCTTGTTGCTCCCTATAACATAAGGAGTAGGCCTAATGATTTACACTAGGCTACATCATCGTATTTTGTCAACTTTGACCTTTTTGAAATATTCCCGAAGGTTGTTTTTTATGTGGTACTCTACACTCTATCACCCGACTTCACTGAGTGTAGTTTTCGTGTAGCCCACGCACTATTTATACACTCACTTTTAGGCTGTTTTCGGGTGTGTAAAAACGTAACCTTGTTTTGTGAGTTTGCAAAACAAAATTATTTTAATCAACAAAGTAAATTACCGGACCTACTTATCACCGGTTTTGATATGCCGTAGCCATGAAATGATTGGGAGTAAATGTCGGTGTGGCTCTATTAAGTGCGGTGGCAGTTCTAATAATATAGGTCACAATGACATATTTTATATCTTGTAGCTTTGACCTTAACAGCCCTGTGTATCTGCTGTTTAACGTGACTGTGTGATAACAAAGACCATTAGCGACGCCCTTCTCCTTTAACCAGACTTGGGACTGGCACTGGCAGGCTGTAACCAGTGGCGGAGTTAATTAACTAAGGGTTAATTGTTTTAAAAAAGTCCATGTTTTCGCCTAAAATATATCATGTGGGATTTAAGTAAAATGAGGTGTGTAAAGTCTATTTTGTTCCTTGAATTTCAGAACCGTGTATGAGCGACAGATTTTTTGTAATTGCCAAAGTTGTATAGACACCTTTAGTTTAGATATTCTACAAGGTATAAATATCCAACTACTCCAAATTAATAGGAATGAAGCAATACGATTTATGTCAATATCCTTCAATGGATCCACCCCTCTTGTGATTCAGTGTCATTTACGAGCGACAGGTTTAAAAACTGTCCAGCGCTTCAAAGACACCATTCGTTCAAATCTTCAAGAAGCTATAAATAACCAATGAGGCAAACTCTTGTCAATTAGTATGGAACGATTTATTTTTATTTATCCTTCCGTGCATCTACCACTCTACAAGGTGGGCAAAAAATGACCACCTAGATTTTTAGCTAATATCTTTGCCAGAAGTACGAATTTCGAAATTAAATTTTACATGCTTAAAGATAATTCATATCTACACCTGATGGCCAGATTTCATCAAAATAGTTCAAACAAAACAAAAGTTATATCACTTTTAGTGAGACCACCAGCCGTCTTTTCTCTTTTGATGATTCAAAAACGTAGCGACTATTATAATAATTTATAGCGAAACACCGCTATGTATGTTCATCAGTCGAACTGAAATTGAATTATCATTGTTGACTTGGGGGGATTCTTCAAAACACTGTTTGCCCCCAATGAGGTTTGAACTCACGACCCCTGGTTTACAAGACCAGTGCTCTGCCACTGAGCTATAGAGGCCCACCTTAATCCCTCATCTTATGAAGTTTCTGATTCGTTGTTGTACAAAAGCTGTCAATTATACGCAGCTAAGTAAATAGTCTATTGGATTCTGCGTAACGAGTTTTGAAACTAGGTCAAACTGCAGTCGATAATGATACCATCAGAGCCTTTCACGTGTATGTAGGTCAGTGATTCCCAACCCGTGGCCCTCGGCCCAAAAGTGGCCAGCCAGGCCTAAAAAATGGCCCTCATTTCTCAAATGACAATTTAGACAGGTTAGGAGACAATTATTATTTTCTATCCCAAATTAGGAAGACCAAGGAAGAAATGAATGGATGATATACACGAGAAGTCTGGTATGAGCTTGGATACGCTAACAGAAGGAACAAGAGAGAGGAAATACTGGAGAGGATACATCGTAACTGTCGCCAGAGCTCCAAATGCTGACCGTATTCTGGTGCCCAGAGTGATCCCAAATTATATTTTGACGTCTATAAATAACAAAAACATTCTATTTTGATTCAATTATAACAATTTTATAGACTTTCAGTTAATTAAATTCGAGCCGGTGGCCCCCTACGTACTACCCTTCAACTAAGATAAAGTGGCCCTCGTGTCCTCCAACTTAGAGAAAGTGGCCCTAAATAAAAACAGGTTGGGGAACCACTGATGTAGGCCGACCCGAGTCGCCCACTTGTCTTCATTCATGAATGAACAACTTCACTGGCTCCCTCTCTCCACCCGTATTAAATTCAACGTTCTTATTTTGGTCTTCAAGTCTCAACATGGTCTTGCTACGTAAATCGACTGCAGTTTCCTTTTGCTCATGATTTTCACTGTACAAGATTGCCTTTACAACCGTACAAATTCACTTATAACTGCACAGTTTGTGTACAACTTCACGTTTAAAAAACCCTGCTCTACAGTAACGTCTTATAAATACGCCTGGTCACTCCCCCACTCCGCGTGGAAACTCAAAGCTGTATAGCCTACATACATCTTGTCATTGTGGCCAAGACGCGATCTTGAATCGTTGCGTTTTATTGCTCGCATAAACAAGACGCAGCGGTTACGCTTCAGTGGATAAGCTTATAGGCGTCTTTTTAACGACAATGCTTAGAAGACTATTTATGACTGCGCTTACCGTATGCCTCTATAGCTCAGTGGCAGAGCACTGGTCTTGTAAACCAGGGGTCGTGAGTTCAAACCTCATTGGGGGCAGACATTTTTGTGTTTTAAATGACCAGCAATTTCGCCAAAATGCGGCAGATAACAAAATTAATGATCTGGGAGTTAGAATCTAATTGGATATTTGAACATTCAAATAAACAATGAGCTTTGAAATTCCAATAAAAATGAAGATTCTGTTGTATCGATGCTTTGTTCCGGCTGTTATTACGTCGCCTGATATTGAAGTTTCTGTAAGCCCTCGTGATTCTGCAATAATGGCTCTTGCAAAATCGCGATTTGTGAGCAATAGGAACGTGGCACGTTTTACTGCAAACCCAGAAAGCGGAGCTACCTGCCAAGAGGGCGGTGTTATTCACCCACAGGGTGGAACTACAGTAACTCGCACAGAGGGCGGTGTTATTCAACCATGCAGAAGGCGGAGCTTCTCACGCAAAATAACCAGAGTTATTCATCCATAAGGCGTAGCTACTTAGGTGATGTGAGATGACCCGATCGCCACGCCCAGAAGGCGGAGCTGTTCAATAAGAAGAAGGGGCTTATCCGTCAAAGGAATAGCAATTTGTGCTGGTCAAGTCTGTGTTGAGCAAAATTGGTTCGGGTAATGGATGCAGCATGTGCGTACTATGCTAGAGTAAAGCATATTCGTGTTATACTCGAGTAAAGCATGTGAGTGTTATACTCAAGTAAAGCATGATATTATTCGTGTTATACTCGAGTAAAGAATGTGCGTACTATACTCAAGTAAAGCATAATATTATTCGTGTTATACTCGAGTAAAGTATGTGCGTACTATACTCAAGTAAAGCATAATATTATTCGTGTTATACTCGAGTAAATCATGTGCGTGTTATACTCGTGTACAGCATGTGCGTGTTATACTCGTGTACAGCATGTGCGTGTTATACTCGAGTAAATAATGGAAGATTTCATAATTCTATCTCCCTGACTTGCCATATGTGCTTCTTGTTCCTTTGTGCAGTGGTCTACCTGACATCGACGATGGGACTCGGAACCGTATCCGTCTGTCTGACCGTCCTCGTCCTTAACCTTCACCACCGCGACCCCGAACGACCCGTACCCCGTCTCCTTCGAATCGTCGTCCTTCGCTACCTAGCCCGGATCCTCTGCGTCAGCGCCCGCAAGCCGAAGACCATGGCCGACAACCTCCTGCTCGAAACCCCCAACGGCAGCATCGTCAGCCTCAACGTCGGGCTAGGTCAGATCGCCCAGAAGGCGGAGCTACTCGCCCAGAAGGCGGACCTACTCAGCCGCCCGATTTCCGCCGCGCAGCAATCGGAGCTACTAGCTAAGAAGGCGGGGCTGACCCACATCGCCGCGGCAGCCCAGAAGGCGGAGCTTGTCAACCGATCGCCTGGTCTCAGGGCGTCCCACAAGGCGGAGCCACGCGGGGCGCAGGAGGAGGAGCTTCCGAATAGGCCGCTGCCCGTGTTGCGCGGGAGGGCGGAGCTACTAGGGCGTCGCGGGGCGGGGCTTAGACAGAACGGTTGCCTTGAGAAGTATTTGCCGCGCCATCTGGCGAAAGCGATTGGCTGCGATCACACGCACGAGTGGAAGGAAATTGCTCACGTGCTCGATAGACTCTTCTTTTGTATCGTGCTCGTCTTCATGACGGCTTCTGTCATGACGATCGCGCTGGTGCCCTACTACAAGGACGACCTCAACAAGTGAACGCTGGTTCCCTACTACAAGGACGACCTCAACAAGTGAACGCTGGTTCTCTACTACAAGGACAACCTCAACAAGTGAACGCTGGTGCCCTGCAGAGACTGGCTTCCTACTAGAAAAATGAGCAGCAACAATTGGAGACTGGTTTCCGTTGCAATGATCGGGTTTTTATGTTGAGACCGTAGGATTTCTAACCTTGGAATTTTTTGGGATGAGTTGATAGGGTGAGATCCCTCACCACCATGGGCGGAGTTTATCAGGATCTGGGGGGCCAAGCCCTTCCAAAAAGGTCCAGATTCAACCTATTTACCATGAAACTGGTATACGTTTTCGGGGTTACCCCTATCCCCCCACCCCAAGAACGAAAACAAACTCCGCCCATGTTCACCACCACCACAGGAAATCGGAAGCGGATCTCCACTCACTACTCTTAGGCAACTCGTCTGACAATTATTGGCTGGTGCGCTGTGCATGGTTTTCGAATGGCGCTTCAGAAGTTTGTAGTGACTCTAGTGAGATGATTACGATTTAAGTTCCCGTGCATGAACCGAGGTATGGTTGTCCCTATTTGCGAACTTATTATTTTAGTGTAATAATTATGCGCTTGTATGTATGTATGTATGTATGTGCACTTGTTATAGCGCCCCTTCAAGCTCTCTCTACTCAGAGGCGCTCCCGATGCAGAGCGGACACTGCATCGGAGTTTCACGCCGAAGCGCTGAGCAATTGTACATGTAAGTGAAGGACTTGCCCAAGGTCCTTACGCGGGGAGGTGGATTCGAACCTCGGATCTTCCGGCTCCAAGGCAACGACGCCACCACTAGACCACCGCGCCCCACGTACTGTCTCACGCTTTAAAAAATAAATGGGGCGTTAGGCTATGATCCACTTAGAATTGGGGTGTGAAAACCAGACGTTGGTATTGACAGTGAGACGTATGCGTGTACACCAGAATGCGGATATGCAATTATTATTGGTCAATAAACGATTTTATTTACTTACTGACTCTTACCATTAATATATTAATGTATATATTTATTTATATTAATGATTATGTTCAGAGTGTGTTGGCAAAAAAAATCGATTTTAAAATAAACGATTTTAAAAATAAATCGATTTTAAAAATAAATTTTAAAATAAAATAAATTTTTTAAATGCATACAATAATGCATCTCAAACTATGAATTCAGTTCTTCAGTCGTTCTGGAATTTTCCACAGGTCTTCCAGAACTGAACGAACTCTTCGAACTGGAGCATTCCATCTCCGTTGCGATCGTGAAGGCGGACCAGATCCTCAGCGTCCTCGTCCTCGAAATCCATCTCGCGCAGAGCTGCCTTGGCCTCGGCCACGGAAATTGATCCACTCCCGTCACCGTCAATTTTCCGGAAGATAGCGATCAGATCCTCTTTCCTGCAATATAGCAAATAGCGAAATCAATAGCAATGTAAATAGCATTCAAATGATCAAATCCACCTCAAGCCGCCGCGTAAACGGACCTTGAGCAAGTTTTTCACTCACAGTTGTAAATGCGAAACTCCGATTCAGGGCTTTTCTAACGTGAAGTTGTACACAAAATGTGCAGCTCCAAATGGATGTGTGCAGTTGTAGGAGCACTTCTGTAGGCCTACAGTTAAAACTATAGCAAAAAGGTCATTGTCCGCCGATTGGAAGTAATTTACCATGGAGGATTGGAAAAGAAAGGAGTTGTGCAGTTCTAAAAATCCTTTGAAAGTTGCTTAAAAACAGCCCTGCCGCGCTGTTAGTCGGTAGTGCATCTGAGTGGATTTCTTGAAGGGGCGCTATAACAGGAGTACATACATACTAAAGCAAATTGTTATTGTACTAAACACTGCTACATGGGACAGGGCAGGATTAAGCAATGTGGGGACCCTGTTCGGGAAGGGAAATTTTTTGCGGATATTAGGGGTTTTTTCATCTGGCGAAATTTTCGGGAAAATCATACCATTTCATCCGCCAAAAAAGTTGATGACCTTTTTTTAGTCGTCTGGCAAAATTTTCGGGAAAATCCTTTTTAAAAATCACGCATTTTGTGGAGGGCCCCCTAAAGTGTGGGGGCCCATGTTCGGCCGAACATGTTGAACATGCCTTAATCCGGCCCTGACACGGGAATATTTGACTGCCAAACATAAACAGTCAAAAGAAAAACCATTCGAGATGAAACGCCTCAGGAGTATACATACATGTGTAATGAAAGAGATTTTTCAAAACATATCATGCCCCCAATGAGGTTTGAACTCACGACCCCTGGTTTACAAGACCAGTGCTCTGCCACTGAGCTACAGAGGCCCACGTTTAAAACGTTCTTTATCTACATTTTCAATCGCTCTCGTGAGAAAACAGTCAATTCGCAGCAGGACTGAATATTGGATTTTGCTAAATGCGTTTTGTAATTGGGTCGCTTGAAAATCAATATGATAACCTACAAGCGTTTCAGGTGTGTGTATGAATATTCCTTAATAGATGACACCTTGGTAAAGATAGATGCTGCACAATGCCCTGACTTTTAGCCATAGGAGCTCACGGTTTGGTATAGGGCTACATAAATTGAACTTGCTTCCTAAAGCTGCTCATAATAATATTGAAAATTGAAAATTTGAATGACAGACATAACCAATTATACAACGCTTTCCTTCATACGCGAGAGTCTTGCCACCCAGCTATAAGGTCACGATGTAAAGCTAACACACAATTAAAGTATTGTTATTTCATTTCAGACATTTTATTTCATTTCATTTCAGACATTTATATAGCGCCTCTTCAAGAATATCTACTCAGAAGCGCTCCCGACCCAACCACGGCTAAAGAGAACAGTCTTAAGGGCAGAGTAGAACGTAGTCTCAAATGCTCGGGGAGCACGACGAACGCCCGATTGTCCAGGTCCCCGATTACCCTTTCCCCGATACAAACTCCCCGATTACAAACTCCCCGATAGGCCCAACACCCCGACAGACCCAAGTCCCCGAATATGCAACTAATCCCAAGTCCCCGATTGGTGATTTAATCTACACGTAAGACTATTTAGTGTCAGTCTGTATAGGCTAAAGAGGGTGACACCAATCGTCTTGGCCTTATCGGTAGACGGAAACAGAGTTGAATAAAGGCAAAGCCAGTTAGATTAATGTAAATAATATTTTTACTTGTGTACGTGTACCAATATGTAATTTGAATTCCTTACTGCACGCTGAATTCAGAAGACAGCTATAAGAGAATTGTCCACAAACTACCTCAAAATATTCTACTTGTCTACTTGCTAAGGCTGAGAAGTTTTTCAAAAATGCAAGCGCATTATATCCCTTATATTACTGCGGCACACTGGGCATGTTTTGCTGATCATGATTCCCCTTGTTGATGGTGCGCCACAAAGAACATTAATACAAGAACTGCATGCATAGTGCCCGCATGGAATAATAGCTGTATCTGATCTTCCGCATTTGCAAACAGGGCACTCTGCAGAGATAGTTGTTTCTGGTGCCGACTCATTTGCTGGCGATGCACTAACTGCTCCTGCCGATGCTGGCAATGCAGGTACTTCTGGTACTGCATCTGGTCTTATTGCATCTGGTCGAACTGGTATTGGTCTTGCTATTGTTGCTGGTGCTCTCGATCTTATTTCTGTTCTTGGTCTTACTGATCTGGCTGTTGTCGTCGTCGCCGCAGTTGTCGATGCTGCTGCTCTGCGCGAAGGTAAATCGCGTAGACAACGACGGCGGTTTGGTGTCGCTACAACTGCTACATTACGTGTAGATTAAATCACCAATCGGGGACTTGGGCCTGTCGGGGACTTGGGATTAGTTGCATATTCGGGGACTTGGGTCTGTCGGGGTGTTGGGCCTATCGGGGAGTTTGTAATCGGGGAGTTTGTATCGGGGAAAGGGTAATCGGGGACCTGGACAATCGGGCGTTCGTCGCAAACCCAATGCTCGAGGTATTAGACGTAGTTCCACAGGGAGCCCATTCCAGGTTGCAGGGCCAATAACAGAAAAGGAACGGCGCTGCGCAATAGAAGTGCGTGACCGGGGGACAAGAAGCTCAGCCTGCTTAGAAGAGCGAAGAGAGCCACGGCGCTGGACGCTCAGGGTGGAGCAACAGAGCTCCTGCAAATAGACAGGGGCCAGACCCGCGAGACAGCGCCAAACCAAGGAAGATATTCGGTAAGTGACCCTTTGTGAGAAAGGGAGCCAGTGCAAGACATCCCGCATATAGTCAGTGACATGGCCAAATTTTGGGATGCGACCGACAAGGCGTGCCGCAGAGCGCAAGACCCGATCCAAGCACCCAATCCGAGTCACCGGAAGACCCACATAGAGGGCGCTGCAATAGTCTAAACGTGAAACAACGAAACGAAAAAGTGGATAAGCGTTATGGACCTACACTGATTTATTCAGTATGCAATAATAACGCAGTTATCGTCATCATTAGTTCCTGACGTCAGCCATGCATTTGGCGACAATGTGTACAAATAAAATTTTAATGACGTTCATCGTCCTCTGTCATTTGGTAAGTCCATAACTTCCCTTAGTGTTAGTGCAAGTGATTTTATAACATTATAAGGACACGTCATAAAATCACCTGAACTAACACTAAGGGAAGCAGTGGACTTAAAAATGACAGAGAACGATTGACGTCATTTATTTGTACACATAGCCCCCCCAAAATGGACGGATGAAGTGACGATGATTCCTAGCACAGCCAGTTTTTTAGAGCCCCACAAAATAGTAAAGTTTGTTTTAACACCCCCATTCCAAGTGGATAATGGTCCAACCTTCAAATTATTTTTCCACAATTCTTACATTGACCACAGATTTTGAACATGTAATTCAAAATACGCAGAAGCTAAATATAATGTTCTGATCCTGGTCTTACTTTTGTCTAATTCTTGAGTAGAACGAGATGAATTCTTCGTAGGAAAGACGTCCATCTCCGTTACGATCGTATGTCTCCAGCAATCGTCTCGTTTGTGGCTCCTCCAGACCCAGCACTGCCTGAAGCACAGCATGCGCCTCCTGCAACGTAAAACTGCATAGTTTAGCTGTGAAAGTAATAGAACTTGCAATAACAATTTTAAAAAATAACAAAGGAGAGGGAGGGTTTAGGGCAGTGATTCACAACCCGTGGCCCACGGCCGCGGGTCAAACGTGGCCCGCCAGGCCTAAGAAAATGGCCCTCATCTTCCAAAGAATTAGCAAAACTAGGCTATATGAAAAATAACAATTTGGACAGGATAATTATATAACACAATGTCATAATAAATTTGTATTGCAGATTATATTATTTTCACGTCTTTGAATAACATATTCTATTCTATTTTGAATCAATTACAACAATTTTTACATGCTTTTAGTAAGTGAAATTTTAGCCTTTTGGCCCCCTAATGTCCTTCAACTAATAAGCAGTGGTCCTAGTGTCGTTTCATTACTAAAGGCAAAAAGGTTTGCAACCACTGGTTTAGGATAGGCCTACTACATGTTCTATAGTCTGCAATAGTCAATGCAACATGCTAAAATATTCTCTGACGACTGCTATAGATGCCATAGACCAACAGAGTACTAATAGACAGACATGCAAACAGTGCAGATGATCTGCAAAGGGGAATCTGGTTCCTGCTATAGAGAAAATAAGTAACACATTGGGTGGGGAGTAACGGCTTAGCCCGACAAAATGTCAGGAGTTTCTGCATTTTCGAAAGGTTATATTATACATAGTCTCAAAAGACGCAGCTTCTAAAAAAATTGGGGTGAGTTGCGTGCTAAAACCTGTTGGGTCCCCCAAATACTCCCATGGAAAGAAAGTTATGAATTGACCGGTCCTTCTCGAAGTCCTACCTCTATGGACACGAATCCATTCTTATCATTGTCGTAGGTCCTAAAGGCCTTCTGGATCTCCACGAGTTCGTCCTGGTCAGGAGGAGAAGTGGCGCCTTGAGACATAATTGACCACCGCACTAGTAATAACGACTTAACGACCTATGAACAGCAACCGTAATGATTTAATGACCGACAAATCTCACAAAGACGACTCACTGGACGATATATCAAGCCAATAATGACTTAATGACCGGCATGCCGTAACGAAAGCAACTTAATGACATATATTAATAAGCTTACTGTGATAATGATAGTTTACTGACCAATGTACTGTATGATGTATACATGTAGCTACTTAATAAATATTCCACCTGATACTGTAGAACTCATGTGTCCCTTGTTGGGTAATAATAGAATTATGAAGCTTATGCGCCTTGCACCAATAATTGACTTAATGACTCACTCGATTCAGTCAATTACTTTATACGCATGATATGACTTAATCACTCAATTAACTACGTGTAATGTGTGTCAATACCACTGTCGTGTCTTTTCCCAATCATCGAAAGTGACTCAATGCCGACCTGCCTTCTTTAGTTGCCTATTATAGTGACTTGATGACTAAACAAACAACAGGATATAGGAAGATAATTGACCTAATGACCCACATACGACGTAATGACTCGCTTGCTAATTCGCCTTGCACGATTTATTGACATGTGTGAATTAATTACTCTTTATGACCTGCGTGTTGTAAAAAGCGATCCGTAAGATTCAACTGGCACGCCACAATCCAAAAACGATTCGAGAATGAGATTTGCTACATCCAACAGCCGAGAGAAAGATGCATCTCGGCCTGCAGCGTTTGTATCTTTCAAGCAAGCGACAGCATGTGGAGTCATTACAGGTCGATACTGCATAAATATAAATATAATTATTATGTGCCTGAATGTAAGAACATGCTTGTATGCATGCAATTATATTTCTGCATGCGTGGGACGCAGTGGTGTAGTGGTGTCGTCGTTGCCTTGGAGCCGGAAGGTTCGAGGTTCGAATCCACTTCACTGCGTATGGAACTTGGGCAAGTCCGTCACTCACAATTGCTCAGCGCTTCAGAGTGAAAGTCTGCACCGTTGTTGGGAGCGACTCTGAGTAGTGAGCCTGAAGGGGCGCTATATAAATGGACACATAAATAAATGAACAAATGAATAAATGAATAAATGAATAAATAAATAAATAAATAAATGAATGAACACATAAATAAATAATTAATTAAATAAATAAATAAATAAATGAATAAATGAATGAATAAACAAATAAAAACTAAATAAAAAAATTAATTAATGAATAAATGAATAAATGAATAAATGAATAAATGACTAAATAAATAAAAAAAAATAACAAATAAATAAATGAATAAATAAATAAATAAAATAAATAAATAAATAAATAAATAAATAAATAAAACGTATAATATAATATTATATGGCTATGTACATGTACATCTGGACTAACAGTATGCTCTATAATGGAAACCGTGAGCTCGATGCATTACCACAAGCACCTGGTATAATTATAATGGAGACCGTGCGATCGCAGCATTTCAAAAAGCACATGCATGCTTGAAACAGGTGGCCGTTTAACTCATCGAAAACCGACAGGAAATCATTCGACCATACTAATAAATCATCGACACCTTTCTTATTTATATCGCTCGTCTTTCTCTGACTGTCGACCATAAAATAATTTCTCTCAACGAATCCATATATTTTACATTTCAATAAAATTTAATAAAAATAAATAAATAAAACGTATATAATAGTATATATTTGACATTTCAAATGCCCGGCTGTTGAAAGTTGCTAAACCGAAATCGTCAGGATGTACAATTATCAGTGATTAATCCAAATGGCTGTGGGCAGGGGAATTATTTCCCCAGGAATGACATCGTCATCCCAGAAAAATTCGCCAGGTGTTGTATGCATGTAAATTCGCAAGATCCCTTTATTCAGTTTTTTGTGTGTTTTAAACATCACATTAAAAACGAAGTGGTAGCCTAAGGCCCTCGTCATACCTCACCAAAGTGTTGCGCGTGCACTACCGTAACGGTGTTGAGTCGATTCTGTTAAAACGCTGCCCCCAATGAGGTTTGAACTCACGACCCCTGGTTTACAAGACCAGTGCTCTGCCACTGAGCTATAGAGGCTCACGAGTGTCTTGGGTTTTTATCGGTCCTTTTAAATCGATCCTCCAAGTGACGCGTGTTAATGAGTTGAGCAAATATTTTGATTAATCGCAATACGACCAAAAGAGTTTGATAATAATTATTATGTTGCTCAGCAAGTATAGCTTATTTTAGCATAGGCAATTGGGCTAACATGGATTAGTTTGTATTCAATAATTACAATTTATTATACGGATTTAAGGTACAATAAATAAGGTGTCTAAAGAGACATTTTTCTTCATGAGTTGCAATGCCGTAGGCTACAATACTATGATCGACAGGTTTTAAAAAATAGCACCGCGTTGTATACACACCTTTAGTTGGATATTTCAGAAGTTTTAACTATCTCATTGCTTCCAATATTTTTATTACTATCTATCATTCCATGCATTAAGTCTTCCTTATGTTCACACGCCTTAACGAATTACCACCGTTGAATTGGGGGATTGTTCAAAACTGTTTGCCCAATGAGGTTTGAACTCACGACCCCTGGTTTACAAGACCAGTGCTCTGCCACTGACCTATTATAGAGGCTCACGACACACACAAAACGGTGGTCACCTGTTGAACAATAGCCAAGCATGTGTGCCCTAAAATATTTTAGCGTGGGAACAAAACACTATGGTCACAGTTGAAATGTTAGGAAGAGGTTGAAAATGGAAGGCAGGAAATTACGAATATGATTGTCTAGGCTATAATAATTGTCGATAAAGTTATTGTAGTTGTGATTGTAACTGTAATTGTAATCAAGACAATTTATAATTATAGCATCGTCGGTAGCAAGCTACTTCTAGGATGCTTTACACACACACAGCCTATCACAATTATTGTCAAAGTTCACCATAAAATTAATGCGAATAGCTCAAAAGTAGTTGCAGCTTTCACTGTTTTTCTAAAAGCAGATTGAGTTTTTATATAAAACGCTATATAAAGATAAAGGTTTCTAATGTAAATTTTTCGGTGTGTGTATTAGCAGTTATTACTGTAGCATCATAAGGGCTTTACTCAGTTTAGCGAGTCAAAAAATCGTTAAAAACCATAAAGTGGTTGTTAACATAAGGAGCCCGATTATCCATTTAGGGCAAGTGCGCTCTGGCCATTATGTGCAGGGCTGCGGAGCCCTTGCACTAGCAAGGGAGCGAAAATTTAAAAAAGCGATTTCGACATGGAAATTCAAAGAATGATCTTCTATCTAGACATCCGAACCAACTCTCAGAAGCAAATCTAGTGTTTTCAGGTAGACGAATTAGGCTTGATATATTTTAAAAATACTCTGCCCCCAGTGAGGTTTGAACTCACGAATCCTCCTGGTTTACAAGAAGTGTCATTCGATGGTAATTTAATATACATTAATAATTTCTTCAAGGCGTTACGTAACGTTCAGCTCCTCCCACCCACCCACCCACCCCCGTAACGTGACGTTGACCAGTGACCACTTCAAACAGCGAAATGTGGAAGAATGGAATCGTTTTGATCAGGGATTTTTCGACAATGCAATCAATGAATGGCGAAAGCGCCTTAGAGCATGCATTCGAGCTAATGGAAGACATTTTGAACATCAGCTTTGAAGAACAGCGCTATAACACTATAATTTCCCATCTTTTACATGTTGGAAACTTAAAATTTTCGTTGCCCAAATTTGAACGTGCATAACTTCGGACTCTGTTCGTAGAATTGGATAAAACTTTCAGGGAACATTGATAATTTATCCCTCTTACATTCTCTGAAATTTTATAGTGTTTCATTTAGAATTGACAAGTATATAGCCAAAACAAAAAGGGTATCAGTTCAATTGGGACACCGTGTATATTCAGCCATTGGCGGAGTTTGTCAGGAGCTATGGGGGCTAAACCCGCTCCAAGAATGCCCATACTCAGCTTTTTGACCGTGAAAATTGTATATTTTCACAGGTTTAGCCCCCCTCAAGAAGGTCCAGGGTCATAAATTTTGTGGGGTAAAATGGCTGTTTTTACGAAACTTCAATCGAATGACTAAACAAAGGCCTGTCTGGGGCAGAAAAATATTTCGGTGTCTCTCGTTCTGGACCAAGAGACCAAGCCTCAGTCCAAAAAGTTCAAGTTATTTCTTAGCCCCCCTCCCCCTCAAGAACCGAAACCATACTGCTCCCATGAATTCAGCTCACAACCTACCTGCTCAGCAATGGTGCTTCAGATAAAATACGACACCCCGTCTTTCAATGTCTAAAATAAACCAATGTGGCAAGCATGTGTGCCCTAAAATATTTTAGCGTGAGGGGACAAAACACGATGGTTACAGTTGAACTGTTAAGAAGAGGTTGAAAAAGAAAGGCAGGAAATTACGATTATGATTGTGTAGGCTATTGTCGATAAAGTTATTGTAATTGTAACTCCAACTGTAATCAAGACAATTTATAATTATAGCATCGTCGGTAGCAAGCTACTTCTAGGATGCTTTACACACACATTATCCTAATACAATTATTGTCAAAGTTCAGCATAAAATTAATGCGAATAGCTCGAAAGTAGTTGCCGCTTTCACTGTTTTTCTAAAAGCAGATTGAGTTTTTATATAAAACCTTATATAAAGATAACGGTTTCTAATGTAAATTTTTCGGTGTGCGTATTAGTAGTAGTATCATAGGGGCTTTACTCAGTTTAGTGAGTCAAAAAAATCGTTAAAAACCATAAAGTGGCTGTTAACGTAAGGAGCCCGATTATCCATTTAGGGCAAGGACATCCGGACCAACTGTCAGAAGCAAATCTAGTGTTTTCAGTTAGACGAATTAGGCTTGCTATTTTAAAAATACTCTGCCCCCAATGAGGTTTGAACTCACGACCCCTGGTTTACAAGACCAGTGCTCTGCCACTGAGCTATAGAGGCCCAACGCACACCACACACGTTAGCCAACTGTTGAACTATAATAGTCGACATCCAACAACTACGACTTTTGTTTTCATTTTAAAATAAAAAACTCCTGCCCCCAATGAGGTTTGAACTCACGACCCCTGGTTTACAAGACCAGTGCTCTGCCACTGAGCTATAGAGGCACACGGTAAGCGCAGCCGTAAGCAGTTTTATAAGCACTTTTGTCAGCGCGCAGCCCTTAATGTCGTATTTATAGTTAAATGGAGCGTGTAGGCCTATTATAGGCTAACGGCCTACTAGCCTATAGTAAAACGCAACCGTGACCCAGCCAATCTTAGATTTGCCACGTACAGAACTGATAAGCGTGGTGCAAGATTCTTAGTAATGTAATGTTATGTAATGTAATGTAGAGTCCAATATGTTTGTATGTGCACTTGTTATAGCGCCCCTTCAAGCTCTCTCTACTCAGAGGCGCTCCCGATGCAGAGCGGACACTGCATCGGATTTTCACGCCGAAGCGCTGAGCAATTGTGAGTGAAGAACTTGCCCAAGGTCCTTACGCGACGAGGTGGATTCCAATAATCATAAAAATAGCATTCCAATTTCTATCATGTAGTAGTGTTCGAACATTAGATTTTCTACGATTTAGAGGGAAAACTAATGAGTGAATCATACAGTAACACACCAGTCTTCATGCAAGATTAAATGGAAAAAGAGAGCAAGAAAAAAAGGTAGACGAAGAGTCATACGATGGACAGACAGCATAAATGAGGACATGCCCTCATTTATCTTGTCTATGAAGCGTATTCTTAGGGGACGGTGTAAAAACATTAACAGGGGGCAGCCGGAGTTGAACCGGCGACCTCTCGATCTGCAGTCGAATGCTCTGCCACTGAGCTATACCCCCGACGAGTTAAAGACCTGTCAATACTCTACTAAACCCATCATACACATGCAAACTACTTTCTCCAATAATATCATTATTCTTTAATTTTTTTTCGTGGATCAGGGTTTTGTTTCCTTACTCACCACACGGATTTATTTAAGAAGAGGTTAGCGGAGTATAATAAAGGATTTAATAATACTTATTATGCTGTAAACTAGAATGCACATGCATTCGCTAGATGGCGAGACATTGGTTGGATGACTAATCCATAGGCATATGCCATAAGCCAGGCACACAAAAGCCACTGTGCGCCAAGCCAGGCGGCGTTGTGGCCGATCCCAGGAGAGTACAGCAAATACTATCAGATTAATCTGGGACTTCCGGATAAATTCATTCATTCAATCCAGAATTTATAGTGCTTCTTATTGGAGCTACTCAGAAGCGCTCCCGTCTCTAGCACGACCAAAAGGAACTAACTGTTCCAAGTTTAGTATCCTATAGGCTATCGATTTAGCGCTCAAAATAATTTTATACAAACGTGCATTTAGCGCCGTAAATTATTCGCTATTAGCTTCGTTAGGCTAGTATAGACCAGCTTTGCCACTGCTTGGGTTTTTTCACAAGATCTTGGATTTTTCCATCCGAACTAGGGAATTCTGGTTTTTCGGGAAGAACTTGGGTTTTTTGCTTGTTTTTTTCACACTTTATTTTGACACTTTTTTAAATTTTTTGCATATTTTGATGACAATTTTGAAAAAAGTATCTGAAAAGGTATAATTTTACGTAAAAAATCATGCTTTGCGACGAGCAAATGACTGAAAAACGGTTGTCAGATTTTTCGGACAGGAAATTGTGGACATTTTTCTAAAGATTTGTGCCGGATGACTAAAAAAAAAGGTCAGCAGAATTTTCGGGCTCATCAGTACATCAGAACTGTGGGTTTCTTGGGTTTTTTCGCCCCTCCAACTTGTTTTCCCCTATTTTTTGTAGAGTGGCAACGCTGGGCTAGACCTACAATGAGTTCCAGCGTTGGTAGAACAGCCTAGGAAGTAATGAACTACAAGTTGAAATGACAAAAATAGGCTAATTCGTGCTATATAGAAGTCGGATTTGTTAAAAGAGGGGTGTCAAAGAGCTGGCCCGCCAACGATTTTTTTCTGGCCCGGGGAGCCTTCCCTAAAGATAAAAAGTTATTTAAAATGTTGTCAAAATGTAATAAGAAGTGAAAAGTGGACATTGAATGAAGATATTTTCGCAATATTTGGACATTTCTGGGAATTGGCTGACCAAGCCCGGAGCTCCCTCTCAAATCACTACCCAATGTTGCTCAGGAGCTTCGACACCCTGGCCGGCCACTTGTTGGAAGATATTCACACTGGTCCGCCACTAAAAATGGTTTGACACCCCTGGATAAAAGAATCTCGCTGCATGACTTTTTTAACGTGCAGTTGTACACAAAATGTGCAGTTGTACACAAAATGTGCTGCTGTAGAAGCACTTATGTACAGTTAAAACTAGCAAAAAGGTCATTGTCCACCGATCGGAAGCAATTTACCACGGATGATGGGAAAGGAAAGAAGGGGTTGTGCACAATGTGCAGTTCTAAAAATTCCTTAAAAACAGCCTTGTCCGGCTGAAATCGAATCTGGATTGATGGACAATGTTTTTCTTAAAATTAAATAGAAGTTATGTAGGGCGGATCCGGGGGAGGGGGCAATCCGGCCTTGCCCCCATTTCGAAATGTCCATGTATCGTGCCCCCATTTGATTTGAACAAGCTTAGGCCTACCTAATTAGGTATACTTTGAAGGATATTGACTTGATGACTAAAAACGGTCATCAGTTTTTTGGCAGTTGAAATGCTATTTTTTTCCAAAATTTCGACCAGATGACTAAAAAAGGCCATCCGGTTTTTTGCGGACGCGAAGGATAAATTTTCGAGACTTAGGGCCAAGAATTTTGCCCCCCCCAACCCCTTCAAAAAGTTCTGTATCCGCCTCTGAAGCTATGTTTCAGAAAAGACAACCAAACTGCTCAAATTGAAAGTTTATTCATAATACTGCAACACGTCATCAAACAGCAAGTGTCATAAGCAGCGTGACAGATCTAGTGCTCTATATAATCGATCGTAACAAAAAACTACTTCAGTGCTAGCAAAAACTAAGCTACAATAGTTGCACGTCAGATAAAAATGTACTGGCTTCCCGGCCACTAAGAATAGCTCCCTAGTAGGCTAATAACGATCTTGGAATGTAAACAGACGTACAAAAGGACGGACAAAAATGAAAACAGATAAATATAAACACAGACATAGATAAGGAGACATACAGATCCAGACAGACAGACAGACAGACAGACAGACAGATAGTTACTGAGAAAAACATTATTATGGAGACAAACTGTCAAACAGCTACATAAATAAAAAGGATATCTATATGCAAGTAGGCAGGTGGGTGTATGTATAGATGCATAGAAAGACTGATAGACAGACATACAGACAGACAGACAAACACTAGAACGCCCAATATTACCAAGAGACAGACAGACAGACATAATACAGATAAATAGATAGACAAACAAAAAGACAGACAGAGAGACATATAGATGCATAGACAGACAGACATGCAAACAGATAGAGACACATAAATAGACAGAACAAAAACGGCAGAACAGATAGATAAATAGATAGACAGACAAAAAGACAGGCAGACAGACAGACAGACAGACAGACAGACAGATAGACTAACTGCTTTCAAGTGTACATTCACAACCGACAGGCAAAACACCAGCACGCCCAATATAATTATCAAGAGACACATCCTTCACTCATCCTTGTATGCATCAAGGTAAGTTCTAACAGTCAGGCTCGCTCTGAACTTCCCCCAATCTTCCACTGGCTCCCAGGAGGTATAGCTCATCAGCACCTCAGAATCTACCATCAGAAATCCGTTGTTGGAAAATCGTCCGGAGAAGCCAGGTGCTTCTAGCCACGTGAATGGAGAAATACGGTCGGTGGAGAGGATGATCCTAGCATATTTTGAATCGAAAGGGTGGAAATCGGATATCTAAAAAGAAAATTTTTCCATTGTATTTTGCATTGCATTGTATTTTGTATTGCATTGTATTTTATTGCATTGTATTGTATTGTAATGTGTTGCAACGTATTGTGTTGTACTGTATAGTGTTGCAAGTGTGGAAATCGGTTATCTAAAAAGAAAGTTTAAACAAAATAAATAATTGAGTACAAAAAAATCTATTGCAAGATACAATAAATAATTAAGCAATTAAAAGAATACAATAAAATGATTAGCTAAGAAGTCAAGTGCAAAATAAGGCAAAGGTTATAATCAATAAATAAAGAACAAAATAACTAATTAAAAAAGAAATAAATTACACAATAAGACAAATAATAAAGCAATTAGGAATAAAATGAACAATTAACTAGGAAATCAATAACAAAATGCAGTAAATAAATGCAGTAAATAAATGCACAATTATTATGTGGCCTATAATAATCGTGGGACCTACAGTACTGTCTTCACTCTCTACTTGTGGTTCATCCGGCTGGGTTCTGCAAGTCTATCAAGTCTTTTTTCTTTGGTCGTGGTTGGGCTGGGAGCGCCTCTGAGTAGTCCTTTGAAGGGGCGCTATATAAATTCTTAAATTCTTGAATGAATGAATATTATGGAAATAACAACCTGCACGTTTGCCCTTTCCAGGCCAACAACGGCCGATAGACTGGTGAGAAAGAGATGGGCGAGTGGCACAGGTGTCAGTGCTGGTGGATCCATCCTTGTAACACTTGTCGTGAAGTGGAAGAAACATTGAGATGGATCCGTACAGCTGCAGTCCATTAGCATATCGCTCACGCGTGACATGTGGATACACTTCACTGGTAACGACGGCTTCAAATAACACAGAATTTCAAAGTAATCGTGTATTATAATTAATATTAATTCAATGCAAAATATTTAATTATGTTGCTTATATAAACTGAACTTATATATAAACCTTTGTAATACTAGTTGTATGTAACATGCTGCGTTCTGCCAGCCTGAAGTTTAGATGAAACGAAAATTGATTGATTGATTGATTGATTGATTGATTGATTGATTGATTGATTGATTGATTGATTTATAATAATTGTTGTTAATTGTTTTGAGTGCCTACGAACTAATCACTAGAAAGATAAACCTGCTTCATTTATTTATAGCCTAATATCTCTACTTTATAAAGGTGTGTAATAAAATCTGCCAGATGCAAGAGATTAAATGGGACTATCGTATTGTATTGTATTAAAACAGTAAATTATAAAGCGCCTCTACTAGGAAAGAATATGGTCTCCAAAGCACAATGGGGTCTTGCCCCAAAATATCTAGGAAATGAAATTCACCGACCTCTTTCAGCCTCCTCATATCGCCCACTCTGCTCTTCAAATAGATTTGATCTTTTTGTTCCTCCTACTAGAACGACTACAGCTCAGTCCCGATCTTTTACATCAATTGGCCCTCTCTTTGGAATACTCTGTCTCCATCTTCTCGATCTCAGTTTCTAACTGGTAATCCATCCTCCTCATTTTCTTTCCTCAAAACCTATTTCCTCCATCGTGGCCTTGCACACTGGGAGCGCCTCTGAACGGTTCACCCTAGAAGAGGCGCTTTATAAATGTTTCAATACAATACAATACAATACAATACAATACAATACAATACAATACAATGATCGCTCTGTGACTTAAATATTAATTAAAAACAGGACAAAAACATCTGGAAAGAACCTTATTAATTCTGATAGCTTTTTAAGGATTAACATAACGTCGGTAGAAAGTATATTAAAGGTGTCTTACATTCATTATTCATTATTAGAATTTATATAGCGCCTCTTCAAGAAACTACTCAGAGGCGCTCCCAGCCCAGCCACGACTAAAGAAAAAAGATTTAAGGGACTTAAATCCCCTTACAGGGAGGTTATTATCATTGTTGGACCAATTATGACAGTTGATGTCAATGTAATTATAATTATTACTATTATTGATTTTAAAATTTATATTATCACTGTTATTATTAGTTATTATTACTATGACTATTACTATGACTATTACTATGACTATGACTATTACTACAACTATTACTATAATTATTATTGTTTTGTTGTTGTTGTTTTTATTATTGCTGTTGTCGTGGTCGTCATCGTCGCCGTCGTCGTCGTCATCATCATCATCATAGCTATTATTATTGTGAGCACAAATAAGCTGGCATATAATAGTGAACATTTGAAAGCAGGAGCTTATTAATTCTGATATTTTTTAAAGATTAACATAACGTCTGAAGAAAGCATATTTGAGGTGTCTTACTGTAACAGGGGACTGATCTAATAATTGTTGTTATTATTATTGTTATTATGATAGTTGTTTTTAATATAATTATAATTAGAGCGCCTCTGAGTAGGTACCTTGAAAGGGCACTTTATAAATTCTGATTGATTGATTGATTGATTGATTGATTGATTGATTGATTGATTGATTGATTGATTGATTGATTGATTGATTGACATATAACATTGAAGGCAGTCCTCACTTCCTTGAGAGTCACATTCCAAGTCTTTTTCGCCTCCAGGCTACTCCAGTGATAGCAGGCGATTCTCAACGATATCACCGCATTATCTTCTCCCACCACCTCCTCTTCTACCATCTCCTTCTCCACCACTTCCTTCTCTACCACCTCCTTTTCCACCACCTCCTTTTCTACCACCACTTCTTCTTCTTCCACCACTTCCCACTCTACCACCTCCTTTTCCACCATGCGTACAACATCCCGCTTCTTCCGTCCTTCCAGCCCTTCCATCTTCGTAGCACTGCTTCCAAGAGAGTCCATCTTCTGACCATGGAGGTCTCTGGCGTTGTGGTGGTACTTGAGAACAGACTCGTCAGAGGTTCTTGTCCACGCGTCATCGTCGATGTAGTAGACTTTGAGAAGACCGTCCTCCACGAATGGAGAGATGAGTTGTCGGCTGTAGAAGTTCTTTGCAAAGTAGTGCAGCATCTTCCACTTTCCTCCGTACTCTGACAATCAATCAATAAATAAGTCAATCGATTAATCAATAAAAATAAATCAATCAGTCAATCAATTAATCAAACAGTCAATCGAAATCATTCAAAATAAATAATCAGTCAATCAATCAATAAATCAATCAGTCAATCATTCAAAATAAATGAATCAATCAGTCAATCAATCAGACAGTCAATCAATCAGACAGTCAATCAATCAATCAATCAAACAAACATTCAACCAATCAAACAATGAATGAATTAATGAATGAGTCAATCAATCAATTAGTCAATCAATCAAAATAAATTAATCAGTCAATCAGACAACCAACCAACCAAAATAAATCAATAAATCAATAAATCAATTAAAAAATCATTCGATTAGTCAATAAATCAACCAACCAATCAAACAATCAATAAATCAAAATTTTAATCCCAGCATCCCTCCACCCACATGGCGTCGTCCGCATACCTATAGATGCCCATGTCGGTCCCTGCCAAATGTCGTTCAGCTGCCAGTAGAGGGCGCCCATCGTCAAGCCAAGACCGTCAGCCTTAAGTGTCTGACTGCGACGGTAGAACTCAACCTCCGTCTGTATACCAACTGCCTGGTTGATCTGTAGCCAAACAGAACACACATACAACAATATTTAACCACAGGTTCTTGCTATTGTTTGTTTGTATGTGCACTTGCTATAGCGCCCATTCAAGCTCTCTTTATCACTACTCAGAGGCGCTCCCGAATGCAGGGCGGACACTGTATTGGAGTTTCACGCCGAAGTGCTAAGCAATTGTGAGTGAAGGACTTACCCGAGGTCCCTACGCGGCGAGGTGGATTCGAACCTTCAAGGCAACCATTTCACCACCGTGCCCCACTGTAGAGCATTTTCTCTCCCACTCACTAGAGTACCCACTGCCCCTTCAAGCTATCTACTCCGAAGCGTTCCCGACTACAGCGCGGACACAGTGTAGGTGTTTCATGTCGAAGAGCACGAGCAATTGAAAGTGGATTTGAACCGAGAACCATACAATGCACCGAGCACCACCACTACACCACCGCGTCCCACAACATTTAAAAACATTTATAAAGCGCCTCACATAGGGTGAACCGTTAAGAGGCGCTTCTTATGTGCAAGGCCATACTATGATAAGAGAAGACAGAGGTTTTGAGAAAAGTAAACGAGGAGAAGTGATTACCAAAGCCTAGTTGGAGACAGCGGATACCAAAGAGAGGAACAGCAACAGCAACAACAACAACAACAACAACAACAACAACAACAACAACAACAACAACAACAACAACAACACCAATGGGGTCAACGACAATACTAATGGGGTCGGGAGCGCTACTGAATCTGCGAGCGGCGCTTTATAAGTGTTCAATTACAATTACAATTACAACAACAACATAAGCAGCAACAACAACAATAATAATAACAATACTAATATCAGATCCCTATAAGACACCTTTAATATGCTTTCTTCGGACGTTATGTTAATACTAAAGAAATATCAGAATTAATGACCCGGAATCGCTCATAGCTATAGTGTAGTGTCAGGAACTAGAAGCTCAAATTTGTTTGAGAAGCGAAATGGACGATTATTTATTTTCCCATGCAATTCTTAGGGCTCGTCTATATGTTACGTTTGCAAAAATCGTATTTTCGACCTCCTCCTGTTGCAGCTTGTGCATATTTTGGACTCCTTGCGGATGCAAAAGTAAGCTTCTCTCCCCCACAGTGTGAGAATTGTAGAAAAACAACTGCTATAGCTCAGTCAAGATCATTTGTCTCAATTGGTCCTATTCTCTTCGGAATGCGCTTTCTCCTTCTGTTCGCTCTGCACTTCTGTCTGGTAGTCTCTCCTCTGCTTTGTCTCTTCTCAAAACCTGTTTCTTCTCGCGGGGCCTTGCGCACTGGGAGCGCCTCTGAGCGGTTCACCCTACTAGAGGCGCTTTATAAATGTTTAAATATAATACAATGCAATACAAGGCGTTGCCTTTGGGACAGATATCAACGCTAAGCGACACCTTGGTGTCAGGTCGGGAGTGCCTCTGAGGAGTTCTCTTGAAGGGGCGCTATATAAATTTACGATTACAATTACCTCATGGCGTGAAGGAAGTGAACAGAAAAAAATGTTGACCACAAGCTGTAGAATATGTTGCTATTTTTGTTTCTATTTCATTGAATTCCTATAAAATATCGAAGACCTTATTTGAGGGCAATGTCAGCTTTTTTCCGCGCCGGGAGTATTTATATCATTTTTAATTTTATCGAAAGAGGTGTGGTAAATGTACATAATTGGTAGGGTTCATTTCTGCTCCTATAGCAACTTCATCTGGCTGTATAAGACGCGGTGCCTTGCGCAAAGGGAGCGCATCTGAAAGGTTCACCATACTAGAGGCACTTTACAAATGCTTAAAGACAATACAATGCAATACAATGCAATACAAACAATGCAATGCAATACAATGGAAAACAATGCAACACAAAACAATGTAACAAAGCACTATGCAAGGCAATGCAGTAAATGCAATACAATGTAATAGAACAAAATACAATACAAGGCAAACCAACATAACACAATGCAATACAATGCAACACAATTCCTCCTCCTCATTTTCTTTCCTCAAAACTTATTTCTTCTCTCGTGGCCTTGCACACTGGGAGCACTTCTGAACGGTTCACCCGGCGCGGTGGTCTAGTGGTGGCGTCGTTGCCTTGGAGCCGGAAGGTCCGAGGTTCGAATCCACCTGGCCGCGTAAGGACCTTGGGCAAGTCCTTCACTCACAATTGCTCAGCGCTTCGGCGTGAAACTCCGATGCAGTGTCCGCTCTTCATCGGGAGCGCCTCTGAGTAGAGAGAGCTTGAAGGGGCGCTATAACAAGTGCACATACAAACAAACCCTAGTAGAGGCGCTTTGTAAATGCTTAATACAATACAATACAGTGCAATACAATGACCTCCAAAATCAACACCAACATCATTATCCTAACCTGCGACAGGTAGATGAAATCAATGAAACGTTGGGTTCCATTACGAGATGCAGGAAGTGGCATGTGCATGGCGATTTCATCTCGTATCTCTTCATTGCCTAAAAAAATAGCCACAGCAAATGTTGCACAATAAGAACTGAGGAAACCAACTGGTTAGCATTTTACCTTTGGATCCGCCAGTGCTTGCTAGTGCCAGTCCCAAGCCTGTGAAAAGGAGGTGGACAACGCAGCGACCCTAGAAAGCCGTGATAAGATGTCAAATTACAGTTTCCACATAAACAGATTATTATTTAGGTCTACGCTATAATTGAATGCTCAGAACGATTATGTTGGGTGCTGTCACCTAGCGAGTAACTGAAGTAATTCTGAATAGACGGATCAAAAATGGATTATACAAATTAATTATGATCAAGTTATGGTTCGTGCGACAATTTATATAGCGCATTTTCCTGAATATTTATGTGGAAAAAAAACACAGCTTCAGTTGACTTAAATAATACCAGTAAGCCCGATATTTAACAAGAAATAGATTATAATTTTATCTTGAATACAAAGTTCATTTAGACACCCTTAAATTCAATATAATATTGTCTACTTTAAGTTTAGCATACCAAAACCTGCAAGAAACGAAGCTGATTACTTTAATTAATTTTTGTCGCTAACATACGACTATGTTAGTTAAAAGTTTGACGATGTATATATATATATATATATATATATATATATATATATATATATATATATATATATATATATGAAACTTTCCAATAGTTTGTGTAAAGTGTTCTCGAAACGTACCGCACAGATTGTTTTGAAAATTTCACAAAACCTTCCATTCCTATCAGAGAGTTTCCAACTTTTTTTTCTCCGAATAAACGCAATATTTTCCACAAAAAGTGAACTTTGCATTCCGCTCCACCGCCATTTGCAAATTAAAAACCGCACGTTGCCAGATTCACAAACGCCTTGACAGTGACTGCGACCATGCAAACGAAACATGAATGAGGTTGCATCCCATGACGTCATAAGCGATTCGCATAATTAATTTGCGGCCTTCTTGGTTGAGGGAGGAAATGAGCGGAGGGGGCGGGACGGAGGGGGAGGGGAGGGAGGCGGCGGGGGAGGGGGAGCGGGACGGAGGGGGAGGGGAGGGAGGCGGCGGGGGAGGGGGAGCGGGACGGAGGGGAAGGGGAGGGAGGCGGCGGGGGAGGGGGAGCGGGACGGAGGGGGAGGGGAGGGAGGCGGCGGGGGAGGGGAGCGGGACGGAGGGGAAGAGGGAGGGGGAGGAGGAAGGGGAGGAGGAAGGGGAAGGGAGAGGGGGGAGGGGGGAGGGGCAGAGGGAGGGAGAGGGGGAAGGGGAGGGGGAGGGGAGGGGAGGGGGGGGGGGGGGGAGGGGGAAGGGAAGGGGGAGGGGGAGGAGGAGGGGGAGGGGGAGGGGAAGGGAGAAGGAGAGGGAAGGGGCAGAGGGAGGGGGAGGGGGAGGAGGAGGGGGAGGGGGGAGGGGCAGAGGGAGGGGGAGGGGAGGGGGAGGGGAAAGGGGAGGGGGAGGGGCAGAGGGAGGGGGAGGGGGAGGGGAGGGGGACGGAGAGGGGAGGGGAGGGTCTTTTCTGCCACAG
>OX243821.1:3651455-3671455 GCA_945859605.1 Lumbricus rubellus
ATGAAGGTTGAGTTTGCTTGCCAGTGCCAGTGCCAGTCCCAAGCGATGGAAAATGAGGAGGGCAACGCAGCGACCGTAGAGGGCGGTGATAAGATGTCAAATTATAGTTTCCACATAAACTGATTATTTAGGCGTATACCATGGGCGTCCGCAGAAATTTTTATAGGGGTGCGCAAATTTTTATATAATTGTCACATGGTCTAAATTTAATGGGTGACAGTTTGAATTTCCATATTACCACGAGAGAATCCTATAGCCTACCTATACGTTATGCGCCCAAAGAAAGATATATAGGTTCAACTTGTAGAACGAATCGATAATCACATTGAAAATCGCATTGTAACAACCACAACAAAATAATCTAAATTTATGTGCAACTATGCGAAAAATCCAGGGGGGCGCACTTGCGCCCTCTTACGCCCCGCTGCGGACGCCCATGGCGTATACGTTATAATTGAATGCACAGAACGATGATGTTGGGTGCTACCACCTAGCGAGTAACTGAAGTAATTCTGAATAGACCGCACACACAAAAAAAATGGATTATCCAAATTAATTATGACCATCCGCTTAAGTTATAGATCATAAGACAATTTATATAGCGCATGTAGTAAAATATTTATGTGAAAAAAACAGACACAGCTTCAGTTGACTTAAATAATCCCAATAAGCCCGATATTTACAAAGAAATAGAATAATATATATTGAATACAAAGTTCATTTAGACACCATACAATTCAATATCATATTGTCTACTTTAAGTTTAGCATACCAAACCCTGCAATTCCCACTGTTAATTTCTTTTATTAATTTTTGTCACTAACATACGAGTATGTTAGTAAAAAATATATATAAATATAATATATATATATATATAAGAATATATATATATATATATCTATATATATATACTGCCTCCCTACTACCTACACAGACATTTTCATATAGACATTATCTACACACCGTTGCTCTGCAGACAACGAATAGTAAGTAAGCACAATCCTGACAATCATCACTGTTCGTATTCTGACACTGCCAGACCCAAGAATGAATAAAGAATGCACGGAACGACTATGTTGGGTGCTACCACCTAGCGAGTAACTGAAGTAATTCTGAACAGACCGCACAAGCAAAACTGAATTATCCAAAAATAATTATGACCATCCGTTTAAGTTATGGTTCGTAGGATAATTTATATAGCGCATTTCAGGACATTATCTTATTTGAAAAAATAGGGCATTATTTTATGTGGACTGAAATGATCCCAATAAACGGTATATTTATCAAGAAATAGATTATTATATTCTGCAATGCAAAGTTCATTTAGACACCTTAAATTTAAAATAATTTTTCTATTTTAAGTTTAGCTTCACAAACACTGTATTAACGACAGGTTTAATCTTATTATTATACTCAATTTTTGTCACTGACATTGGAAAATGTTAGCAAAAACATTTACGACGAAGATAATTTATTATTTTAAAAGATAGGCTAAGCATTGTCGTTTAATTGCATTTTAGTTTATTATTCGATCGATTGATCAGATTGAAAATCAAGTGACTTCTCGATGCTATCACCAGATAGCCAAAAAAAATGTTTGTGGTTGGACTGGGAGCGCCCCTGAGTAGTTTCTTGAAAGGGCGCTATGTTAATGCTGTGAATGAATGAATGAATGAATGAATGAATGAATGAATGAATGAATGAATGAATGAATGAATGAATGACTGGAAAAACTGGCCAATGCAATTTCCGCATATGAAGTTAAAATTTTTATATCTTTTTATCCGTTCAACTTTATCTCATGAAATGTTGGAATCGTTATTCTTGGTCCAATTCTCTGAATAATTGAAAAGTTTAGCGTGATAATATGTTATCAGGCATTAGAGATAATTATAAGAAAAACCATGTGGCTTAGTTTATTTGAATCACGGTGTATAATCAGTAACAATAGCAACCAAAACAATTGAGACTTAAAGGAAGCTGGAAAATCTATATTGCAGCTGTTTCAACCCCTCTGATCCTATGGAAACTCGACCCGGACCACCACGGACTACTCTTGCGGCCACCCCTTTTGACTCAACGCAGCGCTCGTGAATAAGCCGGTGCCCCGCGCTTGGCTTTCGAGTGACGCTTTAGAAATTAAGAGAATACAATTATGATACGATTAAGCTTATTCCACTGCAATGGTTTCCGCCATAGATGTAAAAAAACGATGGAAACGAAATAATACAACGAAAAAATTGTCGTTTTATTTTAAAAAATGGAAAAAAACGAAAAACAACAGAAATATAAAATAATGTCACTTTTTACATCTTAAACTGCATTTTACACTTAAAACCTTTGTTTACTTACTACATGTGCCTCTTAAATGATGACGTTAAACAATTAAATAATTACATCAGTTAGCTGAAACCCTAAATAAATAGCGTTACATAAAAAATAATAAACGAAAAAAACGTTTTAAACAAATATACTTTCCACCTTGGTCGTGATGTTGTCTGTGGGCAACGAAATCACTGTCGATATCTCGGTCAACCGGAAGGGAAACCGAAAGTAGGGTTTCCATCGAACACCAAGACTGGATCCCGAACTCCGATGCGAAACGGGGCATCGGAAATGTTTTCCAGTCCCACGTGTCACCATTGTAATTGTAGTAGTGAACTGGAAGAGCACAGAATCAGTGATGTCATTGAAAATTGCGGAGTCAGAATTAGTGATGTCATTGAAAAGCGTGGAAAGTCAGAATTAGTGATGTCATTGAAACTGTGGAAAGTCAGAATCAGTGATGTCATTGAAAATAAGGAAAGTCGGAATTAGTGATGTCATTGAAAATAAGGAAAGTCGGAATTAGTGATGTCATTGAAAATTGTGGAAAGTCAGAATTAGTGATGTCATCGAAAATTGTGGAAAGTCAGAATTAGTGATGTCATCGAGAATGAGGAAAGTCGGAATCAATGACGTCATCGAAAATGAGGAAAGTCAGAATCAGTGATGTCATCAAAACTGAGGAATGATGTCATAGAAAAATGTGGCAACACAGAACTAATTAAATCATCGGAATCCACAATTAATACACATAATTATTATGTTTTCTGCACATAGAGAGAGTAAGAAGACAAATACAAAGAGCAGAACGGACAGATGCAAAGAGGAGAACACACAGTTACAAAGAGCAGAACGTACAGCTACAAAGACCAGAACACACAGATACAGATACAGATCTGAAGCACCCACTTACCATCTCCATACAGGTCGCTTTGTGGATCCTTCGCTATCCATCCTTCCTGGATCGTATCAAGGCCATTCGAAGGACTGGAAGGGACAAAAGGTCTGGACTTATCTTCATCCATCACACGCTGTCGTATTGTATCAATGTAAAGTTTCCTGTAGTCGTCGCTGTACTGTGATGATGATACATTAAACCTGTTTAAAAAAATTGATGAAAGGAAATTAAATATTAAATTGGACAATGTATTAATTTTTTAAAGAAAAAATCAAAATTAAATATTAAATTAAATAATTGAGGAAATTAAACTAAAATCAAACATTGAAAAAAATTAAATAAATAAAAATTCAAAAATTCAAAAAAATTACAAATTTACAAAAAGCCTAAACATTAAATTTAAACAAATATAAGAGGAAACTAAACTTTACAATTATTACAGCTGAGTTGAAATCTCAATACAGGATTTTAACTCTCTAACCTCTTCGATTTAATTGTATAATGCACCTTAACCACTTGCAAGCACTTATGTAAATCAAGCATAATAATTTATTGTTCGATTAAACCTGTTACGATTATATCACGACCTGGTCAGTCTGGCTATCTTATTTATATGTGCTATATAAATCCATACAATGAATGAATGAATGAATATAGGGAGGCGTTTTCGTGGTTCAACCTCCCCCTCCCCCATCAAGGCTTGTGTAATTTTCGAGTCGTAATAAATAATTCTGTGTACATAATGTGCATTTTGCGACTAACTCCATTGGGGAAAACTCGTAAATTTTGTCTGGTTTAGCTACTGCCTACTTATGTCACAACTCACAATAACATCACTTGTGGGGCGTGGTGGTGTAGTGGTGGCATCTTTGCCTTGGAGCCAGAAGGTTCAAGGTTCGAATCCACCTCGCAGCGTAAGGACCTTGGGCAAGTCCTTCACTCACAATTGCTCAGCGCTTCAGCGTGAAACTCCAATGCAGTGTCCGCCCTGCATTCGGGAGCGTCTCTGAGTAGAGGGGCGCTATAACAAGTGCACATACAAACAAACAAAACAAACTTCTGCTTGTGAAAATAAGAAATGTTTTTGTCATGTTTAATAATTTCGAAGCCACAAACCAGTTATTAGCGATTGCTCCTTCGTTTTCATTGTTACCCGACCAGATAACAATAGATGGATGTCGCTTCAACCTTCGAACCTAAAATGCAATAAAAGCATTATTTCGTATTATGTAAGAATGTAATGCAGTAATTCTGTTGTAATTTAAGAATGTAATGCAGTAATTATGTTGTAATTTAAGAATGTAATGCAGTAATTATGTTGTAATTTAAGAAGGTAATGCAGTAATTCTGTTGTAATGTAAGAATTTAATGCAGTAATTTTGCTGAAATGTGAAAATTTAATGCAGTAATTATGCTGAATTGTCAGAATTCAACGCTGTAATTCTATTGTAATGTAAGATGCAATGCAGAAATTCTGCTATAATGTAAGAATAAAATGTAACAAATCTGCAGCAATGTAAGAAGTCATATAGTAATTCAAGTTTAATGTGAGAATGTAATAATGCAATTACTGTAAATTAGCTCTGATTGGATTAGATTAACAATAGATTATATATGATTAAAATAGGATAAGATTAGCTTCAATAATTTAGATTAGACTGAAATAAATTAGATCAGATCAGAATTAGATCAGATCAGAATTAGATCAGATCAGAATTAGATCAGATCAGAATTAGATCAGATCAGAATTAGATCAGATCAGAATTAGATCAGAATTAGATCAGATCAGAATTAGATCAGATCAGAATTAGATCAGAATTAGATCAGATCAGAATTAGATCAGATCAGAATTAGATCAGATCAGAATTAGATCAGAATTAGATCAGATCAGAATTAGATCAGATCAGAATTAGATCAGAATTAGATCAGATCAGAATTAGATCAGAATTAGATCAGATCAGAATTAGATCAGAATTAGATCAGAATTAGATCAGATCAGAATTAGATCAGATCAGAATTAGATCAGAATTAGATCAGATCAGAATTAGATCAGATCAGAATTAGATCAGAATTAGATCAGATCAGAATTAGATCAGAATTAGATCAGATCAGAATTAGATCAGATCAGAATTAGATCAGATCAGAATTAGATCAGATCAGAATTAGATGAGATCAGAATCAGATCAGATCAGATCACATCACATCGGATCCCATCGGATCGGATCAGATTAGATAAGACCAGAACCTGATGTATAACTTCATGACCGACGTTTGTCAGGAAGTCTTCATTGGATGGATAGAGTGCGCAAGCGTACATGAAGTCTTGCCAGATCATAATCCCAAGTCGATCGGCGATCTCATAGAACTCCTCCGACTCATAAACCTACAAGATAGAAAAAAAACACTCGTCAATGCAATAAACTTGAATAAAGGAACTATATTATGGCTACTTTTCTTCATAGCTCTTTTGTGACATGACATCACAATACACGAGCATTACACTCTTTCATGACACGGGGAGTGTTAGCTCGTGTAACAAAAGACCGAAATTGTCTAATGTGTCTAATTGTGTCACAAAAGAATGTAATCACATGGGATTACATTCTTTTGTGACACAATGCATTAGACAATTTCGGTCTTTTGTTACACGAGCTAACACTCCCCGTGACACATAACATTACAAGAATTTCCACTTTTTCATTACACGACATTACATGAATTCACATTCTTTCATGGCACATTACATTACAAAATTTCACTCTTTTTTGACACATTGCATTATACAAGTTCACACTCTTTCCTGACATATATAATTACATGAGCTTACACTCTTTCATTACACAAATTTAAACAAATTTACAAAGTAAATCTTGCCATACCCCTCCACCCCAGACACGCAGCATGTTCATGTTCGCTTCGGCAGCAGAACTGAGAAGCTTGTCGAGGTAGGATGAAGTGATGCGTTCTTGAAAGCTATCCGCTGGAATCCAGTTTGATCCTTTGATGAAGACTGGAACGTTGTTGATCTTGAAGTAGAAACTGTAACCTAAACGTAATCATCGTAATCATCGCAAAAATTAGTGGTAATCTCGTAATCATTGCATCATCGTTGTTTAAGACTGTCATCATCATCATCGTCGTCATCATTTTGACCATAAGCATCATTGTGTCACTGGAATAGAGTCATATTATCATAATCGTCATCATAATAAAAACCATATCATCATAATTATCATTGCCATAATTATAATCAACAATAAACTACTATGTTCCTTGATAAATTTAAAACTGCTCTTTTTGTGCGCGCTGGAGTCGGGAGCGCCTCCGAGTAGTTTTTGTACTTGAAGGAGCGCTATATGTGGTGGTGGTGCCACTGCAAATGACCGAATGAATGCGTTAATGAACTACAGATGCAATGCAGTTGCTCCTACCACTACTACCATTATTACTACCACTACCACCACCACCACCACAACCATCACCACTACTACTGTCTACTACCACTATATCTACCACAACCACTACCACCACCACGACCACGACCGCTACCGCTACCGCTACCACTACCACTACCACTACTACTACTACTACTACTACTACTACTACTACTACTACTACTACTACTACTACTACTACTACTACTACTACTACTACTACTACTACTACTACTACTACTACTACTACTACTACTACTACTACTACTACTACTACTACTACTACTACTACTACTACTACTACTACTACTACTACTACTACTACTACTACTACTACTACTACTACTACTACTACTACTACTACTACTACTGCTACTACTAGCACTACTGCTACTACTAATACTACTACTACAACTACTACTACCACTGCCACTGCAAATGACCGACAACAGCTAGTATTGCCAACAAGACTACCGCTATCAACACCACCACATCAAATCCAACACCAAAACTCATCCTACCAGGTTTCTCTCCACCAACCGCGTCCTCCACGAGCTCCACCGTCCGAAACCCCACCTGGACCACCCTCCGATCCACATCCCCCAGCGTGTTATTGAACACAACCTCCATTCTGTAGAGTTGCGGGAAGCCCAGACCATTCGGCCACCATGACTCAGCATTGCGCAACGGTAGGCTGACGATCTGGGTCGTGTCACCGGGTGCCAAGGTCACCTGTCGGTTGTAGGACACGCCAAGGTCGTATATGGAGATGTGGAGGGTTCCAGGAACGACGGTTGTGTTTGAAACTAGGTCGAGGTAAACGATCACGCGCAGTAGCCAGAAGTCCTGCACTGTTAAATGAAGTCAGAAGTCAAATGATAAAAGTCGGAGATTGTTAAATGAAGTCCGAAGTCGATTAATAAAAGTCGTAGACTATTAAATGAAGTCAGTTGTCGATTATTAAAAGTCGTAGACTGTTAAATGAAGTCAGTTGTCGATTAATAAATGTCGTAGACTGTTAAATAAAGTCAGTTCTCAATTAATAAAAGTCGTAGACTGTTAGACGAAGTCAGCAGTCAATTAATAAAAGTCGAAGACTGTTAAATGAATTCAGAAGTCAATTACTAAAAGTCGGAGATTGTTAAATGAAGTCAGTTGTCAATTAATAAAGCTCATAGACTGCTAAATGAAGCCGGATGTCAATATCTTATAAGTTGCAGAATGTTAAAAAGTCGGATGTTAACGAGCCAAAATTTGTAGACTACTAAAAGTCAGATGTCAATGAGCCAGATCAAATCTACAATCAACTCTTCTGGACATCATTTGCCTTTTACATCAGACCAAGGTGCAATTATAACAGTCACTAATAATTGTTGACAATTCACTAATCATAGAAATCAAACCTGGCTAGAGACCTTATGAATGCCTCCATGATAAATTACTTATTTAAATTGCAGCAAACAAATTATATTTAATTCATCATAGGGACCTTGAGCAAGTCCTTCACTCGCAGTTGTTCATGTGTGAAACTCCGATTCAATGTCGGCGCTGTAGTCGGGAGCGCTTCTGAGTAGTTCTTGAAGGGGTGCTATAACAAGTGTTCATACATAACTATTTTAAATATGAATAGCAAAAGCATAAGACAAACTCCATTCTGTGTCTGTTGTAACGTATCGCAACACGCTTGCTTGGTAGGCTTCGAGTGTTAGGTTTTTCCTAAAAAACAGAAACAATTACATTGTCATCCACGTCACAATTATTACAGAAGTATATAAAAATTATCATTAGCATCATTGTAACATACATGAGGCTATGAAGCTGGCGGAAGATCGCGGTCTCTGGAGGGAACTTGTTGCCACATCATGCAACGCCCCAGGAGGGCATGCTCCATGATGATGATGATGATCATTGTAAGCAGCAGAAGAAGCATCATTATTATCATCATCGTTATCATAATCAACATCATCGTCATTATTATTACTAGAATTATTGCTATCACCCCTGAATGAATTTGTGAATGAACGTGTGAATGAACAAATGAAAGAATGAATAAATGAATGAATGAATTATGCTGAATGAATGAATGAACGAACGAATGAATTAATTAATTAATGAATAAAAATTGAATAAATGAATGCTAAATAAATCAATAAATTCTGAAAGAATGAATGAATAAATGAATAAATGAATAAATAAATGAATAAATGCTGAATTAAAGAATGGTTGAATTAATTAATTAATTCATTCATTAATGCTGAATGAATGAATGAATGAATGAATGAATAAATGAATAAATAAATGAATAAATGCTGAATTAAAGAATGGTTGAATTAATTAATTAATTCATTCATTAATGCTGAATGAATGAATGAATGAATGAATGAATAAATGAATAAATAAATGAATAAATGCTGAATTAAAGAATGGTTGAATTAATTAATTAATTCATTCATTAATGCTGAATGAATGAATAAATGAATAAATAAATGAATAAATGCTGAATTAAAGAATGGTTGAATTAATTAATTAATTCATTCATTCATTAATGCTGAATGAATGAATGAATGAATGAATAAATGAATAAATAAATGAATAAATGCTGAATTAAAGAATGGTTGAATTAATTAATTAATTCATTCATTAATGCTGAATGAATGAATGAATGAATAAATGAATAAATAAATGAATAAATGCTGAATTAAAGAATGGTTGAATTAATTAATTAATTAATTCATTAATGCTGAATGAATGAATGAATGAATGAATGAATGAATGAATGAATGAATAAATGAATAAATGAATGAATAAATGAATAAATAAATGAATAAATGCTGAATTAAAGAATGGTTGAATTAATTAATTAATTAATTCATTAATGCTGAATGAATGAATGAATGAATGAATGAATAAATGAATAAATAAATGAAATGAATAAATGAATAAATAAATGAAATGAATAAATGAATAAATAAATGAAATGAATAAATGAATAAGCAAATGAATGCTGAATGAATGAATAAATGAATGAAATAAAAATAAATAAATGAATTAATGTTGAATGAATGAATGAATGAATGAATGAATGAATGGAGTGAACAAACAAATGAACGAATGATCAAACTAATGAATGAATGATTAGATAACAGACCAGATGCCGATAGATGGAAAAGACGGTCCCCAATCCCAACTGAACGAGCAAGCTTCCTTTCGAATGAAGTTGAAATGACATTCTCCGTGCTGGACCGGTGGTGGACAATCCGGTGGAACTTCATATGGATATTGCTTCGCTTGGTTGAGTGCGTAGGTCACTGGAGACTGGAATTGAACGCGGATGACATTGGATCCGACCTGGAAATAATAAAAAATATATTAAAAAATACATTTAGTTGGTTTTAGAAATGAAAAAATTGATGGGGAAAAGAAATGACTAGGAGTATGGATGTACATGAAAGTGCCCTTGTTATAGCGACCTTTCAAGAATCTACGCAGAAGCGCTCCCGACTACAGCGCAGAAACTGAATAAAAGTTCTGCGCCAAAGCACTGAGTGAAGGACTTACCCAAGGTCCCTATTAGGCGGCTTGAGGTGGATTCGAACCTGCAACCCTCTGGCTGCAAGGCAATGGAATATAACCACTACACCTGGCTTCATACTTTTTAACAGTCCACAACTTTTGACATCTGACTTTTAACAGTCTATTCGTGTGTCCATTTATTAATTCATTTATTCACTCACTCATTCATTCATTCATTCATTAATGCAGACAGACAGTCATAGACAAGAACAACAGAACCGAACATGTACAATATACAATTCAATGAGTAATATAGTAATGTGCTACTTATTCACCACTGTATGCATAGTTCTTGTAAAGGATGAGCGTTTGTCCCACCTTAATAAAAATCACTACCTTAATAATTTAGTTTATTTGAACACAATTTCCGTATCAACTCCAACCTTGAGAACCTTGGTGACGTCCTTAACATATCGTCGAAACATGTTATCCGCCTCCAAGACAAGCACGTCGTTTATTAACACACGGGCGACAGTATCCAGTCCACCAGCAACCAAATTGACCGCTGTGTGATCCAGGAATTCATCATCAACTGGAAAATTACATGGAAAACAATCAAACAAACAGACATCTCTCCTGCCACAAAAATATTCTCATCGTTTTTTAAATGTAGTCGTTTAAATTTCTTTTTCTGCTCCTGTTACACTGTTCTACTTGGCTGTTTATGATTATACCAAGAGATTTGAATGTGCAATAAACAAATAATTATCTGAGATATTTATGTAGATGCGTACAAACATACATGCTTACACATACATACATGCTTTCTAAAAAATATACGCATGATAATAAATAATAATTTTTTTAATAATATATGTAAAATAATAATAGTAATAATAATATAAAAATAAAAATAATAATAAAAATAATAACAATAATACCTGACAGCCAGAAAGACAAAAGACAGACAGAAACAGACAGAGAGAGACAGACAGAAAGAGACAAAGCTACTATCGCACCATGAAATGTTTTCGTGTATGTCCAGTCGGTCATTGCGATCCATCGAAGGGAGACGTCATTCATTCGATAGTAGGGATCATCTATCTTTCCATTGCGCATCAGATCGGTATAGATACCACCAGGAACACGAGCGGGCACTGAACACACAACACCAACGACATCAAAATTATTCGACAACAATGAAAGCAAGGTATTGCAGAGCTATGCAAACAATTAAATATAAGACAATACAATATATCAGGTAATGCAACTTAAGGTATGGCAATGCAATGCAAGGCAATGGAAGGCATGGCAATGCAAGAAAGGTAATGCAATGAAAGTCAAGGCAGCGCAAGGCAAGGTAACGCAGGGCAATGGAAGGCATGGCAATGCAAGGTTACGTAAGGTAATGTAAAGCAATGTATGTGGTATTGCAAGGTAATAGAAGGCAAGGCGATCAAAGGCAACGCTGGGCAATGCAAAGCAAGGCAATGAAAGGCAACCTAAGCAAATATGCTTCTGAGAGAAGGCAAGATGACATGAATCAAGTGAAGTAAAGTTGAGGCAATGCAATTTAAAGCAACTTAAAGCAAGCCAAGACAGCCATGGACAATGGAAGGAAAGAGAAGACAAAAAGAAAATGCCATGCAAGTTATGGCAAGGCAAGTCAGGGTAAAGGAATGCAAGGCAAGAAAATGCAAGTCTAAGCAAGAAGGAGGACCATGCAAGATAAGAGGGAAGCATGACAATGGCAAGGCAAGAAAAGGCCATGCAAGTTAAGTTGAGGCAACGTCAAGGAAGGCAAGCTTTTGTCACGCAAGTTAATGCAAGGCAAGGCAAGGCAAGGCAAGAAATTGTCAAGGAAGGCAAGATTTGCCATGCAAGTCAAGGTGAAGCAAGATAATCTCTTTCATTGTTTCATTCAATTTCTCACCCGTAATGTTACTTCCAGACACCGTCCAATCATCGCCATTCAACGAACGAAAAACAGAAGCGGAACTTGGAACCAGATGAACGGCCAGCATCAGCAGCAACAGCATCTTCTCGTCACTGCACTGCAAGCATCAACAATAACATTACATGTGCTAAAAATTCATATATAATCATTCATTAAAAGAATTTGTATAGCGCCAAACAAAACCGTCTTAATCCTTTAATAACGACCAGCTGCATATGTTTTCTCATACATTTTAGTACATGCTGGTCGTTAAAGGGTTAATCGAGCCTACATGTCCCATCAGTGCAACATCGCATAAATACAATGACTTCTGATGCTACCACAATAATTATTTTGTCCAAATGTCACCGCTAATTTAACCTATAGTTTTAGGCCTACTATCATTCATCCAACTTGAATCTGTCCTATGACATGTTTACATCTCTCATCAAACTTCCAGTTTCACTGCAGTAATTAATCTACCTTTATTTTTTTCATGACACTAAACTACATGTTTAACCCAGACTGACTTTTAAAGAAATACGCACAACATGAGAAACCATGACTTTGTATATTCGTATATTGGCAGCAAAAACTTATAGACACACCCCTATCAGGTGCAAAAAGCAATTGCTTGAAGGCAATATACGAATAAGATTGCTTATGTTCATGTCTATTGAACTTGTCTTAAGATGTGTGTAGAAAATTACATAAATTACATAAATAAAATAAAATAATTTTATTGGTCCGGTTGTAACAGCAACAAGCACACCAAGTCAGGAACAAACATTACACAAAGCATCTCAAGTATCACCAAGGTGTTAGACATTAATGATTAATTAATCAAATAACTTAATTTTTAACAAAACAAAAGATGATTTAAGATGAGCTATTTTGCTTATATACTAGGCTAAGAAGATTAGCAAAATAGAGATTAGTATTTCAACATAAGAAGCTTTACCATTCTTCAATAACACGCTAATATGATGACTTTTGCAATCATATGACTCTCAGAACCGCTCAAAACCGCTCTGGAGATTAAACCAACTTGACGGAGGTGGAGATTAAAGATAAACAAGATTGGGTCCACCCCCAAGAAATACAAACAAACCGTCTAAAACGCTCATCCACGTGATGATAAACGAGCAATGGGTCACGACGCGAGTAAAAGTGAAGTTTTCGTTTATGACAAAATGTGAAAGAGCAAGATTGATGGTGTTTTGGTAGCTTAATAAAGAAAAACCGAAAAGTTATCCGCGGTTTGTTTACATTTTGAAACGGGGACTGCGCGTGAAAAGCAGATTTAGAAACGAAACCGGAATCAATTGCTTTTCAATCTTTATAGCTCTTAGACTATGTTGGCAGAATTTGTCCGTTTCGTTCTACAATAGTTAGCCTATAGTGACAAATCAAATAATCTCTAGTATAGAAAATTTATCGCATTATAAGAAATGTTTTCAAGTATTGAAATATTATTGCATGAAATTCATTCTATTTTTTAACCGTTAGCTAATGTTCTGAATTAAATCTTTCGACTTACAGTAGCATAGGCTAGAATTATAGACCTAGCTAAAGATGTTGACTATATTAATAGGCCTACATATTTTACTAGTGAAGCTAACTATTATAATTGACATAACGTACATAACTTCATTTGCTTAAAACGTCCACATTAGCCTATTTAGGTGCAGACTGTGCCTAGGTAAAGAGGGGAGCGTTTTGTAAAATATGAAATGAATTGTAAATTATTTCATCGATTTTACAATAATTATTCAGTTTTTAGACACCGTTTTAATTGTAACAAGCTCATCTGTATTAACTCATACTGGTGAAAATATTTTGCTGCATTTCGTTTTTTTCTTATCTAGCCTGCCTCGTTCCTTTACCTTAAAGTTTCCAAGTCCAACGGCGCACTCATGGTTACGTAAGGGTTTGAAACCCCCAGTCTTTCTTGAAGCCCATAGTAAAATCTGTTTTCCACACCCCAATTCCAAGTGGATCATTCATTCATTCATTCATTCATTCATTCATTCATTCATTCATTCATTCATTCATTCATTCATTCATTCATTCATTCATTCATTCATTCATTCATTCGTCCATTCATTTGGACATTTACATGTGTATAGCACTCCTTCAAGTAAAAAACTACACAGAGGCGCTCCCAACTCCAGCGCGCCCAGAAGAACAGTTTTAAAATTTGGTAAGGAACGATCCTTGTAGAGACCCAAGGTGTAGGCGTAGCTCAAAAGGAAGGCTATTCCATATTCCAACCCCCCACAGTTATTTTTCCACAATTCTCACACGTTGTGCACTACATGTTTTTGCTGCTCCAATAATTGTTTTTTCTCCGCCACCGAGGTCGCGTTTCAGCGAACAGTAGGCCTAACGAAGCAATCAACCAACGTAATTGGTCATTTTTTACGACATCGCTCATCTCGCTTAACCTCTGCGCTCCAGCGTAATAGTCGACATTTTGCGAACGGTCGGGGATGCCACTCTGCATTCTAAAAAAGTCAGATGCTGCCGAAAAAAAGCTAAAAAAGGTTAAATCCAGTTTGGCTTCCGTTCGTTTGGGGGCTAACCCCGAGTGAAGGTCTTTTTGTGAGGGCTAACCTCAAAAAAGGATACCAATTTCATGGTAAAAAAGTTGAATCTAAGCCTTATTGGAGGGGCTAAGCCCCCCACCCGCTAGCCCCTGATAAACTCCGCCCATGGCTAAATCGATAATTTCTTTGAAATAGTACATGTTTTTTTTCGGCTTGAAATTTCTGACGGCTTTTTTTTAGTCATCCGACCAAAATTAGCTCCTTTCCCCCATCCTTTTTGCTCCAAAACCGATAATTTATGGTACAAAATCCAAAAGATTTCCGACTTTTTCGCCTCTTTTGTGCATTTTCATCTGAAAAAATCTATTTTTATGTAAATAGTCGGAAAGACCGCCGTGAGAAAAAACCAGATTCTGACAATAAAACTCCCTAAAAACCTAGACAAGACCAGAAAACCCAGTATACAACGCTACTCATCTCGCTTAAAGCCTGAACCTCTGCTCCAGCGTAATAGTCGCCATTTTGTGACGACGCAGGCATCCGCGTATGCGGCGTATACATCCGACTGATGGAAGAGCCGCCAAGGGGTGATGAACGGAAGAGCCAGTCGGATGTAGCATAAACGTCCTAAGTCAACACAAGATGGCGTAGGATGCAAAGACATTTTTGTTCCTCCACGATGTTTCAGTTGAAGTGAAAACCTTTATTTAGCGCAATTATACGATCTCTCAGAGATCACAAATGCTTCTAAACTTGGCGCAATAAAAGCATTATTGGTTGGACTTGCAGTGCGTGTTTTTGATGCTAAAAGAGATCGCTTCCCTAAACCTATCATCAACCCTCTCACCGTGTGTGCACGCACATAGGGACAAGAGGGGGAAACTTGATCCCCCCTGGAAAGTTAAAACCTATTTTTATAACTGCTACTTTTGGCTGTTAAAAAATTTCTTTGCACTAAAGAAATTATATTCATAATAAAAAATTATAAGAAAGTGAAACTGATACATTTATATTAGGAAACCTCTATGAAAAATACCCGTGCATGTTATGAATTTTCTTATTTGAATTTTCAACTTCTTGCTACAAAAAAACTTTAACCGTGATCATCGAGTTTTTCCCCGTCCTCGTCCTGCAAAAAATTCTGCGGGCGCCCATATAATCGTATCGTAAGCGTAATCTCCAAGCTTCTAAAGCGTTATTTGGAAGCCAAGCGCGGGGCACCAATCTTTTCACCAGCGCTGCGTCGAGTCAAAGTGGTTGACCGTAGAAGTAGTCCAAAATTAATGTGGTCCGGGTCGAGTTAAATAGAATCAGAGGGGCGGAACAGCCTGTGTCATCTGGCGAATAGACTACTGTTATTTAACTACAGAGTTCCTTTTTGGATAAAAACAAACAAATTTCGCATTACTAGACTATTAATAATGATAAGCAAACATAGCAAAGTGAAACTAAAACATTTACAATACGAAACCTGTATGAAAAATAAGACACCTGTTTTAAATTTTCTGTTTTGCATTTCTCAATGTACCCGGAGCAAGAGCGCGAGGAAGGCCGAGGATGGGATGGGTTGTCAACATCGGAGAATTTATTGTAAATATCTTTCGATCGGACTTTGATGGAGACTAGAGACAGGAATAGATGGAGAGAGCTTGTTCATGAAGCGACCAACCCTCGGATCGAGGATGGTTGACGAAAAGTCTTAGACAAGGAAAAAACCGCCGTTGTAACTCAAATTCAATCTTTCTGTTCCTCACGCTATATTTATATTATACTTTTCAATCGTATTCGGGTGTGTAAAAACATTATTTTCGGATCGAGGATGGTTGAAGACAAGTCTTAGACAAGTAAAAACAGCCGTTGTAGAACTTGTAGCCTAACTGAGTGTTTCTGTTTCTCACGCTATACATATATATATATACTATAAAATTTAATGGTTTTTCGGGTGTGTAAAGACATCATTCTCGGATCGAGGATGGTTGACGACAAGTCTTATACAAGAAAAAGGCTGTGCTTGTAACTCAGTGTTTCTGTACCTCACGCAATATTTATATTATAAATTTAAATGGTTTTTCGGGTGTGTAAAGATATCTTTCTCGGATCGAGGATGGTTGAAGACAGGACAAGACAAGACAATTTCTCAAGCCAAAAGGTTGCTGAAAGGTTTAACCTCGACCATGCATGGTTGTGTCTTTGCTCCGCCTGAACAAATTTCTGCGGGCGCCCATAATGCTTCACAAGTCATTCTTATCGTAGGTATGCTAGAACAGTTACTGCTAACGACTCAGTCTCGGTCATTTGCAAGGCCGTAGTCAGGATAAGATTTGGGGGGTGTTTCTTCTGCATGCGGAGAATTGTTGATGACCTTTTTTAGTCGTCGGAAACGGTTTTCATGCCATTTTTGCCTAATTGTATGCTGTTGTGCTCCATTATTATGTGCTAGTGAGTGCATTCTAGTTCCTATTATTTTTTATTATTTTTCATTCCGGGGGGGGGGTTACTTTTATGGTTTTATTTCATTGTTTTTACATCATGTGCTAGTAAATGCATGATATTATTTTTCACATTTTCCATTTCGAAGAGTGTTCAAACATCCAAAACACCCCCTAGCTACGGCCTTGGTCACTTGCTTCAATTGGTTCCTATGTGGAATGCGCTTTCTCCTTCTCCTCGCTTTACAATCCTGTCTCCCATTCTCTCTTCTTCCTTCTCTTCTCTTAATTAAAACCTACTTCTCCTCGTGGGCTTTGCACATTGGGAGTAGGCCTACTTTTGAACAATTCACCATACTAGAGGCGCCTGCATATGCTCAAACACAATACGATACAGTATATCTTCGTCCCGCGAGCTATAGAACTGTCATGGCTAAAGCCGTAAAACGGGAATCCTTTGTTTTCACTCGCCCCTCCCTCAACGCGTTCCTCTTTATTAGCTGGACGGCCAAGTGTCTCTTTTCGCTGTCTCAAGAGCACCTTTTTCTCCCTTGGTCTTTCGCAATGGGAGCGCCTCTTATTAGTACGCACTGCGAGAGGCGCTATATAAATCTGTAGATACAATAAAATACAATATAAATAACTTCTCCTTTTCCTGTAGCCTATATTCTTCGTTCCGCTATTGATTTTATATATATACATTTATATAGCCTATACATATGAATATACAAATATATTATCTGTTTGTATGTTTGTATGTGCACTTGTTATAGCGCACCTTCACGCTCTCTTCTACTCAGAGGCGCTCCCCAATGCCGAGCGGACACTGCATCGGAGTTTCACGCCGAAGCGCTGGGCAATTATGAGTGAAGGACTTGCCCAAGGTCCATACGCGGCGAAGTGGACTCGAACCTCGAACCTTTCGGTTACAAGGCAACGACGCCACCACTACACCACCGCGCCACACAATTCTGCTATATTCCTCCACAAAGCAGTGCATCGATGGTTTTGTGTGTGTGTGAAGTGTCAGTTGAATGACAGAGGCTTAGTGGTGGCATCTTCAAAAGCTCAGTCACGTCTTTTGTGTCGTCGAAGAACTTATGGACGGACGGACGGACGGAAGGAAGGACGGACGGATTTATACCCGAATAGCCTATTCGTATTCAGCTATAAATGTGTCTTTTATATAGAATACGAATAATAGAATGTACTGCATGAAATAAGACCTTCATTGCGTAGTTTATTTTTTGATAATAATTTTATTATACAAACTCTGTTTAGCTTCCGATATAATAATATTATACATTCCAAGGTAAACAAATCTAAAACTTTTTCAATTTTTGCAAATTATTCAACCTATCGGAAACTGTTACTCTGCACAAAATGTAGTTTGTGTTTAAAAATTTTCTACATTTCAAGACGGTATTATATCAGAATAATGCATGAACACGACGTCGTGTGCTTAGACTTCACTTCGATCCTTTACTATTAAAATAATGTACATCTCCACATATTTAAACTCGGCTCAATAGTAATAAAAAGGTGTTTGGTACCACTGGTCGCACTATTATAATACTTATAGCATAGACATAGACACACACATATAAATTATATAATGTATATAATGTGTATATATATACACATTATATACATTATATATATATATATATATATATATATATATATATATATGTGTGTGTGTGTGAGTAGTCACATAAATATATACTATATCAAAAGGGTGCATTACAGGCCCATGTATTTTTAATGAACGTGGAGTCGAGAGCGGTATTGGCTTTTATCCATCAAACGAATGATTTGGTCAATTATCTGAACATCGATTTTTCATGTCGCAAATGTCACTGCGAGCAAGTGTTTTTCTGCATAATAAACATGCACAACCGTCATCTGAAGAACCACCCAACCCGCAACAATTTTCAACCTTGGACCACGCGCAATTTGCTGCAACTTAATTTTGTACTGATGATGTTGCCATATTGCCAGTGGTGTAGTCCTAAAAAATGAAGTTGGGGGAACGCTCTTTATAATAATATTATTTTTAAGTAGTAGTATTATTAATTCGCAGGGGATGGCGAAATCTTGTCGACCAATGTTCTGAAAAGAACCAAAGGAACTGAGAGAGAGAGAGAGAGAGATTATTAATTATCCATTATCCTTGGAAAAAAGCGCGGGAACGGCGTTCCCCCCGCGTTCCCGCCCCACTACACCACTGTATATTGCTGTATAATTATTATAATTATTATTGTTCAATAATAACATTCCAATGATCTCAACAGAACATTGTTGCTTACAATTGTGTGACATGGATTGTTGTCTGAAATGCAATTGTACATTAGAGGCCAGGTTGATATAAGCTCAGCGTTTTCCTGGCTTCCTGTTGCTTAGAGACCGTTCTGTATCCACTACTTGTACTCATATTCATTTTATTCTTTGGCAATAAAATAATATTTAAAAAAATAAAGACTATCCACGATATTGACACGCCTAAATGCAAAATTGTACATGTAGCCTACATCTTATATACTTCCGCGCCATAGGTTTTATAAAAATCAAATTGATGTAGGCCTGTAAGAAACCATACGTAACCACACACACATTTACAAAAACACACACATTCACACACACACACACACACACACACACACACACACACACACACACACACACACACACACACACTCGTGCATATGTATTTCGAATTATATACTATGACATAATTTTATATCATATTATATATATGCATATAATATGTATGTAGGCACACGTACTATATATGTAATATGTTTTAATTATATACAGCAGATATAGTAAATATATATATGATGTTATAAAAGGAAATGCAATCAATAGACTCACGCGATAATACATTTTACCATGTGACCATAAGTGTGTCATCAC
>OX243821.1:3676455-3681455 GCA_945859605.1 Lumbricus rubellus
AACAATTTGCTCACGGAGTTCTTCAATGTCTCTTATCCTTGTCTTATACACATTCTCTTGCATTATCCAATCCTTTAATAAGCTGCATTTGTTTTCACTCCTGGTTCTATTAAATAGATTTCCGTTTTACTAAGAGCCAATATACCAACCGAAACCATGCATGAATGGCCGGCTATATGCATTTTGATGCAAATGACGTCATTATGACGTCAATATTGTGACTGGAGCTTTTATATTTTCACCAATGTTAGACAAATATGTCAGGATTAAAATGGTGTTTGAATTGTAAAAATCGATGAGTATTTACTATTTATTTTCATATTTATAAAATGGGTCCCTTTTTATCCGGACACAGTGTATTATATATATGTGTACATAGGCCTACACACATAACAGTCATGGACTGTACAAATTGATTGGTTCTACAATCATGTACTGTAAATTTAATGTTCAATGTACACCTTTCAATCGGAGCAAGTCCGTTGTATAAATAGTTCCAAAATGTCCTAGTTTCTTACACTCCTTCCTCTCGATTCTCAATCATATGAAACTTTGAAACAACCACGATACACTCTACTATTGATGATCCTCACACCAGTGGCGTAGCTAAGATATTTGGTGCGTTTCAGTGAGATAACTCCGTTTCAGGGGCGCCACTTATCATGGATTTCCACCTTACTTACTTGCGAATTTGCATAGCTTCTTACATCCATTGCCTTCTGTGCTATTTTTTGTCATTTTTCTGATTTCTGCTAAAGTGTTGACATCTCTAAATAAATCATGCGTGCAGAAGTAGGCTACAGGGGCGCCGCAGCCGTGGGCGGCAGAAGAAAAGATGGAGTGACATGATTCAGCAAGACATGGAACTTCTTCATCTGAAAAAGGAAGACGCTGGAGACAGAACAACATGGAGACAAAGAATCCGAGTGGCTGACCCCTCCTCAGCGAGGGATTAATCCTATCCAGAAGGAAAAGAAGAAGAAGTTGATATCTCTAAATAAACTAGTTTGAATTGAATTGAGCTTGAAAAATATCATTGGCGTTCAGCTCGCGACTTCTTGGGCTACTTTTTGACTTGTTTCGCACACCAAGGACTTCCTAAATCTGGCAACCCAGGTTGACCTCACCTCCAACCAACTGTCACAATTCGCTGACGTCTCATTTATCATCTCCTAGATTATGCACAGCCACGTCAACTTGAGTTCCTTGGGAGCATATACCATGGAGAATATTACTCGTAGCTATTCGACTGTGAATTATATTGTATTGCCTTTGTCGTATCATAAGCTTTCATATAATTATATTGTATTATTATTCCGCTGAATGATCAATAGCTGAAAGTGGACAGCATGCGAATTTTTAGTGATCTAGATGACCCGGCAATCCAACATATCTTGCAGCGATATATCATTCATTCATTTAGTCATTTTTTCATTCATTCATTTATTCATTCATTCATTCGTTCGTTCGTTCATTCTTTCATTCATTCATTCATTCATTCATTCATTCAATCATTCATTCATTCATTCATTCATTCTTTCATTCATTCATTCGTTCGTTCGTTCGTTCGTTCGTTCGTTCATTCATTCATTCATTCATTCAAGCATTCATACATTCTCTCGTTCACTCATTCATTCATTCGTTCGTTCGTTCTTTCTTTTATTCGTTCTTTCATTCATTCACTCATGCATTCATTCAATCATTCATTCTTTCATTCATTCACTCATGCATTCATTCAATCATTCATTCGTTCGTTCGTTCGTTCATTCATTCATTCAAGCATCCATTCATTTCTTCGTTCATTTTTTCATTCATTTATTCATTCATTTAAGCATTCATTCATTCATTCATTCATTCATTCATTCATTCATTCATTCTATCATTCAAGCATTGATTGTATTGTATTGTATTGTATTGTATTGTATTGTATTGTATTGGTTTGTATTGTATTGTATTGCATTGTATCGCATGATAGTATGAGACACGCAAGTCAACTGTTTATCGCCCTATCATAAACACCTCTAAAATGTCACCAATCAATTATATATATATATTACGAGCTCACCACACTGCGATGATCGAGTATCTTTTGGTCGAAAAACCATTGTTTACAATGTTTAGTCTTGCGATAAAATCTCAGAGAAATATTTTTTAAATCTGCTAAAACTGCTGATCTTTTTTTTCAGTTTTCTTTCAGTTTTTCCTAAACTTTACCAATTAAATATCAACCGTTACCATTTTCGTGCAAGTCCATGTTCGCAAATCGCGAGTTCGTTTGATTTTTTTTGTGGGGATTTTTGGGGTATGCATATACATGTATATAATACAACACCTAAAACTAGCAACAATTGCATTGTCCTCCGATTGGAAGTAATTTACCACGGATGATGGGAATGAAAAGAAGGATTTGTGCAGTTATAAAATTCCTTAAAAACACCCCTGCTCAGAGGCGCTCCCGAATGCAGCGTGGACACTGCTTTTGGAGTTTCACGCCGAAGCGCTGAGCAATAATATTGCGAGTGGAGGACTTGCAAAAGGCTCATAGGCTACGCGACGACTTGAGGTGGATTCGAACCTGCAAACCTTCGGCTGCAAGGCGACAAACATGCCCACTAAACCACCGCGCCCCACAGACAATTGTCATCGTCATTATCATGATAACGATTTCAAAATAAAATTAGATTAGATGCCAGGATGATCGCCTTGTCGCGCTTGGAAAAACAACATTAGAGTGATAGAGCCAATCAGACAGACAGACAGACAGACAGACAGACAGACAGATAGACAGACAGATAGACGCAGACAGACAGATGGAAAGACAGACAGACAGACAGACCAACGACAAACGTTTGTCAGACAAACGATAGAGAGACACATACAGACGCAGATAGACAAAGGCATACATACAGACACAGGCAAAAATAGATAGGCAGACAGGCAGACATAAACGTACAGACCGACCGACAGACAGACAGACATCCACCCATTCATCCATCCATCTATCCACACACCAAATCCATCCAATAATTAATCCATCCAGTTTCACACGCAGACACACCTATGCATTGCCAGGCATGAATACAGCGACAAAATTCTTTCATCGACCAAAATGATACGGACGATAAATTCTCTTTCACGGGATCGAGTAGAGTAACAGAGGACAGACCCTCATCTTAACGAGTTCCCTCCTAAATGACCAATAGAAATTGGTATGGATTATGACCATATTCCGCGAACAAGAACATTTTGAACACCGCAGCGTAACGAGAAATATATTTCTACTTGTTTGCCCAGATGTTATGACTATTCCTATAAAAATAACTAATAAATCACGTACATGGGCCAACAGTAGCAGCAGTATTAAATATCGAAAACCCCAGCAGGACAGGAATGTATTGCAAGAACTCTAGTGAGGAAGTGGGGTGAACCCTGCCATCATATGCCGAGGTCAATAAGACGAAGTCGCTAACAGACGGCTTCCTCTCGAGTTGATCTTGAATTCCTGTCTACAGTAACTGTTATACAGTATAATGGTTGTATTCATTGGCGTTAAACTAAATGCATTCAGTACAATAATTATATAGAATATCATGATATATGAATACATAGATATCAATATATTTATGCCTAAAATATATATGTATATATGTATATACATTCCCACGTATAATTATATACATGTATTCCTTCAAGTGAACACGTAAACAATACTTTATTGCATACGTTATTAGATGTCTATGTACATGACCATATTGTATAATTATATGTAACAATATCGTATAATAACGCATAGAATCATAGATATATCATATATCTATATACACACATATTATATACAACATCAATATATCTCAATGTACATGTATATATACTAGAAACCACTATATACAAATCTACGCCGTTACCATGGCAATCCCTCGCTCATAAACAGAGATAATAAAATCTCGGCTCAAACGGGAATCGTGTTTCAAAAGCGAAAACCATAAATTCGTGAAATCGTCGCAGACTAACTGCGTACAGATTTTACGGCGCACGTTGTACTTCCAAATGATGTTGAGCATGCGCACTGTCGAGCATCTAATTTGCCACCAGGCGTGCATGAATGGACCGCACTGCGGCTGGTGACTCTATGGTGTGATGTGTACAAGAGTCATTGTCGACATGACATGTGCTATGGTGATATATTGAACGATGATGCACAGTGCTAATAAACACCATGCTGTACTGTTACAGGCCTAATACTGAATGATAGGCTTTATAATATCATGCTGGGTATATGGTTCCCGGACAATTCGGAGCCGGACAATTTGAAGTAAGAAAATTGGGAGCCGTACAATTCGAAGTGGACAAATCGGGTCGGTATATATTAAAGCCGGAAAATTTGGAACCGGACATATTGGAGTAGGAAAATTGGAGCCCAGAAAATTTGGAGCCACAAAACTCGGGGCCGAATAATTCGGAGTGGACAATTCAGAGCGGACGGTTGGAGATGGAACAATTTGGAACCGGACAATTCGGAGTCAGACAATTCATGTCAAAGGCTATACTACAAAGAATGCAAGGTTATTTTCGAGTGCAATGCTATGTTGAATACTTTGCTGTAGGCTACAGTAACTGCTGAGCCGTGATCAATGCTATGCTACGATTACTGCTGTGCCAAGTGCCACTCTGCCTGAGGCCATTGTTATGGAAAACAATGGCATTGAGTCTACGCTTAGAGGCATTGAGAGTTGCGCGTGCCACAAGAATCAATAACGAAACAATGGAAGGAATCTTTACGCAGACCGTGAAACGTCTCCAGCATTGTCTTGTACGGCCTCCCCATTGCGTTCCACACATTTACCAATCTTACGTATACCGGTACTTCATTGTGTTGTGCGGCCTTCCCTTGCGCAACATCCATCCACCATTCTTACCTATACTCTATTGTTTTCTCTTTCATTGTCTTCTATTCCATTGTCGTCTCTTCCATTTCCCTCGCTCCAATTCCTTCCTCTCGA
>OX243821.1:3688955-3746455 GCA_945859605.1 Lumbricus rubellus
ACCTCGGACCTTCCGGCTCCAAGGCATTTGACAAGACCAGTCTTTATTACCTAATCTATGCATGTTTTCCATGGTGAACCCGGTCACTTTAAATTGAATTTCTTTCCATGATAGGCTTCCAAATTCCAATAGTTTCAAATAACGGACTTTCTCCGTCTGTTCGCTCTAAATAAGTCTGGCCGTCTTACGCCGTCTTTGTCTCCTCTCAAAATCTGCTTCATCTCGCTAATAGCTTGCCCATTGGGAGTGCCTCTGAACGGATTACCCTATAATAGAGGCGCTTAATAAATGTTTAAATGCAATACAATAATTCATCGTATGCCATAGAAGTCTTTAAAACGTGTCATCAAATAAAATAATTATGTTCTCGAATTGTCATTCTTCTTAAACACCTTATAACAACGACCTCACAATGTTATATAAATCCATCTTCACTACGCTAATTCATGCTTGAATAGGCTAATATTATGTTCTTGATTGTACTTTGGACTATGTAACTGCAATGCTACCCTCGTTCGCCTTCCTGAAACTCGTCTATAATTAATTCAATAAAATGAAATATACATGTATAGCTGAGTAATGGAGTCCAGTTAATTTCCATGTTTTCAGAAGAATTTATAATGTTGGAAGTCCGTGATGTAGCTTTAAAAAGTAGCTTATTATTATTTTAGTCTGATTCTTGTGAACGCAAGTACACTGTGTCCCAATAAATCGGGCGCCCTTTTTATAATGTGAATAAAACAGACAAATCTTAATCAATTTTCAAAATTTTAAAACTGTTTTATCCTGAGATAATTATCTTACATTGATTCAAATATGAAGTTTCTGGTATGAACATTGACGTCCCAATTACGTCATTTGCATTAGAGAATTCACATGTTAAGCCCCGAACACATTAGCGTAACCTTCCGATTTCCGTAGCTATGTGTTGAAAGAAAAATGCAAAAGTGATCTAATGCATCTATACTAGCACTTAATGTAAAAACCAAGCTTACAATTTGCAATGTAAGCTTATAATTGACCGAGCAGAACCCGTCATGAGAGCTCCAACGCTATTATACTCCAAACCCTTTGTGACTTGATCAGTTGATTTTGAGTTTGCTCACGGTCGTGCAAACACCCCACTCACCCCTCCCAAAAATGGTTACGGCTTTTGTCGCTAATCAACCAACCAATCGTCGCATCTTCAGGCGATACCATTTTTACTAACGGAGGAGGTTAAGGCTGTGGCGTAATACAGTCCTGAAACAAAAACTATTCACATGATGGATGGATCGATCCAGATTTGACGAGCCTGGGTCTATGACAACAGAGGCCGCTGCCCTCGACATAATTTTTTTGGTATATTTAAAGCACATGTTGAAGCAATGTCTACAGATAAATGTTTTCTTGATGACGTGACTGCTGATAATCATTGGTTGTTTAATAAATCGTTAGGTTAGTTTTATCTTATGAAAGGCAGCGAATTCGTCTCGTGAATAAATTCTTTTTGAATGTCATTAGACACCTCCAAAACAGTATTTTATTTGGCTATAAATAATGAATTAATTTTATTTTTGTGTTTGGTTTTTCTGTGTCCGATTTACTTGCGGAGGAAAAGGAAGATCCTGATTTTACGAGACATTGCTGATCCTCTCAGATGGTGGCTACTTTTTCTTTCCTCTACTTATCAGCATTTCTCGCGACTTTTTCAGATGGACTTAAATAGCATTATGAAATTATGGTAAAAAGGTGTTTAGGATAGTTGAAAGTTGAACCGGATGCAAGTTGTTCTGTTCTGCCCAACGTTCAACAGGTTTCAGTTCTTCTTCGATGGCTTGCACATTGGTAGCGCCTCTGAACTGTTTAATATAAATGTTTAAGTACAATACAATACAATAATTACTCGTATGCCATAAAAGTCTTTAAATCGTATCATTATATCAAATAAATTATGTTCTCAAATTGTCATTCATCTTAAACACCTTTTTACTATGATCTTATGGTAATATACAAGTGCAACTTCACTACCTTAATTCATGCTGTTATTCAGCGTGAAGTGACTACAACAATGCTCTCCTCATTCGTAATGAATGCTTATTGGTCAAATCGGATCCATCCATCTCCTCATTCGTCTTCCTAGAATTCGTCTATAATTAATTGATTCAGTTGTTCTCAACTCACCTGCTAGACTGATTGGTGGCATTCCAAAGTTTGGGCATATATATATATATCAGGTTTTATACGGGAGGAACTGCACTGGTTGCCTATGCAAAAACGTATTGAGTTTAAGATCCTAATGCTCATGCGTAATTGCCTAACAGGCCAAGCTCCTTTCTATCTTATGGAACTTTGTGTGCCTGTGCCATCCATTCCAGGCCGTAGATTCCTTCGCTCTGCAGCGCATGGTGACCTGGTTGTTCCTATGGCTCGATCTTCCACAGTGCTGCATAGAAGTTTTGCTATGGTCGGTCCGTCTTTCTGGAATAAGCTACCTATTAGTCTCCGTAATGAACTTCTTTGTCTTTCCTTGCCCCTTTTCCGCAAGCGTTTGAAAACCATTCTCTTTGATTATGGTTTGGTGTCAGGTCGGCAGGCCCGGCCCTAGGGCTTGCGGGGCCCAAGGCAGCAGTGGGTTCTCAAGCATAAATTTACGCAGTTGATTTCCTGTCAATACGGCACTGGAGGGAGAGTCACCTAAGATGCGATACTTAACGTTGTTTCACAAATTGTTTTAGAGCTAAGAAAACTATTTTAACACAAACCACATTGATGTGGCATATACAGGATACATATCTGACTTTCAAATGAGGCATGCATGTCAAAGATTAGCAATTAGTTTCCAAGAATGCGATAGCATTGTCATTGAAAACAATTACTAATAATTAGGGCTGTTGTTCGATTAAAAATTTTAATCGAAATTAATCGTGCGATTAATTTTTTTAATCGCAATTAACGCCAAATTAATCGCAATACATTTCCGTCAAATATATTAATCTTACTATTTTCTAAGGACCTCTGAAGCATATAATTTTTATGACTGAATGCATTCTTCTTTTGCAGACATATTCAATAACCTTTGGCTTAGGCCTATTTAATCTCCATTTAGTTTATTGAACAGTTTTGTATGACAGACAGAATTGAATTGAAACTCTGTTCAAATCAGTCAAAACCTCAAAATCCCGATATTTTTTCATTTGAGCCACCTTTAATTAAAATTATACAGACCTAAATGAAACTATCAAAATTAATTATTTATTCAACCAATTGTAGGTATATGCAGACCAGTTTATTTACATTGGTCGGCTCAAGGGATGCTCTTATTAATTAACAACAGTAGGTCTACTAGTTCTATATTGAACCTCATTATTTAGTCACAATTTTTCACAAGAGGTTGCGGTTCTTGCCAAACCTCGTCTCGGTTGTCCTTCTGTAAACATTTATCATTTGAAACCTGGATCCAATGGTCTTGCCATCTCCTGGAGTTCAACCAATTTAGTCTGACGGGGTGAGGAAACAACTTTAGTGAACGATGCGATGCGGCCGATGTCGACGGCTCATCGTTAGCGTTTAACGCATGCTATAGGCGATAATTGAGCAAAGAATTGCTACGATAATAGCCCACTCAAATTCTTTTTTGGAATATTTGCCAAAGAATGTATCGCTAGTTTATGAGCCTTCCGTTTCAAACGAGTTTTCTGCCTCTGATTCCATTTTAATCAGATCTAATTAACGCGTACGATTAATGCGTTAAAATTTTTAATCGCAAATTTTTTTAACGCCTTAATCGCACGCGTTAACGCGATTAAATCAACAGCCCTACTAATAATAACTATTGGTAATTTTTCAACGGGACATAATATCCCATCTTAACACGGTGTCCCAATTGAACTGATAGGCCTACTCTTTTTTGGCGATATACTTGTCAATTCTAAATTAAACTCAAATTTAAGAGAATGTAAGAGGGATAAATTATCAATGTTTCCTGAAAATTGTATCAAATTCTACGAACAGAGTCCGAAGTTATGCACATTCCAATTTTTGCAAAGAAACTTTTAAGTTTCCAACATGTAAATGATAGTTAGGCCCTAATGAGTGTTTTCAGGAGAGAATTTTACACGCAGGCCAACGCTAAAAAAGCAGGCTACCCTGGCTAGCTGTGACTCGCCTTAAGTTTAGCGAAGTTTCGTTCTTTCAAAATCACCATGTCACATTCGCGTGGCAACTTCACTGCAAGAATAATTGTTATACGACGTAACCATTGTCAATATCGACAAAGAAAAATTTTTAGCCAGCAGCGCGGGGCCCCTGGAAGCGCGGGGCCCAAGGCGGTTGCCTCGCTCGCCTTGCCCTAAGGCCGGGCCTGCAGGTCGGGAGCGCCTCTGAGGAGTTCTCTTGAAGTGGCGCTATATAAATGTTCAATTACAATTACAATTATCACAATTGCCCGCCTTCCCAGGTACTCTCACATATCTCTCTTTATCTTTTACGAACTTCATTGGCTTCCTCTCCGTGCTCGCATACAATTTAAGATCATCACTCTGATCCTAAAGGCTCAACGGGGTCTTGCCACAAAATATCTGACTAATGTTTTACTTTGTCCTCACTCAGCTTTCTCCCACCGTCCAGATTTAATCTATTGGTTCCTCGCTCTAGAACAGTACTGCTTTGGCTCAGTCTTGATTATTTGCCTCAATTGGGGAGCGAAAGTAACTTACTTATGTCCACGTCGTTTACGGCTTTGCTGATTCGTCTGCATGTAGTTTCAGATACCTGTATCGGTAATATTAAAAGCACAATATCTTGCTAAAAGTGGGTAGGTTCGTTTAGACACCTTTAAAATATTACTTCCTTCATTATGAATACCAAATTACCGTTCGACGGGGTGTATTAATAAAACTGTTTTTCGGCAGTGCGCATATCAAGCTATGAGAAAGAAGGAGGATAAGATAAGATAAGAATATCCTTTAATTCACCAATTGCTCATTTTGGCCTATTTTAACAGTCATGGTGCATTGAAAAGAAATAATAGTTAATATACATAACGGAGTAATGGATAAAGAAGTCCAGTTGATTTCCATGTTTTCAGAAGAATTTATAATGTTGGAAGTCCGCGAAGTAGCTTTGAAAAGTAGCCTTTTATTTAATTTGATTCTTAAGATAAGATAAGAATGTTCTTTAATATACCTTGTGAACGCAAGTAATCTTTGATATGACACATCGTAAATCAGAAACAAAGGAATCAAATTACGAATATATTTTATGTTTCTAACTGGGACAGTCACAATAATATTCGAAATAGATAGTGAATGACAATAATCATTAGTATATTCATCAAATAAATCGGAATCACAATTAGTTACAAATACATGCGCAGAATTAATAAGAGCTAACTCATTAAAATTGAATTAACACTCAGCCTAATAGCTAAAATCAATTCAAATAATTAACTGGAACTAGCAGCAGCAGCAGCAGTAGTAGTTTAACGTCACTGTTTGATAAGAAAGACCATTGACGACTCCCTCCCCTTTTATCAAGGCTTCGGACTGGCACTGTGCAACCAGTGGCGGAATTGTAGATGTTTGTAGCTATTTTTGGTGGTTTAGATACTTTTACCGATAACTACACATTAACATAACGTCGGCTACACACGTTTCAAATGTGTTCAAGTTATTTAAAGAACACTAAAATTGCTTCAGGCCTACTTGGAAATTTTTTGAATTTTTCCAATCATCGTCATAATTTATTAGTATCACATTTTCACAGAATAATTAGTCATTATTTTAGGCAAGACCAGAATGAAGATTATTTTACCTAATCTATGCATGTTTTCTATGGGGAACCGAGTCACTTTAAATTGAATTTCTATCCATGACAGGCTTGCAATAGTTTCACATAACGCGCTTTTGTCCGTCTTTTCGCTCTAAATACTTGTCCGACAGTCTTTCTCATTCCTTGTCCCTTCTCAAAATCTGCTTCTTCTCGCTAGTAGCTTGCACACTGGGAGCGCCTTTGAACGGTTTACCCTATATTAGAAGCGCTTAACAAATGCTTAAATACACTAATTAATCGCATGCCATGGAAGTCTTGCGCGCTGGACTGTCGACCAAGAGGTCGGGGGTTCAATTCCCCGCCGGGGCAGAAATTTGCAACGAGATTTCTGTTCCACAAGCACCCCCTAGCCGACTCAGCTATGATGAGTACACTGACCTCACGGTCAGTGGATGATGAGTACACTGACCTCACGGTCAGTGGATGATGAGACGGCGAGGGAGAGGATTGGCCACCGCCCTCATATGCCGAGGCTTTGAAAATGAAGTCGCTAACACTTCATCCCCATTGGCTAGCCCTACGGGCTAGCTAGACGGGATATCATCATCATCATGGAAGTCTTAAGACGTATAATTCTGTCATCAAATATAATAATTAGGTTCTCGAATTGTCATTCATCTTAAACACCTTTTTACCACAATCTCAAAATGCTATATAAGTTCATCGTCAGTACTTTAATTTATGCATGCTAGTATATTAAGTTTAAGACTGTACAGTTGACTACTGCAATGCTCTCCTCGTTCGTCTTTCTAAAACTCGTGTATTATAATAAATTCAATAACATGAAATATACATAACGGAGTACTGGGTAAAGGAGTCCAGTTAATTTCCATGCTTCCATAAGAATATATGCTGTTTGAAGTCCGCAAAGTAGCTTTAAAAAGTAGCCTATTATTTAATTTGATTCTTGTGAACGCAAGAACATCTATAATCTTCGATATGACGCATCGTAAAGCAGAAACAAAAGAATCAACTTACAAATATGTTTTATGTTCCTAACTGTTCAAAACTGGCTGTACAATTATAGGGACAGTCACAATAATATTCTTAAATTAGCGAAGGGCAATAATCATTAACATATTCATCGAATCAATAAGATTCAAATTCAGATGTTTATATTGATAAATGCGCATTTACATAGCGTCGGCTGCAAACGTTTTAAAGGTGTCCAAATAAAGACATTCAGGGCTTCCAATATTTCGTCTAATGTAGGTTAATTCACGGTGACTTTACCTTCTCTTTCACTTAATTATAATAATAGTTCGTTTGGGCTAACATATAATTAACGTAACCTTCCGACTTCCGTAGCTAAGGACTGTACAAATACAAAAGTGCAATAGTGCAAGTGCTGGCACTTGATGTAAAAACTAAGCTTACAATTTGCAATGTAAGCTTATTTTCCGAGCAGAACTCGCCTTGAGAGCTCCGACGCTATTATATTCCAAATCCTTTGTGACTTGTTCAGTTGATTTTGAGTTTGCTCACGGTCGTGCAAACACCCCCCCCCCCCCCCACTAACCCCCCCCCCCAAAAAAAATGGTTACGGCCTTTGTCGCTAATCAACCAACCAATTGTCGCATCTTCAGGCGATACCATTTAGCTAACGGAGGAGGTTAAGGCTGTGGCGAAATACAGTCTTCAAACAAAAACTTTTCACATGATGGATGGACGGATCCAGATTTGACGAGGGCCTATGACAACAGAGGCCGTTGCCCTCGACAGAAATGTTTGGCATATTAAAGCATACAAAAATCTGTTTATCATATTTCGCTGAGGCACATAATGAAGCAATGCCTACGGATTTATGTTTTCTTGATGACGTGATAATTATATAGTTGTTTAATAAATCATTAGTTTTATCTTATGAATGGCAGCGCGTATTCGTCACATGAATAAACTATTTATGAATGTCATTAGACACCTCCAAAACACTTTTCATTTTGGTATAAATACATAATGAATTAATTATATTTCTGTGTCTGGTTTCCCTGCGAAGGAAAAGGAAGATCCTGATTTGACGAGGGTCTATGACAACAGAAAAAATTTGTCCAGCATAATATTATTACAGCACTAGTGAACATTAATGTGACATAACAGTTTTCACAATATTATTACATAAATAATCAAGAGGAAGGTCATTTTGTACAATCTTTTAAAAGTGTTTGTTTTTGCGAAATCAAATAACAACGAAAGTACGTTCCAATGAAAAATAAAATTTTATCGCTGTTAGCGTCTCGTATATTATAGGAGTGCAAGGTTTTTATATGCACTCCGAATTGTCTGAGTCCAACTTGTCCGACTCCGAATTGTTCGCTCCGTATTATCCGAATAACATAACAGTTGTATAACTCGCAATTGGCTTTGAATAAAATTTAATGACTACAGTAGCAGATGGCGCGAATCCGAACAAATTACAAATTACTCGAATGTGTTAATTTATATAGCAACGATGATCATAATTTTAAAGGTGTCTTAGAATCCACGCGTATTCTTCATTTTACACTCGGGCATAAAACACATTGAATTTGTCTGTCTTTAATGTAACGCCTCCAATGATGATGAATCCGCTTGACCAGGGTCTATGACAACAGAGGCCATTACCTTGGACAGAAATTTGCTTGGCATAGGCTACTACAGCCCTTAATAAGCAATTATTTTATGTTTTTTAGTATTTTATATATTTAATCGCTTGGCCACTGCTAAGTCAGAGAATATTTTGCGAGTTCCTCAACTCTCGTACCATGCATAAACCAACTTATTCCGAATAGCATCTCGAAACTAAATAAATTATTTTGTTTGTATTTGCACTTATTTGCTTCTTACTCAGAGACGCTCCTGACTGCAGAGCGGACACAACTGCAGAGCGGACAGTGCATCTGAGTTTCACGCCGAAGCGCTGACCAATTTCAAGTGAAGGAATTGCCCAAGGTCCTTACGCGGCGACTTGAGGTGGATTTGAACCTGCAACCCTTCGGCTGCAAGACGACGAACATCCCACTTCACCCCCACGAGTCACTACCATAATTGTTAAAGGTGTTATACAAATATTCAATTAAACAGTTATTGAGCTGTAATATGTAAAATAAATCGAGAACAACGGCCTCTGTTGTCATAATCTGGATTCAACCATCCAGCTATCAATACTGTAACCTGGACTGTGTAAATCGTAACAGACATGAGTCCGTGATTCCGTAGACAAAGATAAAGATCCATTTACATTCTGCATGAATTCCTCGTGATCGCGATGCAAACACGAAGTATCCTCCACCCTTTCGCTCCAAGATAAATGTATTATAAGCTTTAACTCATTCCAGCCGGATATGTTTTGATACCTTTGCTGTTAATGGGGTCACGGGTGACCCCATCCGGCGGGAAAGAGTTAAAGGTTAGAGAAAATAGTGGAGAGGACAGGACACCATATTGCACCAATTTATACACCTTTTTATAGCTTCGCATATGCAATATATATATAAGAAAAGGAATAATAGAGTTGTGCTCAAAATCTTCGGTTCTATAGTTTATAAAATGCAAATAATACGCATAAAAAGGTGTTCAGTCCATGTGAGCTTAATAATCATGCCAATGCTCATTCTCTCGCAGTGCCTGTCCCAACCGGGATGAAAGAGGAGGGCGACGCCAACGATCATTGTTATCACAAAGTGTCACTAAACTGCATCTACTACTAGTCTTATGAAAGGCATAGCGAATTTGTCTCATGAATAGCTATTATTTATGAAAGTCATTAGACACCTTCAAAAGAGTTTCCATTTTGTCAATAAATATTGACCTTTGCCTGTTAACACATTATCGCGCTTCTCTGACAATAATATTACGCTCGTAAATTATGTGGAAGGTCATTTGGTACAATCTTTTAACCAAAAGACAACGAAAGCACGCCAACTAGTGTTTGGAACGGGCTCCTTAAGGAACTACGTTGCTTCCTGAGGTTTTTACTGAAGCATTTTTAATATTCAACTCAAAACTGTGTTTGTACAACTTAACGATAATACATGTAATAACCTCGTTGGACAATTCCTAGCAGCCAAAATTCGCGGGAGATTCCACTTTTAGATCAGATTTGTCCATCACCCAGAATGTCTTACAGTCCAAACGAATGATATCCTGATACCTGACTAGCAGGCATAAAAACTATATTGGCCGAGGTATTAAAATTACATTGATCTGAATGAGATACATTAAAAGTTGATTATTTGCTGTAACTATATACTAATTTACGTTTCTAATTTTCAGTTACTGAAATATGTTTGGAAGATCAGATTACATTTGGTGTCAAATAATTATTTTACACCAATGATAAATAAAATTTAATCGCCGTAAGCGTCTCTTAGGAGTGCAAGATTTTCGTATGCACTCCGAATCGACCGGGTTCGAATTGTCCAGGTCCAACTTGTCCGTCTTAGAATTGTCCAGTTCAAATTGTTCGGTTTTGAATTGCCCGGTCAAAATTGAATTGTCCGCTCCGAATTGTCCGATCAATTATTATTATTCAACAGTTTAACGACATCTTATAGCAACAAAGGCTGTTGACGTCTTTAAAGTTACAGTATCAATGTATTTCAGTTCACTGTTGTTTAAATGTTCCGCAGTTTCTGCCTATAATGTTTATCTTTTTTTCTTTTCTTTTCATTGTTCTTTTTCTGGAATTTCTATTTCCATGTCGACAGTGTTCATAAGGTGGTTGCTGTAGGTCCTCTTTGATGCATTTGTCATTATTTAGTGTCACCATTTAACATACATGCATAAACATGCATATATTTAAATATACATTCATTTTCTGATTTTAATTTTTATTTATTTTTAATTAATACATATATAATCAAATAGATTAGATATTCAACATTAATATGAAAATCAAATCATTCAGCCATCATCTATAAGCTTAAACAATAATATCAATAATATCAAATATCAAATATCCGATCAATTATATAATATATACTAGTGGTGTTGATCAAAATTTTATGACTACTGTAATAGAAGGCGCAAGATCTTGCACTGTATGTACAAATTAATGGAATGCATTGGCTTACATTGCAACGATCATCCTCATTTAAAAGGTGTCTTAGGATCCATGAGTATTCTTTGTCTTACACAATACACATCGGGCGCTAGAACAAAATAATTGTGCTATATTGCAACTGTAGTTGGTATCATATTTAAGCGCTATATAAATACCCAAATAGCCAGCAACCATGCTGTAACCTGCACTGTCAGATATGAATCCGATAATCCGTACATATACAGTTCCTCTCCATTTGTGTTATGCATGAAATCACGATGCAAACATGAAGCCTCCACCAGCCTTTCTCTTCAAGTTACCTGTATATTGTTTACAAGTTGTGAAGGTTAGAGAAAAGAGAAGACATGACAAGACGTCGTATTGCGCTTCCTTATGTCATGTCATGTCATGTCGCCATCGTCGCTTCCTAATACACCTTTTTTAATCTTGCATTTTTATTTTATATAAGATGATTAGATTATTAGTGATACGCTCGAATATATGGGTTTTTAATTATAGAATGCGAATGGAGTGCTATAAAAAAGGGTTCAGTGATTGTGAGGTTAATTAATATAATCCTGCCAATGTTCACACTCTCGCAGTGCCTGTCTCAACCTGGGGTAAAGAGGAGGGCAGCACCAATTATCAGTGTTATCACCCAGTGTCGTGAGACTACATCTATTACTAGTCTTTTTGTGAGTGTACCCCTTTGACATCAATTTTTTCTACCAACAATGTTTGGGCGCGGTGGTGTAGTGGTGGCGTCGTTGCCTTGGAGCCGGATTGTTCGAGGTTCGAATCCACCTCGCCGCGTATAGACCCTGGGCAAGTCCTCCACTCACAATTGCTCAGCCTTTCGGCGTGAAACTCCGATGCAGTGTCCGCTCTGCATTCGGCAGCGCCTCTGAGTGGAAAGAGAGCTTGAAGTGGCGTTATAGCAAGTGCACATACATACAAACAGACGTCGTATTGCACTTTACTTAACACCTTTTTATAGCTTTACACTTACATTCTATATAACATAAGGATTGTTGTGAATGAAATGCTTTAAACTTTGTGTTTTCCTTTATACAATGCGAATGGAGGACTATAAAAAGGTGTTCAGTAGGCTAATTGTAAGCTTAGTAATCCTGCCAATGTTAACACTCTCGCAGTGCCTGTCTCAACCGGGATAAAAGAGGAGGGCAACGCAAACGGCCATTGTTATCACCGAGTGTCATTAAACTGCATCTACTACTAGTCTTTATGCTGAGGACTTAATTTACTTTATCTACTCCTGTCAGAACCAAAATATTAATATTACTAATATCATTATTGTTATCATTGTTATTTTAGTATTTTTTTCAATTTGTATGTATGTGCACTTGTTATAGCGCCCATTCAAGCTCTCCCATTACTCAGAGGCGCACCCGAAAGAAGAGCGGACACTGCATCGAAGTTTCATATTATTGTTGTTATATGATTGTTATTTTAGTATTGTTATTGTTATTATTGTTATTTTAATATTATTGTTGTTATCATTGTTGTTTTAGTATTATTATCGTTATTATTACCGCTACTTCCGCAAATACCGCAAATGTCATTTTGATCTCAACAACTACTGTACGACGTAGGCTACGTTTATCCATAACATCCTCCGTCCATAACATCGCTTCTCCCTCAGTCTTTATCAGTCCTTTCCTCACACCTACGCCCTCCATTCCTACCATCGCATCTTTCCCCCAGTGGCAGCCGCGAACGTGAATAGCTGACAGAGAGAGATGGAGACTTATCATTCATAAGAAGCTGACAGGAGAGAAGATTGACACGATCGAGAAAGTGGCCACACTCGATCAGGGAATGTCAACATGTAGGGACAGCTACAGACAGATATATAGACAGACAGACAGACAGACAGACAGACAGACAGACAGACAGAGAAAAACAGGCAGAGATAAACACATACGGATACACAAACACATATACAAATGCACGCACACACAGAAACACACAGACACACACAAAGACGAACGGAGGCATAGACATACATAGAGATACAGATACAGATAGACAGACTTAGGAGGACAACTGGACAGACAGAGAGAGAGACAGATTGTATGTGTTGACGTAGATAGATACAGAGCTTATAGTAGATAGAAAAAGGACAGACAAGCAGACAGACACGCAAAGATAGAGACGGACGGACGGACAGAAAGACATTCAGAAAGATAGATAGACAGCCAGAGTCACACACATCATGTGCTGTAAATGATATACCAGACAAATTTCTGTCGAGGGCAACGGCCTCTGTTGTCATACTATAATATATTTTAGGTCAAATCTGGATTCATCTATCCATCATGCGAATAGCTTTTGTATTTCGACCTTCTCCGTTAGCCAAAATTGACATAGGTCAGTATCGCATGAAGATGCAAAGACTGGTTGTTTGATTAGGCCTAACGACCATGGCCGTAGCAAGATTTTTAGGGTGGGTGAGTGGGGGGGGGGTGTTTACAGGACCCTGAGCAAGCTGAACTAAGGTTTTGGAGTATAGCGTCGGAGCTCTCATGGCGGGTTGTGGGCGGCCAATAAACTTACATTGCAAACTGCAAGCTTAGTTTTTACATCAAGTGCTAGCACATGCGCTATTGCACTTTTACATTTTTTTCAATCCCTAGCTACGGAAGTCGGAAGGTTACGCTAATCATATATGAGCTCACAACGACCTAAAGTCGCCTGAATTGTTCTGCATGTAATGACGAATATTATTGTAAGCCCTAAAATAATGTCCTGATTTGAACACCTTTGAAACCTTTGCAGCCGACACTATGTTATTGCGCATTTACCGAGCAGTATATCTAATCCCGTATGACATCATTCTGACTAACGGGCATAAAAACCATGGGCCAATAATAATTTATAGGTATGGAAATTAAATTGATCTAAACGAGATCCTTATAAGTTGATAATTTACTGAATTTAACTACTATTTTCAGCTTATAATTTTCAATTACTGAATTATTTTTGAAGATCCGACTACATTTGTTTGGTTTATGATAACTAAACATTTTTGATCTCCGTAATCGTTTCTAAGGAGTGCAATATTTTATATGCACTCCGAATTGTCCGGCTCGATTTGTTCGGATCCAGTTTGTCCGCTTTGAATTGTCCGGCTCCGAATTGTCCGGACGATATATTGCAATTGTATAAATCTCTAGTTTATTTGAGCAAATTGTAATGACTACTGTAACAGAAACGACCCTACGTTTATTTGTAAATTACTCGAATGTTTTTATTTATATTGCTACGATGATCATCATATTAAGGTGTCGTAGGATCCATGAATATTTTTGTCTTACACATAGGACGTTAGAACAAATTGTTTTATATTATATTGCAACTGTATAGTTAGTATCATTTTATGCGCTTTATAAATACCTAAATAAACAGCCATAATTTCTGTAACGTGGACTGTGTAAATCGCTTTCAGACTCCCGTGAATCCTTACATAGTGTTCGTGTCCATTTATATTATGCATGAATTCCTCGCGACCAAGAAGCAAACAATTTTAACAATACAAGTCTTCAGCCTATCTCTCCAAGTTATTCTACTGCACCAGTTGTGAAGGTTAGAGAAAAGACTAGAGAGGACAAGGCGTCGTAAACACTGTTTTATACTATTGCATGAGCATTTTATATAAAAGAAATGAGATAGCTATTTTCATGCTCAAGTTTTGATTTCTCTATTATAGGCCTACAAGGGGTGTCATACCTTTTTTAGTGGCGGGCTAGTGTGAACATCTACTAACAAGTGGCGGGCCAGTGTGAACATCTACTAACAAGTGGCGGGCTAGTGTGAACATCTACTAACAAGTGGCGGGCCAGTGTGAACATCTACTAACAAGTGGCGGGCCAGTGTGAACATCTACTAACAAGTGGCGGGCCAGTGTGAACATCTACTAACAAGTGGCGGGCCAGTGTGAACATCTACTAACAAGTGGCGGGCTAGTGTGAACATCTACTAACAAGTGGCGGGCCAGTGTGAACATCTACTAACAAGTGGCGGGCCAGTGTGAACATCTACTAACAAGTGGCGGGCCAGTGTGTTGAAGCTCCTGTAGCAATGTGTCTTTTGTTTCTATCATTCCACTTATAAAACGGAGTCATACTCTAACAAGATAGGCCTACTAAGTAGATTTACATACAATAAACCATGATGATTTGCAGGATAGTGACTGGAAAATATAAAAAATTGAACTTTTATCCTCTGATTTTTTATTACAGAATGCAAACAGATGACTATAAAAATGAGTTAAGTCTTACATATCGAGCGTTAAATCAAATTGAATTAGATCATAATTATTAATTATTGCAGCTGTAGTTGGTATCATTTAGGCGCTATATAAATACCAAAAACAGCCATCAATGGTGTAACCTGGACTGTGTAAATCGCTTTCAGACTCCCATGAATCCGTACATAGGGTTTGTGTTCATTTACATTATGCATGAATTCCTCGCGACAAAGATGCAAACACGAAGCCTCCTCCAGCCATTTTCTCCTAGTTATACCGCACAAGTTGTGAAGGTTAGAGAAATATGTATATGTTAACAGGCAATGTGTAAAATCAGGGATTTTGTAAAATGCCTGAAATTTTTAGGCAATTTGTAAAATCCCCAATTCACTCGGGCACTTTACACAATCCCTGAAAAAACAGGGGTTTTGTAAAATCCCTGAAACCTGAAGCTGAAAATTTGACAGATTGCCTGAAACCCAAATGAACATAATCGTTGTTTATTTTGGAAACAAGCCACTTAAGTTTACTTCAATTTAATTTTTCGAATTTTAGTTTTTAATTTTCAAAGTTAATTAGTTAAAGTCATCTATAATACATTAATACGTTTGATGATGTCATACACATCGTCCATGTGTGCATAATAGACCGGTTCTTGTGCTGAGTCATGTTGATTTTTTATCAGTTTTTCAACGTCGCCACATTGTAGTATTTTGAATCTGTAGAACAAAAAAATAAAAAATGTGTTAATATAAAAGCAATCACATAACAAAGTGGGTGTAGCTTTCTGTCAGCGCCTGCCTCAAGAAATTATGACAATCCCAAAGAGCAAGTGTGATATGTGTGGCAAGTTTTAAAAGCACAGCGAATGACGCAAAATTAGTATCATTTGGTGGGAGAAGTTCAGAGGAGATGACTAGGGGAACGTCTAAAGCAGATTTGTCCGTATTACTGGGACTGACTTCAATCCATTAGCTCTGTTTAAAAATACTTGCTAGTACTAACTAGTTACCTTAACTAACAATTCAGACAGACTTTAGTAGGGTCAGGTAATTTAAAAAAAAATTATGTTTGTCAATACGGCCCAGAACCTTGGGGAGTACTGGGGCGAAAGTCCCTTTTGTCCTGTGTTCTCGCCTATGTCATACAGTAATCAGAAGTTACTAACCGTTTTAGGATGTAGTACTGTTTGTTGGTCTTTGTTGTTGTAACTTTCATCGCTTCTTTCAGCTCATCAATCAAACTGAAGTACGTTTCCTTCGGAATCAACACTGTTTTCTTATCGGCATTGTACATTACAAGCAACTGTTCCTTAAATTTTACCTCTTGAATATTATGTTCGCTATCCATTTAGTTTTGGTCGGAGCACCAAAAAGGTTCTTATAGACAGAAATTGTTTAATTTAAATTCAATTTCGGTAATATTAACATTAACATTGCCTGTAACATATACAGTACCAGACATCGTATTGCACTCTCGTAAACACCTTTTTATAGCTTTGCATGTTGATTTTATTTAGAAAAAAAATTATCAGCAGACTATTACTTTCGGAAGCTATGGCTTTTCTTGATAGAATGCGCGTTGGAAGCTATAAAAAGGTGTTTAGTCGCGGTGAGCGTAACAATCGCGCATCACTCAACCGGGTTGAAAGAGGAATGCAACACCAATGTCAGTGTTATCACCCAGTATAATTATTAAACTGCATCTGCCAGTAGTGTTTATGCGAAGCCTTCAGGGGCATGATGCGTTAGTGAATTCATGCATAGTCTTCTCACGGACATAACCTGATCTGATATCATTGGGCAACTTTTTGTTGCTATTACTTTTCGAATTTCCAATTTTGTTTCTTTTCACTCCACCGTACTGTATAAGTTGTGAAGGTTGGAGGATAAATATACTATAGACTGGACAAGACGTGCAGCGCGGTTGTGTATACTGGTGGCGTCGTTGCCTTAGAGCCGGAAGGTTTGAGGTTCGAAATCACCTCGCCGCGTATAGACCTTGGGCAAGTCCTTCACTTGCAATTGCTCAGCGTTCGTAGTAAAACACCGATGCAGTGTCCGCTCTGCATTTGGGAGTGACTCTGAGTGGAGAGAGCCTGAAGTGGCGCTATGACAACGGGGAGGCTTTTGGTTCATCGAGATCGCACTTTTACAAGACAGCACCGAGCCTTTTCTAGTGTGAGTCCCGCTATCAGGAATGGCCTCCCACTAAACATGCAACTTATGCCTAGCCTAAATTGACCTGCTTTTTATAAGTCGCTCAAAACCTTTTTTTTAGCTATGGCTACACTTGGAGAGCCTTTTATAGCTTTTCATGTGCATTTTATATACAGGAAAGTGATCATTGTTGTTATGCTATTAAGCTTAGGTTTCCTTTTATAACATGCAAATGGAGTGCTATAAAAAGGTGTTCAGTCATTTGAGCTTAATTATTACAATCCTGCTAATGTTCACACTCTAGCAGTGCCTGTCTCAACCGGGACTAGTGAGGAGGGCAACACCAACGATCATTGCTTTTTTCAAGTGTCATTAAACTGCATCTACTACTAGTCTTTATGTGAGTATACGAGTCCTCCCTTTCGCCGTCTAACCTATACACCAAGAATGAACTCAGTATAGCTGAATTGGTTTGATTAGACTCCCGACATCTCGAATGACAGTACAGCCCCCAAAAATGGTCAGGTCGAGAAGACAGGTCAAGGAGAGCAAGTGCTGAGTAATAGATAAGAGATTGAAGTTAATTTTCATGTTTTTTGAAAAATTTATGATGTTGGAAGTCCGTGAAGTACATGTAGTTTTCAAAAGGGCTTATGACAACAGAGGCCGTTACCCTCGACAAATTTGTTCGGCATATTTAAGCACATGATGAAGCAGTGCCTACGTATTAATGTTTTCTTGATGACGTGACCGCTAATAATCATGGTTGTTTAAAAAATCATTAAGTTAGTTTTATCTAACGGAAGATTATAGCGAAATATTCTCATGAATATGAAATGAATGTCATTAGACACCTTCGAAACAGTTTGTTATTTAATTATAAATATTGACCTTTGCTATTTTTTTATAATGTTTTTTATTTTTTCTTGACTAAGCCAAAGAATGTCATTAAGCGAGTAAATTATGTGAAATATCATTGGTTACAATCTTTTAAAAGGTGTTTATTTAGCGCAATCAGAAGACACCGAAAGCATGTCAATAAGGAACTAAACTTTCTTCCTGGAGCTCTTACTGAAGCATTAAAAAACCTCAGAACTATCTTTTTGCCTTGGTATAGAACGGAACCGCGTCTGAGTAGTCCCACAGAAGAATACATAAATCAAGAAATCCAGGAATGACATAAAGGAGTTTAATTTCCACAGTGATGCATAGAATCTTTGCTATGGTGTGTGTATATTTCTAGGATAAGTTACCTGTTAGTCTCCGTCATGAACATCTTTGTCTTTCTTTGCCCTTTTTCCGCAAGCGTTTTAAAACCATTCTCTTTGATTATGGTTTGGTGTCAGGTCGGGAGCGCCTCTCAGGAGTTCTCCTGACGTGGCGCTATATAAATGCACGATTACGATTAAAATTACAATTGCAATTATTATGACCTCAGTTTTTTGACACCTTTTAAAAACAAATTGATGTATTTTATAAATTAAGAGTGACCGATTCGCTGTGAATGTTTATATTCCCATCAGTAGAAAGTATTAATAAATTCCTGCATTCATTAGAGCATCTTCGGAAATGTTTATACAACTTAACGATAATAATCCTCGTTGGACAATTCTTGGTTGAAAAAATTGTGATGTGGCTTCAACTTTTAGGTCAGATTTTCCCAGCCTACCCATCTCTTTCGCTAAACATTCACTAATATTCAAACAAATAATATTCTGATACCTGACTAGCAAGTATAAAAACCATATTGGCCTAGGTATGAAAATTACATTGAACTAAATGAGATGCATATACAAGTTGATACTACATTTTACTACTAATTTTAGTTTATTTTTCAGTTACTGAATTAATTTTAGAAGATCAGTCTACATTTGCTTGGTGCCAAATATTTATTTCATACCAATGATAAATAAACATTATTTTGTTCTCCGTAAGCGTCTCTTAGGAGTACACGATTTTTATGCACTCCGAATTATCCGGATACGAATTGTCCGGCTCCGAATTGCCCGGACAACATTGCAGCTTTATAACTCGATAGTGGCATTGAGTAAAATTTAATGACTTCTGTGTCAGATAGCGCAGAACCGAACATATTACAAATTACTCAATGTACTAATTTATATTGCTGCGTTCCTTATTATTTTAAAGGTGTCGTAGGATCATTGAGTATCCTTCGTCTTGCGCTAAAACAAATTGAATTTTTCATTATTTAATGTAACGCATGCAAACGCATTGCTCTTTGCATGTAAGATAAAATAAGATAAGAATATTTTTTATTTTAGGCCTACCAATTGCAATCCGCATTTTGGTGTGCAGACACGGTATAATAAACAAACGTACAAACATAATTTCTATATCCAATCAATGTATAAGTTATGCAGTGATCTTAATTAACTTCAAACTTATCTACTAATCGAAACCGACAGCCTGTAATACATTTTCCGCCTGTGATTAAGCTGGTTCCCGAGACTTCGCTTTTGTGGGCGCTATGTAAGTTTGGCGATCACGATTGCGATTACGAGTACACAAATCTATTAGCAGTCTAGAAAACATTGTAATTGTAATTGTAATTGTAATTGAACATTTATATAGCGCCGCTCACAAATTCAGTAGCGTCCGCCCAACGTTACCTCTCGCTCTCTACGTCAGTGTGTTAAGCGAAAAGACTCATATAATAATAGTACCGGTAGTAAGTTATAATAAAACAATGTCGCTGCATGAGTTACTGGAAGAGTTGATTTATGTTTTAAGTATTTTATATATTTAATCACTTGCTAAGTCACTGAAAAAATTATGCGAGTTCCCATGAGTGCAACTCTCAAACCATGCGATAATAGATAGCTATGCGGTCTAAATTGTCCGGCTTTGAATTGTCCAGACAAGATTCATCATCATCATCAAGAACCGAGAAAAAGGAGGGCAACACCAATGTCAGTGCTATCACTCAGTGTAATTAATAAACTGCATCTACTAGTAGTGTTTATGCTGGAGCCTTCATGGGCATGATGCGTTAGTGACTTCGTTGTCTTAATCTCGGAATGCGAGGGCGTGTGCTAGTTCCATCCTTTGCCGTATAGTCTTCTCACGGACATTTCTTGATCCCATATCATTGGACAACTTTTGGTTGCTATTACTTTTCCAATTTCCGACGTTCGTGTCTTTTTCACTCCAACGTACTGTATAAGTTGTGAAGGTTAGATAATAGACTGGACAAGATGTGTGGCGTGGTGGTGTAGTGGTGGCGTCGTTGCCTTGGAGCTGGAAGGTTCGAGGTTCGAATCCACCTCGCCACGCAAGGACCTTGGGTAAGTCCTTTACTGGTCAAGTTAGCTACACCGGTAAGCGAGAGCGGCACACGGCTGTTGGTTACAACGGACTGCGGTTCAAGCCTCGGGCTGGGAGTTGACAATAGGAGATTTGGATATATCGGGCTAGCACGTGTGGGATGCGGTGGCACAAGCGCCTGCGGAGTGATCTTGGGCAAGTTGCTTACCCATCATTGTGTGTGGGGAAGGCAACGGGAACTCACTAATCTCATATCCATGTGCGTTAAAGCCAATGAATCTGCGTTCGGGCAGAGAACTCATCATCATCACTCTGAGATTAAGACTAACTTACACTGCTACAGTACTGGTCTCAAATTGAATTTATTAATTGTTAATCGCGTCCACGCACTTATATAGAAATATTAATTTCCATTTTAAAGGCGTCCAATTGCACGTCCATGTCTGAAGGATCTGAATAGATCACCGATAGACCTAATGATGATGATGATGGTGGTGGTGGTGGTGATGGTGGTGGTGGTGGCGAAGATTATGATGATGGTGATGGTGTTAGTGGTGGTTGTGGTGGTGGTGGTTGTGATGGTTTTAGTGTTGGTGGAGGTGGTAATGGCTGTCAATGGGTCATGGTGTTGCTGATGGTGGTGCTGGTTTTGGTGGCGATGATGATGATGATGATGATGATGATGATGATGATGATGATGATGACGACAACGACGACGACGGCGACGATGATAGTGGTGGTGGTGGTGATGGTTGTTGTTGTTGGTGGTCGTGGTTGTGATGATGATGATGATGATGATGATGATGATGATGATGATGATGATGATGATGATGATGATGATGATGAGGAGGAGGATGATGATGATAAGGATGAGGAGGAGGAGGAGGATGACGATGACGATGATTGATGATGATGATGATGATGATGATGATGATGATGAGGATGAGGAGGAGGAGGAGGAGGAGGAGGATGACGATGACGATGATTGATGATGATGATGATAGCATTAATTATTATATGCATACATAATTATATTGCCTAAAATATGATAATTTTCCACAGGGTCTTATTTATGCAACAATGAAGCGCAATTATTGGTACTTATAATGTGCTTTACAAGCTTTTTAAAGGTGTGTTAAGGGTTTGTTTTGGGTCGCTCACTTTTTCACCCATGCACTGCAGAATACCAGAACCGGCGTGCTTAAATTTAATACTCGTTGACAATTGCAACATTGCTGAAAGTTTTTGATGGATAAAGGTCTTCTCAAGAACCCTAAATTTTTTATCAACACTGGTTAGTGACAGTTAGTCAGTTGCTTTTCTTGGAAAAAATTGAATTATTTAAATCATCGTCATATCACATTTACACAGATAATTTGTCATTGGGCAAGACCAGAATGAAAAATACGGTGCTTATGGGTTAGTTCACCTGATTTATTTTTGCAGTGCCGTCAGCGTTGTTATTGCACGTCTTTTCCGTGAGGGTCGGTTAGGGCTCAGGTTAGGCATCGTGAGGGTCGGTTAGGGTTAGTGTTAGGGTTAGTTTAGCCATTAGAAACTCTGGTGGATTCATGGCAAAAGACACTGTGTATTTTAAAAAAAAAATCAGGTGAATTAACCCATAAGTACAAAAAATACACATGTATTACTTAATCTTTTTTGTGGGGCGCGGCGGTGTAGTAGTGTCGTGACTGTCGTCATTGCCCTGGAGCCGGAAGGTTCGAGGTACGAATCCACCTCAAGTAGCCGCGTAGGGACCTTGAACTAGTCCTTCGCTCGCAATTACTCAGCGCTTTCTCGTGAAACTCCGATGCAGTGTCCACTCTGCTTTCGGGAGCGCCTCTGAGTAGCGAGAGAGAGAGCTTGAAGGGGCGCTATAACAAGCGCACACTCATACAAACTTTAAATTGAATTTATATCAAATAATTATTATAATATCCTTGCAATATTTTCACATGATGCGCTTTCTCCGTATGTTCGCTCTAAATATATTGTCTGAGAGTCTCTCTTCTTCCATGTCTCTTTTCAAAACCTGCTTCTTCTCGCTATTAGCTTTCACAATGGGAGCGCATCTGAACGGATCACCCTATATTAAAGGCGCTCAATAAAATATTTAAATGCAATACAATAAGTCTTCAAAAACGTACCATTGCATCGAAATAAATTGTTGTCGAATTGTTATTCATCTTAAACACCTTTTTAACATAGTCTCAAAAAACTATATGAGTTCATCTTGACTACCTTAATTCATGCTTGTATATATCATGTCCGTGAATAAACTACTGCAATGCTCTCCTCATTCGTCTTCGTATTTCACCGATTCAGTCGGTTCTCAACTCAGCTGCTAAATTGATTGCCCGCCTTCCCAAGTACTCTCACATCTCTACCTTTATGTTTCATGAACTTCACTGGCTTCCTCTCCGTGTTCGCACACATTTTAAGATCCTCACTCTGATCATAAAGGCTCAACGGGGTCTTACCCTAGAATATCTTACTACTGTTTTACTTTGTCCTCACTCAGCTTCCTCGCACCGTACACTTCTTTCATCCAACAGATTTAATCTGTTGGTTCCTCGCTCTAGAACTGCTATGGCTCAGTCTCGATTATTTGCCTCAATTGTGGGCGAAAGTAACTTACTTATTTTCACGTCGCTGGCGGCGACATCATTGCCTTGCTATTCGTCTGCATGAGGTTTCAATTGCCTGTATGATAAATATCAACAACACAATATCTTGTTACAATTGATTAGGCTCGTTTAGACACCTTTGAATCCATATATTTCTTATTATTAATATCAAACTACCGTTCAACTTAGTCTTAAATTGATTTACGCTATTATCTATCGCTAAATTGGGTCAAAACTGTAACGCTCCAAGTTACCTGTATAAAAGAAGACCTGAAAAAGAAGGAGGCTAAGACAAGATAAGATAAGATAAGAATCTTCTTTAATTTACCAATTGTTAACCGCATTATGGTTTGCAAGTCACGTCATGTCACTACTCCGATTGGCTACATGAGTGGGCCAAAGTTCCCCTGCAAGAGTTATTCAAAAATGTTTTCCAAAGTTCGGATCGAAAAACCCAAGATCTTGGGGGAAAACCCAAGGAGTGGCAACGCAGTAAATCTTTAGTGGATTTGATCAAATTTAATGACTACTATAATGTGGCAGCGAGAAATTACTAACTGCAACCGAGTCGAGACGTAGTTGCAAATTACTCGATTGTATTAATTTATATAGCACTAATGATCAATATTTAAAAGGTGTCTAAGTATTCATGACCATTCGTCTTACATATCGGACGCTAGAACAAATTGAATTAGATTATAATTATTACATCTGTAGTTGCTAACATTGTTTAGGCGCTAAATAAATACTCAAATAACCAGCCATAATTGCTGTAAACTGATAATGTGTAAATCGCTTTCATACATGAGTCCGTGAATCCTTAGATAGAGTTCTTCACATTATGTATTATGCGTGAAATCTAAATAAACAGTGAAGGGCAATTATAATCATCAGTATATTCATCCAATAAATCGGAATCACAATTAGTTAAAAATACATGCGCAGAGCCGCAGACTTAACATTTTTGAAGGCCAAGCTAATTAAAATTGAATGTAATACTCGGTCAAATAGCTAGAATCAATTCAAATAATTAGTTGGAACTAGTTGTTGACGTCAAAATTCAAAATACATACTTATTATAGATAAGCCGTTAAGCTCATAATTTGAAGACAAATTTTTCAAATTATGCAGCAGCAGCAACCAGGGGCGGATACAGGAATTTTCGAAGGGGGGGGGGCCAAAACATTTTGGGCCTGGGTCGGAATTTTTTTGTCGTTTGGCCGAAACCAGAGTTTAATTTAGTCCCCCCCTCTGGGGTGAGAGTGGTGAGGGAGGGGTATGGGGAGGGGGATATCCCTTCCCCACCAGAAACTTTTTGAATTTTCACATGCAATTGTAGCATTTTAAGCTGTTTTCTTAGCAAAATAGCTGTATTTTCAGTGCTTATAAGAGTGCCACAAAATCTCAATAAATATAGACTATACTTTAAAAATAGGTTTTTTAAATTTCCACACTGCAACAGTGCTCTTGTGAGATGTCATTTGAACAGAATTACTCAATTTGTTCAGTACTAATAAAAAATATATATAATTACAATATTAATAATATCTATATTATGTATCGAGTTCAGCGGCTCAGTTTTGCTGTTGCTGGGTTATTATAGTGAATAACGTCAGACATGAGTGTAATTATATTACATAAGCTGACTTTTCAGCACAAGAATCAGCTTATCCCTGTTTCCTAAGATGGTCCTGAATTACCAGAACACACTTTGCAGTTAAATAATAACAAATGGTACACAAACCAGCCAAGAACTAATAAATTGGGAGGGTGGGTCAAAATCTGAAAGTCATGTAGTAACGATGTTGTTTTACCAGGTGTTCAAATAACAGAACCAAAACATTTTGAAATTTGAGTTTAAAATTTGAAAGATAGCGCTGGAGAGAAGCTATTCGGTTGAACAAAAATAGTATTTGTGCAAATATTAAGAGTAAGTAACACTCATTTTAACAGAGGATTGTATCAGATTGCTAAAACAATTCAGTATATATGCAGTAGGGTGGAGTGGAATTTTTTTCCCTGAATTTCAAGTAGCTAGATATGTCAAAAGGTGCCAATAGATCACAAGAACACTGTGTAAAAATTACAAAATTTTTGAAAAATGTTTTGATCGCCCGCCGCAACTTTTTATTTTGCAATAGGCCTACCAAGCGACATCAGCAGAACGATATACATGTAGGTAGATTAGTGTCCACACTATAGGCCTACACTGAGTCTACACTCTACAGTCTACACACTGTAAATATTGCACAGAGTGGGCCATAAATGATCTCCATCCTATGGTTTTCCCCCCATAATTTTATCGTGGCCAAAAGTAACCCAATTAAGCTCTAACCCTAACAGAAACCAAAACAATAGCTCTAACCCTAACAGAAACTCTAACCCTAGCTGTAACCCTAACAGAAACCCTATCTCTAGCTGTAACCCTAAGAGAAACCCTAACCCTATAGCTATAACCATAACAAAAGCCCACTCTAAGAGAAACCCTAACCCTAGCTCTAACCCTAACAGGAACCCTAACCCAAGCTCTAACCCTAAGAGAAACCCTAACCCTAGCTGTAACCATAACAGAAACCCTATCTCTAGCTCTAACCCTAATAGAAACCCTAACCCTAGCTCAAATCCTAACAGAATCCCTAACCCTAGCTCTAACCCTAATAGAAAAAACCCTAACCCTAGCTCAAATCCTAACAGAAACTCTAAACCTAGCTCTAACCCTGACAGAAACCCTAGCCCTAGCTCTAACCCTAACAGAAACCAAAACAATAGCTGTAACCCTAACAGAAACCCTAACCCTAGCTGTAACCATAACAGAAACCCTATCTCTAGCTGTAACCCTAACAGAAAACCTAACCCTAGCTATAACCATAACAAAAACCCAAACCATAGCTCTAACTCTAAGAGAAACTCTAACCCTAGCCCTAACCTTAACAGGAACCTTAACCCTAGCTCTAACCCTAATAGAAACCCTAACCCAAGCTCTAATCCTAACAGAATCCCTAACCCTAGCTCTAACCCTAAAAGAAACCCCAATCCTCGCTCTAACCCTAACAGAAACTCTAAACCTAGCCCTAACCCTGGCAAAAACCCTAACCCTAGCTCTAACCTAACAGAAATCCTAACCCTAGCTCTAACCCTAACAGAAACCTTATCCCTAGCTCTAACCCTAACAGAAATCCTAACCCTAGCTCTAGCCCTATCAGAAACAGTTACTCTAACCGTAACTCTAATTCTAACGAAAACCCTAATTCTAGCTTTAGCCCTAATAGAAACCCTAACCTTAGCTCTAACCTTAACAGAAACCTTATCCATGTTAGGGTTAGAGCAAAATTTAGGGTTTCTGTTAAGGTTAGAGCTAGGGTTAGGGTTTCTGTTAGGGTTAGAGCTACGGTTGGAGTTTCTTCTAGGGTTAGAGCTTGGGTTAGGGTTTCTGTTAGGTTTAGAGCTAGGGTTTCTGTTAGGGTTAGAGCTAGGGTTAGGGTTTCTGTTAGGGTTAGAGCTAGAGATAGGGTTTCTCTTAGGGTTACAGCTAGGGTTAGGGTTTCTGTTAGGGTTAGAGCTATTGTTTTCTGTTAGGGTTAGAGCTTGGGTTACTTTTGGCCACGATAAAATTATGGGGGGGGGGGAAACCATAGGATGGGGGATCATTAAATTTTATGGCCCACCCTGTACAATATATACAGTGTGTAGACTGTAGAGTGTAGACTCTGTGTAGAGTGTAGACACTAATCTTCCTATATCGTTCTGCTGATGTCGCTTGGTAGGCCTATTGCAAAATAAAAAGTTGCGGCGGGCGATCAAAACATTTATCAAAAATTTTGTACTTTTTACACAGTGTTCTATTGATCTATTGGCACCTTTTGACATATCTAGCTACATGAAATTCAAAAAAAAAAATTTTTTGGCCGTTTTCACTCCACCCTAATATGCAGTATACATGTAGCCTATAATACAAGGAATGCACTCTTATAGGCATGCACGGAGTTTATCAGGGCTAGGGGCTAAGGCCCCCCCCCCCAAGAACCCACAGATTTAAAAATTGGCCGTACATTTTCAGGGGTTAGGAGGAGCTTGCAATCAAATTTTTTCTATTTTTTTGCATATTTTATTTAGATATTTGCACAAGAATTAAACCCTTTACCCAGAGTTAATTAATCATGTATAAGCCTAGGCCTACATGTAATTTAGCAGGAAAAGCTCTAGCTTTATCCTGCATTCCATAATGGTCAGGATTTGGAAAAGAAATTGAACATTTACCATCGGTAGGCCTATAACAGGCAACTTTTTGATGTGCCCATTGAACCTGTTGAACTTTTAACATAAGCTTAATATAAAAAAAATCCTTCAAAGTTATTTCCAAATGTGTGTCAGGTAACGCATGGGCTTACTGTTGACAATTCCATCAGCGGTAGCTTCTGCAAAGAGATCATTTAGCAAACACAAAATGATAGATTTAAATGTTTGAAGATCTACAATATCTAATTAACATCTTGTGGATTTGGCCAGGTTGACCTTTGAAGCCTTTGAGTATAATATTGCTAGAACAATCGATTTTGAAACTGACACAAAAAATTTGTAGAAAAAGGGGCCAGGAGTGGTCCTTTCTTGAGCAAATAGGTAAATTAAGGTTTTTTAGAAGCATAGATCAAACTCTTGTTCGTGAAAGTGGTTTCCAAAGTTTTTATTTCACAATGCAATTGTGCAAGAGGCTTACATTTGAGTCTCAGATTGAAGTGAAGGCACACACTGGCCGTGGACAGTTGGTTGACAAGTTGCATTGCAAATGTTGCCTGGTAGACTGCATATATAATATTATATATATATATATATATATTATCCATGACATTATGGCTATGTTATGGATCACGGATGTATGTTATATCTGGCTTAGGGCCATAACCAGAGACTTTCCCGATAAATAATAATAGTGAATAATAGCTATTGTAGGTCTACTGCATACAGCATACAACATTGCTCCTATTAGCTGTTATTAATGGCAAACAAAAGTATTTTTAAAAGTATTTATGTATTTATAATATGAAGCACAGAATGCTCAAAACATTTCCAAGTTAAAGTATGAATAGACCTCACTGTATTATATTATTTTTAAGACTACAGTAAATAAACTACGTCCCACCACTGAATGAAACATAGTAAGAAATAAATAAGAACAAGAAGTAAACATGTGTGATCATTCACCGCAGTTTCTTGCACATATAGACTAAATTCAAAACTTAACAAGTTGCATTTGGAAAAAACTAAATTAATTCCTAATACTATTGTTAGTGTTAACTTGCTTTGTAATTAATAGTTAGTTGCTATTGGTTTTAATTGTGTTTATTGGTGTTAATATTTTTACATTTTACTATGAATATATACACGAATAACATACACTGTATGCCATAAATTATAGTCGGATACTGTTGAAAGATTATTTCTTTTCCTTGCTTTATATTAAGACAATGCAATTGTCTGAGAGGCTTAGATTTTAAATACATTTATATATTAATTCTCCTGGCCAGGACTGATCCCCTGCAAAAAATCTTTTGGGTGACCATGAATGGGGGGGGGGCACGTCCCATGGAGATTTGGAATGGGGGGGCCATGGCCGGATTGCCCCCCCCCTGGATCCGCCCCTGGCAGCAACAACAGCAGCAGCAGCAGTAGTAGTAGCAGCAGCAGTAGTAGTAGTAGCAGCAACAGCAGCAGCAGCAGCAGTAGTAGTAGCAGCAGTAGTAGTAGTAGCAGCAGCAGCAGCAGCAGCAGCAGTAGCAGTAGCGGTAGGTGGTGGTGGTGGTGGTGGTGGACACTGGTGGTGGTGGTGGTGGTGGACACTGGTGGTGGTGGTGGTGGTGGTGGTGGTGGTGGTGGTGGTGGTGGTGGTGGTGGTGGGCACTGGTGGTGGTGGTGGTGGTGGTGGTGGTGGTGGTGGTGGTGGTGGTGGTGGTGGTATTAGGAGTAATTTAACGTCACTGTGTATTAATAAATATCATTTGCGACGCCCTCCTCTTTTATGAAGGCTTCGGACTGGCACTCGCAGAGTGCAGCCGGTGGCGGAATTCTAGATGTTTGTCGCGGGATGGTGGATAAGATGTTTGTATTGATAAGTGCACATTAACATAGCGTCGCCGGCAAACGTTTCAGAGGTGTCCAAATCAAGACATTTAGGGCTTCCAATTTTTCATCTATTGCAGAATAATTAACGGCGACTTGACTTTCTCTGTCACTTTATTATTATAATAAGTCGTTGTGGGCTCACATATAATTAATTAGTGCAACCTTCCGACTTCTGTAGCTAGGGTTTGAAAAAAAAATACAAAAGTGAAATAATGCATCTATACTAGCACTTGATGTAAAAACTAAGCTTACATTGCAAATTGTAAGCTTAGTTTATCGGCAGCGCAGAACTCGACATGAGAGCTCCGACGCTATGCTTATAATACTCCAAACCCTTTGTGACTTGTTCATTTGATTTTGAGTTTGCTCACGGTCGTGCAAACACCCCACTCACCCCTCCCAAAAGTGGTTAAGGCCTTTGTCGGTAATCAACCAACCAATCGTCGCATCTTCAGGCGATACCATTTTGGCTAACGGAGGAGGTTAAGGCTGTGGAGAAATACATTCCTCATACAAAACTATTCATAATGATGGATGGATGGATCCAGATTTGACGAGGGCCATGGTATGACAACAGATGCCGTTGCCCTCGACAGAAATTTGTTTGCATATTAAAGCACATGATGAAGCAGTGCCTGCGGATTAATGTCTTCTTGATGACGTGACTTCTGATGATCATGGGTGTTTAATAAAATTTAATATTAATAATTAAGTGAGTTTATTCTCATGAATGGCAGAGCGAATTCATCTCATGAGTTATAAACTCTTTATGAATGTCATTCACCTGGTCACCTGGTGCCGTCAGCTTCTGGAGCTCTGGCGAAAGCCCTGGTGCATCCTCTCCAGTTGATCCTCTCCCTAGTCGCCTCTCTTAGTTCCTCCAGTCTCATGCCAAACTTCTCCTGTACCTCACCCAACCATTTCTTCCCTGGTCTTCCGCATCTTCTCTTTCCCTCACCGCATGCCGTCATCAGCTCCTTTTCCAAACCGTTAGATCTCATAACATGGCCAAAGTAGCTCAATTTTCTCCAAGTTGCTGTTTGCTGCAGTGTCTCCTCCCTCTCTATTCCGAGCTCCTCGCGCACCGATTCGTTAGTTCTCTTCTCCGTCCATGAAATCCTTAGCATCTTTCTCCAAATCCACATCTCACACGCGTTGATTTTCTTTTCCATATCTCGTGTCTTTGTCCATGTCTCGCATCCATATAGGACGACTGGGAAGATCAGTGCTCTTACCAGTCTTTTCTTTGTTTCCCTGCTCACGTATTTGTCCTTCAAAATCTTTTCCAGACCGTTCATTGCCGTTTTCCCCATTGTTACCCTCCTCCTTATTTCCATATCATTTCTTCCCTCCTTCTCTATCATAGATCCCAGGAATGTGAAGCTCGATACTACCTCTATCGTTTCTCCATCCACCTCAAAGTTTTCCCATGTTGCAGTTGTCATAACCTTTGTTTTCTTTACATTGAAGTATAGTCCCGCCTTTTCGCTTTCCTTCCTGACTCTTCTTATTAATTCGACTAGGTCGTCCCTCTTACCCGCCAATAATGTCGTATCATCGGCGTACCTCAGATTATTCAGTATTTTCCCAGCTATCCTTACCCCCTCTGTTGCCTCCTCCAATCCAGCCCTCCTCATAATTCTCTCGGCATACAGATTGAACAGGAAAGGGGACAAAATGCACCCCTGCCTCACTCCTTTCCTTATTTTAAATTTCCCTGTGTCACCGTATTCAGTTCTTATTACCGCTTCTTGATCCACATAGAGGCCCTTTAGTAGTTTAACCCGTTGGAGGTGAGGTGGGGTGTGACACACCCCAGAGGTATTCTACTTTATTTTTTGATGGAAAACCTCAAACCAGCTTGGATTAATTTTTTCTACCTTTCTGAATATGAAATACGGACACTTGACCAAAATTTCTGGAATTTTGAACGAACAGTTTTTTTTAATAAATTTTAATGTATATTGGAAGGAAATTGCGATTTTTCGTATACAAACCGAACTTACACGGGCAAAGTACACAATGGATGGGTTCACCTTCTGGCCATCTAATAAAGATTGAAAACAGATATATTTGTTCGTGATAATCGCCTGTTTAGTTGATAATTGATCATAGAAGAATAGTTTAACTCAAATTAATGTTTTCCATTTGATATCGCGACTTGAAAATAAAAATATGTGTTGGGGTATGTCAAACCCCACCTCACCTCCGGCGCAACAATACGTCACTTCACCTTCATAGGGTTAAGCCAGCGGTTCTCAACCGGGGGTCCGCTGACCCTGGGGGTCCGCGGCGATCTGCCTGGGGTCCGCGAGCAAGTTCTGAAAATTATATATTTCTTAGTTAAAAACATAGAAACAGATAAATTTTTGTCAATTTTTCAATATTTCCTCTTTTCAATGGTGACATGAAACTAACAAGACGCTGATCAATGACAAATTCACCTGTTTTACATGTTAGCCTATACTATAATTAATAGAGTCACACATTAGTGGTAATGCGCCAAAGGCGCCAAATTTCAATGGGGGTCCATGACCGCGACCAAAAATTTTAAAGGGGTCCGTGAGTCTGAAAAGGTTGAGAACCGCTGGGTTAAGCAATTCAAAATAGCAGAATACAAAGCATGTCCGTCCAAGGGGGTCTCGAACTCGCTACCTCTCGCACTCTACGACAGCGTGTTATCCATTACTACACTTTCATTCGAGACGTCGGAATTCTAATCAAAAACAAAATCAGCTATTATGAGTAAATTGCCCTACACTGGCGGTGTGAATACTAGACGTCGAAGGATTGAACTGGTACTCGCCCTCGTATAGACTATAATACCGAAATTAAGAAAATGACAAGCGCATCATGCCCATGAAGGCCTCAGCATAAACACTACTAGTAGATGCAGTTTAGTTACACTGGGTGATAACACTGACATTGGCTGCACTCCTCTTTCATCCCTGTTGAGACGGGCGGGATTATTAAGCTCACAGCGACTAAACACCTTTTTTATAGTCCTTCATGCGCATTTTATTAAGAACTACACAGCTTCCGAGCATAATATTTGTTTACCGTTCCCTTCGATTTAAAATGAATGTGCAGAGCTATAAAAAAAGGTGAGAGTGCGCTACGACGTCTTGTCCTGTCAACTTTTTTCTCTAACCATCACAACTTATAAGGCGTAAGGCTGAAGGAGTCTTCGTGTTTTGTATCGTGGTCGCGAGGATTTCATGCATGATGTAAATGGACACGAACCCTATCTAAGGATTCACGGACTCATGTTTGAAAGCGATTAACACAATCCAGTTTGCGGCAAAGGTTGCTGGTTATTTAAGTATTTATATAGCGCCTAAAATGATACCATTTACAGATGCAATAGTTTATTATAATCTAATTCAATTTGTTCTATCGTCCGATGTGTAAGACAAAGAATACCTATGGATTTTAAGACACCTTTAACCCTTATAGGGTCACCGGGGGGTAAAAAAATACCCCCAGCTCGGTTTTTCACGGAAATTTTGTCCTCTGAAAATAGTTGAAGAAATCGCTTTTATGACTTTTCCTAAATATGTTTTATGCACAGAATGCATCCAGTTTTATTATCTATCCATGCACCCAAGTCAGCTATAAAGTACGAAAATGCACCACTTCCTAGCTATTTTAGTCAGGATTTCATAAACATAGCATTATGCATTCGTTACACGTGAGTGTCTTGCTGTCACAATGTCTCCTTATCAGTATCTGAACATTATATAGTATCATTCATTCACTCATTCAAGTATTTATATAGCGCCTCTTCAAGGAAACTACTCAGAGGCGCTCCCGACTCCAGCACGGACAAATAGAAACGTATGTCATGATTAGTATCGTTTTATATATAGAAATCGTTTTGATTTCATAAAATTAGGATGAATAAATGAAATTGTCTACAGCAAATCACGTGAAGTTAACAAGTGTAGCATCAATTTAGACCCTGAGCTCATGTTTCTAATGCACATATGACTTCACTGATAGCCATTTTAATATTCTGGCGGCCATTTTGTCCGCCATTTTAATTTTTGTGCAGTGCCACATATGTGAATTTGGTTCCATTGCATTCCTTGACCTCGAAAATGTTGATTTAGACTCTGAAATCATGTTTCCATTGCATACATAACTTCACTTATAACTAGTTAAGATTATGGCGGCCATTTTGTCCGCCATTTTGATTTTCCTGCAGTACTGCATATGTTTCTTTGTTCCAGTGCATTCCGCGAACCTTCTATAAATAACTTCTTTTAGTTTTATACTTGAAAATTGGAGTTTATCATAGGAATCATGCGAATCACAGTGGGGGTATTTTTTTACCCCCAGGTGACCAAAATCGGTTGAGAAATTTCGTGACCCTATAAGGGTTAAATTGAAGATCATCGTTTTAATGTAAGCCAAATTCCAGTAATTTGTAAATACGTAAGAACGTCTTCTTCTTTTGTACAGTGTAGTCACTGAATTTGCTCAACGACAATAATAACAATATTCTTTTAAATTCAATAATCCGGTTGACAGACCGCAACCGGTTGCAGAGTACAATTATGTAGTTTAAACAATTCAAAAGAAGAGAGATAACAGAATACATATTTCTAAACTATACAAATTGTACAGACATCCTGCAATACATGGCGCTAATAGCAGAATACAAAGCATGTCCACCCAACGGGGACCCGAACTATCGCACTGTACGCCAGCGTGTTATCTATTACTGCAGTGTCATTAGAGATCTTGGCATTCTAATCAAAAACAAATCAGCTATTATGAGTACATTGACCTACACTGGCGTTGTGAAGACTAGAGTCGAACGATTGGTACTCCCTCTCGTATACCGAAATTCTTTATCAACTAAACAGGCGATTATCACGAACAAATATTTGTTTTCAATCCTTATTAGATGGCCAGAAGGTGAACACATCAAAATAAAATAAAAACTATTCGTTCGAAATTCCTGAAATTTTGGTAAAGTGTCCGCATTTCATATTCACAAAGGTAGAAAAAATAATCCAAGCTGGTTTGACGTTTTCCACAAAAAATTAAAGTAAAATACCTCTGGGGTTTGTCATACCCCACCTCACCTCCAACGGGTTAAACTGCATAATTGCACACTCTAACCGGTTGCCGTCTGTCAGTCGGATTGTTGAATAAATAGAATATTATTGATATTATTGTCGTTGAGCATATTCAGTGACTAATGGTACAGTAGATGAAGACTCGTGTTCTTGCGTATTTACAAATTACTGTAATTTATTGGCTTACATTGCAGAAATGATTATTATTTTAAAGGTGTCTAAGGATCCATGAGCATTCTTCGTCTTACACATCGGGCGCTAGAACAAATTGAATTAGATTATATTGCACCTGAAGTTGGTATCATTATTTAGGCGCTAGGCCCTATATAAATACTCAAATAACTGGCCATAATTGTTGTAACCTGGACTGTGTAAATCGCTTTCAGACATGAGTCCGTAAATCCGTACATAGAGTTTGTGTCCATTTACATTATATGCATGAATTCCTCGCGACAGAGATGCAAACACAAATTCTCCTCCAGCCTTCCTCTCCAAGTTTCCTGTATAAGTTGTGAAGGTTAGAGTAAGGAGTAGAACTCCACCGCTGGTTGCACTCTGCCAGTGCCAGTCCCAAGCCTGGATAAATGAGGAGGGCGTCGCTAATGATTTCTGTTATCATACAATGACGTTAAACTGAAAAACCACCAAGGAGTAGACTGGACAAGACGTCGCATTGCAATCTCGTAAACACCTTTTAATAGCATTGCAAGTTCATTTTATATAGAGAGATGAACATTGTCTATTATGATCTGAAGCTATCTCTTTTCTTGATAAAATGTTCCAAGCGGGCTATAAAAGGTGTTTATTCGCTGTGAGCTTACATGTAATAATCGCGCATGTCTCAAGCGAGATGAAAGATGAGTGTAACACCAATGTCAGTGTTATCACCGAGTGTAATTAAACTGCACCTACTAGTAGTGTTTATGCTGGAGCCTTCATGGGCACGATGCGTTAATGATTTCATTTTCTTAATTTCGGTATAGGAGGGCGAGTAATAGTTCTTCACACCGCCAGTATAGGTCAATGTACTCATGATATCTGACTTTTATTTGATTAGAATGCCGACATCTCTAATGACAGTGCAGTAATGGATAACACGCTGTCGTAGAGTGTGAGAGGTATCGAGTTCGCGCCCCCCGTTGGGCGGACATGCTTTGTATTCTGATATTAGCGCCATGTATTGCATGCTGTCTGTTCAGTTAGTGTAGTTAAGATTTGTGTAGTCTGTGATCTGCGTTCTTGTGAATTGTTTAAACAGCATAATTGTACACTGTAACCGGTTGTGGTCTATCTATTGTTGGATAAAGATGATATTGTTATTATTGTCGTTGAGCAAATTCAGTGACAACTGTTACAGTAGTAGAAGTATTAGGTTCTTACGTATTTACAAATTACTCGAATGTATTAGTTTATAATGCAACAAAAATCATCATTTTAGAGGTGTATAAGTATCCATGAGTATTCGTCGTACACATCGGGCTCTAGAACAAATTGAATTAGATTATAATTATTGCATCTGTAGTTGGTAACATTGTTTAGGCGCTATATAAATACTCAAATAACTGGCCATCATTGCTGTAACGTGGACTGTGTAAATCGCGTCAGACAATAGTCCGTGAATCCGTACATAGAGTTCATGTCCATTTACATTATGCATGACATCCTCGCGACAAAGATGTCAACACGAAGCCTCCACCAGCCTTTGTCTCCACGTTACCTGTATAAGTTGTGAAGGTTAGAGAATATATTAGACTTGAGTCACTGGGCATTGCACTCTCGACAACACCTTTTTATAGCTTTACATGTCCATTTTATATACAGAATGAAATGATTTATAACCATTGGGCTCGAAAAGTCTGTCTTTTCTTGATAAAATGCGCATGTAAGACTATTAAAAAGGTGTTTAGTCGTTGTGAGCATAATACATGTCCGTCTTAACCGGGAGAAAAGAGAAGTGCACCACCAATGTCAGTGTTATCACCGAATGTAATTATTAAACTGCATCTACAAGGCTAGTATAGTGTTTGTGCTGAGGTCTTCATGGGCATGATGCGCTAGTGACTTCGTTTTCCTAATCTCGGAATGCGAGGGCGAGTACCTGTTCCATCCAATGCCGTATAGTCTTCCAACGGACAGTTCTTGATCCCACTTTTGGTTGCTACTACTATTTTTCTTCTTTCACTCCACCGTACTGTATAAGTTGTGAAGGTTAGAGAATAGACTGGGGCGCGGTGGTGTGGTGGTGGCGTCGATGCCTTGCAGCGGGAAGGTTCAAGGTTTAAATACACCCTCAAGCGGCGAGTCAAGCCACCGCGTTTGGACCTTGGGCAAGTCCTTCAATAGCAATTGCTCATCGCTTCGGGGTGAAACTCCGATGCAGTGTCTGTTCTGCACTCGGGAGCCCCTCTGAGTAGACTAGTAGAGAGAGACAAAGAGAGAGACAGACACAGAGAGCGAGAGAGATAGAGAGAGAGACAGACAGACAGACAGACAGACCTGACAGACAGGCAAACAGACAGACAGATAGACAGAACTTTAAATTTAATTTCTATAAATGATGGGCTTTCAAACTTTTCACGTAGTGCGCTTTCTTCCTCTCTTCACTCTAATTTTCTTCTTTCTCTTTTCACATCTCGCTAATAGCTTGCACATTGGGAGCCTCTCTTATAGAGGCGCCTAATAAATGCTTAAATACAATGCAATAATTCATCGACTGCCATGAAAGTCTTTAGATCGCATCATTCTATCGAATGAAATATGTTCTCGAATTGCCGTTTGTCTTAAACACCTTTTTACCACTATTTCATAATGCTATAATTCTTTTTATAAGTCCATCTTCACTACATTATTATTCATGTTGCTCCTTTATAGGAAAAAAAGACACCGCACCCAGTAACACGCCGAAGCACATTAAAAATCAGCAAAATATTGTGAACATAACAATGTCTGTCATTAACTGGAGGCAAAGAGAACCCTCGGAATAAAGTTTCTATCATCCTTAAAGGTTGGAACAAAAGGATGCGGTCTAGGGCGTAAGTTTTAGGCCTAGGTGGTCTTTGCTAGAGGTGGGAAAAGTTTCCTCAAGATATGAATGACGTAATATAGCATTACATTACGAAGCAGCCCAGCATCAGCTCCAGCAACTAACTTCCGTAACTATGTTCGGGAACATCGCGGGGAGGTATAAAAGTCGTCGCATTCGATTCAACATTTTGTTCTAGTTTAGTTCTGTCGTTGCTCATGGTGAAACCCCACCAAGCTGGGGCAGCATAGAGGATCCTCGCGACAGAAGTGGTTCGAGCTACTTCATGCATAGCGTCAGAGGGCACGAATGGGCTATAAGCATTCTCAATTATGCAGTTCAGAAATATGTTTTGTAGCTCGCAGATTGTCTTCGATGATAACGCCCAGGATTCGCATTGATGTCACTCTTTCAACGTTGTTGATGCAATCAGATGGTGGTTACTTTATTTTACCTCTACTAATCAGCATAATATCTCGCGACTTTCTTGAAGATAAACTTATATAGTATCGTGATATTGTGGTAAAAGGGTGTTTAAGAAAGTTGAAATTTGAACCGGATGCAAGTTGTTCTGTTCTATCCAATGTTATTTATTTATTTATTTACTGAGAATTTGATATAGCGCTCCTTCAAGGTTACTACTCAGGAGCGCTCCCGGTCCAACCCCGGTCGAATAAGACAGTCTTGAGAAGAGAAAGAAATGAAGTAGAAGCAGAAAGGCCAATAGGTATTTGACGAAGGATAACAGGGAGCTCATTCCAGGTCGCAGGGCCAGCCATGGAGAAAGCACGGCACTGCCTGATTGCAGTCCGTGAGCGTGGAACAATAAGCTCCGCTTATGTTCAACAGCTTTCAGTTCTTCTTCGATGGCTTGCACATTGGAAGCGCCTCTGTATTGTTCAAATGTAAATGTATAAGTACAATAAAATACAATACAATAATTACTCGTATGCCATAAAAGTCTTTAAATCGTATCATTCTATTATATAAAATATGTTTCGAATTGTCATTCATCTTTAACACCTTTTTACTAGAATCTCACAATGCTATATAAAAACAACTTCACCACTTTAATTAATTATTCCGGATGTAATTGCTCTTGAAATGACTACTACAATGCTCTCCTCATTCGTCTTCCAAAAGTTCGTCTTTCACCGATTCAGTCGGTTCTCAACTCACCTGCTAGATTGATTGCCCGCCTTCTCAATTACTCTCACATCTCTACCTTTATGTTTGATGAACTTCACTGGCTTCCTCTCCGTGCTCGCACACAATTTAAGATCCTCACTCTGATCATTAACCCATTAGTGCCTAGCGTCCCCAAAAATGGGACACCACTTCAAAAATTCACAGAAAATTAAATATGCATTGAAGATGCAATTTAATGTTATAGCCGTCATGCCAACATGTTGATTAAGTGATTCTGGCAAAAAATGCGCACCAAAAATATTTGTTTCGACCGAAAATTTTGTTTTTAATCAGGCCATTGACCTATTTTAGAAAATGTAAACATTGCGGACATTCCGCTTCTTATTTAAAATTTTGTGTGTGCATTTCTACAAATCTGTCTTTGGTTTCACAAACGTTGGTATATACTAATACATAAATAATTATATAAAATTAATTTTAATAAAATATAACATATGCATTTTATCACTGAAGCGCTGTCCCATTTTTGAGGACGCAAGGCACGAATGGGTACGTGAAGTTCAGTAAACGCAGTTTTGCATCTTGCAAGACATTTTATTCAGATATTGTTTGAAAAGAAGTATAAACGGCGGTTTGTAGGCAGAAGTATCACTCTCAGTGAGAGTTAGCATTATAAAATGTTATTTGACACAAAAATTTATTGACAACTTCAACTGTAGGCTACATCAGGCCTATGTATATATGTATAGCCTACATGAATTTTCACATGGATAGAAGTCGTCCAGAATCTACTAGGCCTATGCAATGTAGTGCAAAATAACAGTCATAATGCACTCATTCTCTTGTATCCAATTGCTAGAAAATTAAATTTAGTAATTTAATTTATTATAATTTATTTCAAATAAATAAGAAAAAATCATTCGCAATGTAATTTGTCATTCTTTTGTAAGGTGTCAGCCAAACTCAAGAAATGCCATTGTGCATTGTGCTCAATATAACATTCCTGTAATATTTCCAGTTAGGCCTACTACAATTTCAGGTAGGCCTAATGACTAGTCAATGGCATGGTACTGTGTTGAATACACCACTCGGCTTTTGTTCTGATTCACATCCATGTCACCATATGGATGAGTTGGTACATGGATCCAAAGCCTGGATTAGTCAGGAGGCATTTTGTTGTCAATTCAGTTGATTCCTACTAACAAATAGTGGTTCTTTCACCATTCTTTACCGCTCTCAGACTGCAACTAAGCCTTATTGGCTACACAGACTGTCCGCTGAATACACCACATGGTTACTTTACTCAGTCTGACCTATAATGGAGTTGGGGTCATGAGTCCTCAACTTGGTGTGGGTGGTCATTGCAACAACTATGTTGTGTAGGCTACAATGACTACTTCTTTACCACTCTGAGACTGCTACGGCAGTTGAGCAAAATATACCACTATTGAGATGATACAGACCATAATAATTTGTTGGTCTGTATCATCTCAATAGTGGTATATTTTGCTCAACTGCTGTAGCAGTCTCAGAGTGGTAAAGAAGTAGTCATACAGTATGTATTTAGATCCATGAACTGGCCCTCACTTTTCTATATTGAACAGCTCAACCAAAGGAAGTGAAAATCTCCACACTTTCTTTGGATGAGCTGTTCAATATAGAAAAGTGAGGGCCAGTTCATGGATCTAAATACATACTGTATCTATTAGGAAAATGAAAGCTGACTGTATGAACCAGAAAGTATGAAGTTCACCTGGTACTTTAGCACTAGATTCCATCCGTTGTAACTCAGATGCATTGTGCGAATGAAAGTTTGAGAAAAATGATAGGTCGGTCCACATAAAGAGGGTTAGGCCAACAATCTACTACACAAAACCAGTCAAAAGCACTTTAGCACTTGAAACAGCTTCATGTAACTGTCATATAATCTCTCTGCAACAGTATTGGTTGCTATTGCTATAGGATGTTGATCTGAGACATGAATAGCATTATTAGGATATGTTGCGTGTAAGCAATTCATTTCAAAATGGGAACAATTTTGCATAAAAATGCATTCAGGCATACCATTTTTGCAGCAATTTTGCTTATAAATTTGATTTTCAATGATTCTGAGTGCAAATTATATATCTAATCTCTTAACTAGACTGTATCAACAGTCTTGAGTGATATAACATGTACATATCACCATGTAAATCTTCACGTACCCATTCGTGCCTAGCGTCCCCAAAAATGGGACGCTTCAAAAACTTGCTCCTAAAGCATCAAAAGCAAAATTTTTGCAGAATTTTAATTTTTTTTTGTCCAAACTCGTCATTTGCAACAAAGTTTTTATATTTTGAGATGATTTTGAAAAATCAGGCACTAATGGGTTAAGGCTCAACGGGGTCTTGCCCCAAAATATCTGACTATTGTTTTACTTCGTCCTCACTCGACTTCCTCTTACCGTCCACTTCCTTCATCCAACAGATTTAATCTATTAGCTCCTCGCTCTAGAACTCCTATGGCTCAGTCTCAATTATTTGCCTTCAATTTCGTTCGAAAGTAGCTTACTTATTTTCACTTCGCTGGCGGCGACATCATTGCCTTGCTATTTCGTCTGCATGAAGTTTCAGTTGCCTGTATCGGAATATTAAAAACACGATATCTCGCTAAAACTGCCTATGTTCGTTCAGACACCTTTAAATTTAGCATTTATTTTATTATAAGTACCAAGTTACCGTTAAACAGGGTGTCTTAAAACTGATACGGAGCAATGCCGTTCTCAAGCCATAATAAAGAAGGAAGATAAGATAATATAAGAATATTCTTTAATTCACCAATTGCTAACCGCATTTTTGTATACAGACATGACACAATAAAATGAAATAATATATAGTTGATATACATTTCGGAGTAATCGATAAAGGAATCCAGTTGATTTCCATGTTTTCAAAAGAATTTATAATGTTGGAAGTTCGTGAAGTAACTTTCAAAAGTAGCCTATTATTTAATTTGATTCTTGTGATCGCAAGTAATCTTTTCCTATGACACATCTTATAGTAGAAGAAAGAATCAAAGTACGAATAAATTTTATGTTCCTAACTATTCAAAACTGCCTGTACTCTTTTAGTGACAGTCACAATAATATTCTAACTAAATGGTGGAGGGCAATAATCATTAGCATATTCGTGGAATAAATAAGAATAAATTTGTTACAAATACAGAGCAGAATTAACAATTAACTTTTTTGAAGATCTAACTAATTAAAATTGAATCTAGCACTCAGTCAAAAAGCTAGAATCAACTCAAACAATTTTTACTGGAACTAGACGTTTTATTCCTATAAGTTCGCATTAACATAGCGTCTGCAGCAAACGTTTCAGAGGTGTCCAAATCAAGAATTTTATGGCTTCCAATATTTTCGTCAAATGCAGAATAACTATTATTCACGGCGACTTTACTTTCTCTTTCACTTTGTTATAAAAAATAGGTCGTTGTGGGTTCGCATATAATTAGCGTAACCTTCCGACTTCCGTAGCTAGGGTTTGAAAAGCAATGCAAAAGTAAAATAAAGCATCTATACTAGCACTTGATGCAAAAACTAAGCGTACAATTTGCAATGTAAGCTAATTGGCCACGCAGAACTCGCCATGTGAGCTCCGACGTTATGATTATAATACTACAAACCCTTTGTGACTTGTTCAGTTGATTTTGAGCTTGCTCACGGTCATGCAAACACCCTCCACTCACCCCACCCCCACACAAAATGGTTACGGCCTTTGTCGCTAATCAACCAATCGTCGCATCTTCGGGCGATACCATTTTGGCTAACGGAGGAGGTTACGGCTGTGGCGAAATACAGTCTTCAAACAAAAACTATTCACATGACGGATGGATGGATTCAGATTTGACGAGAGCTATGGTATGACAACAGAGGCCGTTGCCCTACACAGAAATATTTTGGCATATTAAAGCACATGATGAAGCAGTGCCTACAGATTAATGTCTTCTTGATGACGTGACTGCTGACAATCATGGTTGTTTAATAAATCGTTAGGTTAGTTTTGTCTTATGAATGGAAGCGCGAATTCGTCTCATGAATAAACTATTTATGAATGTCATTACACACCTCCAAAACAGTTTTTCATTTGGCTATAAATAAGTATTGAATAATTTTATTTCGGTGTCTGGTTTCACTGCAAAGAAAACGGAGGATCGTGATTTGACGAGGGTCTATGACAATAGAGACAAATTTTTATAAATCAAAAATACAGCAATAGAGAACATTATTGTGACAAAACAGTTGTCATAATATTATTACATAATTAATTAAGTGTAGGGTCATTTTGTACAATCTTTTAAAAAGTGTTTGTTTTTGCGAAATCAAAAGACTCCCAAAGTACGTTCCAATGATAAATAAAATTTTATCGCTGTTAGCGTCTCGTATATAGGAGTGCAGGGTTTTTTATATGCACTCCGAATTGTCTGAGTCCAACTTGTCCGACTCCGAATCGTTCGCTGCGTATTATCCGAATAACATAACAGTAACTGTTGTATAACTCGCAATTGGCTTTGATTAAAATTTAATGACTACAGTAGCAGATGGCGCGAATCCGAACAAATTACAAATTACTCGAATGTGTTAATTTATATAGCAACAATAATCATAATTTTAAAGGTGTCTTAGAATCCACGCGTATTCTTCGTCTTACACATCGTTCATAAAACACATTGAATTTGTCTGTCTTTAATGTAACGCCTTCAATGATGATGAACCCGCTTGAACAGGGTCTATGACAACAGAGGCCGTTACTCTGGACAAAAATTTGCTTGGCATACTACAGCCCTTAATAAGCAATTATTTTATGTTTTTAGTTTTTTATATCGCTTGGTCATTGCTAAGTCAGAGAATTTTTTGCGAGTTCCCAAGACTGCAACTCTCATGCCATGCATAAACCAACTTATTCACCATCCGTATAGTATCTCGAAACTAAATAAATTATTTTGTTTGTATTTGCACTTATTTCAACGCCCCTTCTGGCTTCATACTCAGAGGTGCTCCCGACTGCAGAGCGGACACAACTGCATAGCGGACACTGCATCGGAATTTCACGCCTAAGCGCTGACCAATTTCAAGTGAAGGACTTGTCCAAAGTCCTTGCGCGGTGACATGAGGTGGATTTGAACCTGCAACCCTTCGGCTCCAAGGTAACGAACATATCTATTTCACCACCGCGCGTCACTACCATTTTAAAGGTGTTATACAAATATTCAATTTAACAGTTATTGAGCTGTAATATTATGTGAAATAAATCGAGAGCAACGGCCTCTGTTGTCATAAGCACTCGTCAAATCTGGATCCAACCATCCAGCTCTCAATGCTGTGACCTGGAATGTGTATCACACATGAGCCCGTTATTCCGTAAAAACGATAAAGATCGTGTCCATTTATCTGTATTATAAGTTGTGAAGGTTAGAGAAAATAATGGACAGGACAGGACATCGTATTGCACCCACTTTAAACACCTTTTTATCGCGGTGCACATGCATTATAAATAAAAGGAAAGGAATAGCAAAGTTGTCCTCGGTATCATCGGTTCTCATTTATAAAATGCAAATGGATTGCAATAAATAGGTGTTCAGTCCATGTAAGCTTAACAATCCTGCCAATGCTCATACTCTCGCAGTGCCTGTCTCAACCGGGATGAAAGAGGAGGGCAACACCAACGATCATTGTTATCACAAAGTGTCACTAAACTGCATCTACTACTAGTCTTATGAAAGGCATAGCGAATTTGTCTCATGAATAGCTATTATCTATGAAAGTCATTAGACACCTTCAAAAGAGTTTCCATTTTGTCAATAAATATTGACCTTTGCCTGTTAACACATTATCGCGCTTCTCTGACAATAATATTACGCTCGTAAATTATGTGGAAGGTCATTTGGTACAATCTTTTAACCAAAAGACAACGAAAGCACGCCAACTAGTGTTTGGAACGGGCTTCTTAAGGAACTACGTTGCTTCCTGAGGTTTTTACTGAAGCATTTTTAATATTCAACTCAAAACTGTGTTTGTACAACTTAACGATAATACATGTAATAACCCTCGTTGGACAATTCCTAGCAGCCAAAATTCGCGGGAGATTCCACTTTTAGATCAGATTTGTCCATCACCCAGAATGTATTACAGTCCAAACGAACGATATCCTGATACCTGACTAGCAGGCATAAAAACTATATTGGCCGAGGTATTAAAATGAGATACATTAAAAGTTGTTTATTTGCTGTAACTACTAATTTACGTTTCTAATTTTCAGTTAAGATCAGATTACATTTGATTACAATTTCAGATTACAATTGTCAAATAATTATTTTACACCAATGATAAATAAAATTTAATCGCCGTAAGCGTCTCTTAGGAGTGCAAGATTTTCGTATGCACTCCGAATCGACCGGGTTCGAATTGTCCAGGTCCAACTTGTCCGTCTTAGAATTGTCCAGTTCAAATTGTTCGGTTTTGAATTGCCCGGTCAAAATTGAATTGTCCGCTCCGAATTGTCCGATCAATTATTATTATTCAACAGTTTAACGACATCTTATAGCAACAAAGGCTGTACAGTTGACGTCTTTAAAGTTGCAGTATGAATGTATTTCAGTTCACTGTTGTTTAAATGTTCCGCAGTTTCTGTCTATAATGTCTATCTTTTTTTCTTTTCTTTTCATTGTTCTTCTTCTGGAATTTCTATTTCCATGTCGACAGTGTTCATAAGGTGGTTGCTGTAGGTCCTCTTTGATGCATTTGTCATTATTTAGTGTCACCATTTAACATACATGCATAAACATGCATATATTTAAATATACATTCATTTTCTGATTTTAATTTTTATTTATTTTTAATTAATACATATATAATCAAATAGATTAGATATTCAACATTAATATGAAAATCAAATCATTCAGCCATCATCTATAAGCTTAAACAATAATATCAATAATATCAAATATCAAATATCCGATCAATTATATTACTGTTGTAGAATATATACTAGTGGTGTTGATCAAAATTTTATGACTACTGTAATAGAAGGCGCAAGATCTTGCACTGTATGTACAAATTAATGGAATGCATTGGCTTACATTGCAACGATGATCCTCATTTAAAAGGTGTCTTAGGATCTTTGTCTTACACATCGGGCACTATAGAACAAAATAATTGTGCTATATTGCAACTGTAGTTGGTATCATATTTAAGCGCTATATAAATACCCAAATAGCCAGCCACCATGCTGTAACCTGCACTGTCAGATATGAGTCCCTGAATCCGTACATATAGAGTTCCTCTCCATTTGTGTTATGCATGAAATCATCACGAACACGATGCATACATAAAATCTCCTCCAGCATTTCTCTTCAAGTTACCTGTATAATATATTGTGTACAAGTTGTGAAGGTTAGAGAAAAGAGAAGACATGACAAGACGTCGTATTGCGCTTCCTTATACACCTTTTTTAATCTGGCATTTTTATTTTATATAAGATGATTAGATTATTAATGATACGCTCGAATAGATAGGTCTTAAATTATACAATGCGAATGGAGTGCTATAAAAAAGTGTTCACTGATTGTGAGCTTAATTATTTTAATCCTGCCAATGCTCGCACTCTCGCAGTGCCTGTCTCAACCTGGAGTAAAGAGGAGGGCAGCACCAATGATCAGTGTTATCACCCAGTGTCGTGAGACTACATCTATTATTAGTCTTTGACGTCGAATCTTTCTACCAACAATGTTTGGGCGCGGTGGTGTTGTGGTGGCGTCGTTGCCTTGGAGCCGGATTGTTCGAGGTTCGAATCCACCTCGCCGCGTAAGGACCTTGGGCAAGTCCTTCGCTCACATTATTGCTCAGCGCTTCGGCGTGAAACTCCGATACAGCGTCCGATCTGCATTCAACAGCGCCTCTGAGTGGAGAGAGAGCTTGAAGTGGCGTTATAGCAAGTGCACATGCAAACAAACGTCGTATTGCACTCAATTTAACACCTTTTTATAGCTTTGCATGTACATTCTATATAGGCTACAAGTATTGTTAATGAAATGCCTAAAAGCTTAGGTATCCGTCTATAGAATGCGAATGAAGTCCTATAAAAAGGTGTTTAATCATTGTAATCTTAACTCATTCCCGCCTGAATTGTTCCGATACCTATTGGGTTTATCGGGTCACCCGCGACCCGATCTGGCGGCCTTTATGTGAGTAGATGAGTCCTCACCTTCGCCGTCTAAACTCTTTAACAACAATGTACTCATAATAGATGATTTTAACAATACAAGTCTTGCACAAAAGCGTGCGGCTTATGATGCACTCTGAATTGTCCGTCTCCGAATTGTCCGGCCGATTTGTCTGGATCCAGATTGTCCGCTCCGAATTGCCCGGCTCCGAGTTGTCCGGACAACTTTACAGTTGTATAAATCACTAGTGGAGGTTAGAAAATTTTAATGACTACTGTAACACAGGCGACCCTATACATGTATATCTGCAAATAATTGAAATGTATTAGTTTATATTAGTTTATATTGCAAAGATAATAATCATTTTAAAGGTGTCTTAGAATCCACAAGTATTCTTTGTCATACATATCGAGCGTTAAATCAAATTGAATTAGATCATAATTATTAATTATTGCGGCTGTAGTTGGTATCATTTTAGGCGTTATATAAATACCAAAAAACAGCCATCAATGGTGTAACCTGGACTGTGTAAATCGCTTTCAGACTCCCGTGAATCCGTACATAGTGTTCGTGTCCATTTATATTATAAATTAATTCCTCGCGACCAAGAAGCAAACACGCCGCCTCCACCAGCCTTTCTCTTCAAGTTACCTGTACAAGTTGTGAAGGTTAGAGAAAAGAGTAGACTGGACAAGACGTCGTATTTCGCTTCCTTATACACCTTTTTAAACTTTGCCTCATCATTTTATAAGAGGTGAAAAGATTATTAATGCTACGCTCGAGTAGATGCGATCTCAATAATTATAGAATGCAAATGGAGCGCTATAAAAAGGTGTTAAGTGATGTGAGGCTAATATTTATTATAATCCTACCAACGTTCACTCTCTCGCAGTGCCTGTATCAACCTGGATTAAAGATGAGGGCAAAACAAACATTCAGCGTTATCACCCGGTGTAATTATTAAACTGCGTCTACTTGTAGTGTTTATACTGAGGCCTTCATGGGCATGATGCATTTGTCACTTCGTTTTCTTAATCTCGGAATGCGATTGTGAGTACCAGTTCTATCCTACCGTATAGTGTTCTCGCGAACATTTCTTGATCCCATAATTATCATTGGACAACTTTTGGTTGCTATTACTTTTCCAATTTCCGACGTTCGTGTCTTTTTCACTCCAACGTACTGTATAAGTTGTGAAGGTTAGATAATAGACTGGACAAGATGTGTGGCGTGGTGGTGTAGTGGTGGCGTCGTTGCCTTGGAGCTGGAAGGTTCGAGGTTCAAATCCACCTCGCCACGCAAGGACCTTGGGTAAGTCCTTTACTGGTCAAGTTAGCTACACCGGTAAGCGAGAGCGGCACACGGCTGTTGGTTACAACGGACTGCGGTTCAAGCCTCGGGCTGGGAGTTGACGATAGGAGATTTAGATATATCGGGCTAGCACGTGTGGGATGCGGTGGCACAAGCGCCTGCGGAGTGATCTTGGGCAAGTTGCTTACCCATCATTGTGTGTGGGGAAGGCAACGGGAACTCACTAATCTCATATCCATGTGCGTTAAAGCCAATGAATCTGCGTTCGGGCAGAGAACTCATCATCATCACTCTGAGATTAAGACTAACTTACACTGCTACAGTACTAGTCTCAAATTGAGTTTATTAATTGTTAATCGCGTCCACGCACTTATATAGAAATATTAATTTCCATTTTAAAGGCGTCCAATTGCACGTCCATGTCTGAAGGATCTGAATAGATCACCGATAGACCTAATGATGATGATGATGGTGGTGGTGGTGGTGATGGTGGTGGTGGTGGCGAAGATTATGATGATGGTGATGGTGTTAGTGGTGGTTGTGGTGGTGGTGGTTGTGATGGTTTTAGTGTTGGTGGAGGTGGTAATGGCTGTCAATGGGTCATGGTGTTGCTGATGGTGGTGCTGGTTTTGGTGGCGAAGATGATGATGATGATGATGATGATGATGATGATGACGACAACGACGACGACGGCGACGATGATAGTGGTGGTGGTGGTGATGGTTGTTGTTGTTGGTGGTCGTGGTTGTGATGATGATGATGATGATGATGATGATGATGATGATGATGATGATGATGATGATGATGATGATGATGATGATGATGATGATGATGATGATGATGATGATGATGATGATGATGATGATGATGATGATGATGATGATGATGATGATGATGATGATGATGATGATGATGATGATGATGATGATGATGATGATGATGAGGATGAGGAGGAGGAGGAGGATGACGATGACGATGATTGATGATGATGATGATAGCATTAATTATTATATGCATACATAATTATATTGCCTAAAATATGATAATTTTGCCACAGGGTCTTATTTATGCAACAATGAAGCGCAATTATTGGTACTTATAATGTGCTTTACAAGCTTTTTAAAGGTGTGTTAAGGGTTTGTTTTGGGTCGCTCACTTTTTCACCCATGCTTGGTACAGGCACTGCAGAATACCAGAACTGGCGTGGTTAAATTTAATACTCATTGACAATTGCAACATTGCTGAAAGTTTTTGATGGATAAAGGTCTTCTCAAGAACCCTAAATTTTTTATCAACACTGGTTAGTGACAGTTAGTCAGTTGCTTTTCTTGGAAAAAAATGAATTATTTAAATCATCGTCATATCACATTTACACAGATAATTTGTCATTGGGCAAGACCAGAATGAAAAATACGGTGCTTATGGGTTAGTTCACCTGATTTATTTTTGCAGTGCCGTCAGCGTTGTCATTGCACGTCTTTTCCGTGAGGGTCGGTTAGGGCTCAGGTTAGGCATCGTGAGGGTCGGTTAGGGTTAGTGTTAGGGTTAGTTTAGCCATTAGAAACTCTGGTGGATTCATGGCAAAAGACACTGTGTATTTTAAAAAAAAATCAGGTGAATTAACCCATAAGTACAAAAAATACACATGTATTACTTAATCTTTTTTGTGGGGCGCGGCGGTGTAGTAGTGTCGTGACTGTCGTCATTGCCCTGGAGCCGGAAGGTTCGAGGTACGAATCCACCTCAAGTAGCCGCGTAGGGACCTTGAACTAGTCCTTCGCTCGCAATTACTCAGCGCTTTCTCGTGAAACTCCGATGCAGTGTCCACTCTGCTTTCGGGAGCGCCTCTGAGTAGCGAGAGAGAGAGCTTGAAGGCACGCTATAACAAGCGCACACTCATACAAACTTTAAATTGAATTTATATCAAATAATTATTATAATATCCTTGCAATATTTTCACATGATGCGCTTTCTCCGTATGTTCGCTCTAAATATATTGTCTGAGAGTCTTTCTTCTTCCATGTCTCTTTTCAAAACCTGCTTCTTCTCGCTATTAGCTTTCACAATGGGAGCGCATCTGAACGGATCACCCTATATTAAAGGCGCTCAATAAAATATTTAAATGCAATACAATAAGTCTTCAAAAACGTACCATTGCATCGAAATAAATTGTTGTCGAATTGTTATTCATCTTAAACACCTTTTTAACATAGTCTCAAAAAACTATATGAGTTCATCTTGACTACCTTAATTCATGCTTGTATATATCATGTCCGTGAATAAACTACTGCAATGCTCTCCTCATTCGTCGTCGTATTTCACCGATTCAGTCGGTTCTCAACTCAGCTGCTAAATTGATTGCCCGCCTTCCCAAGTACTCTCACATCTCTACCTTTATGTTTCATGAACTTCACTGGCTTCCTCTCCGTGCTCGCACACAATTTAAGATCCTCACTCTGATCATAAAGGCTCAAAGGGGTCTTGCCCCAAAATATCTGAATAATGTTATACTTTGTCCTTACTCGGTTTCTTCCCACCGTCCACTTAGTTCATCCAACAGATTTAATCTACTGGTTTCTCACTCTAGAACTGCTATCGTAACCGTAATCGTAAACTCGAAATTTTTAAATCGCCACTCGAAAGCCAAGAGCGGGGCACCAGCTTATTCACGAGCGCTATGGCTCCGTCTAGATTATTTGCCTCAATTGCGGGCGAAAGTAACTTACTGATTTCCACGTCGCTGAAGGCGACATCATTGCCTTGCTATTTCGTTTGCATGAAGTTTCAAATCCCTGTATCGGAAGTATTAAAAACACAATATCTTGCTAAAACTGCATATTTTCTTTTAGACACCTTTAAATTCAGTAAGTTGATATTATGAATGCCAAATCACCGCTCAACGGAGTGTCTTAAGTTGATGAACGATATTTTCCATCGCTAAATTGGGCCAAAACTGTAACGCAGCGAGTCCGATCCCTGAGAAAGAAGGAGGGAAAGACAAGATAAGCTAAGAATATTCTTTAAGTTTAATTTACCAATTGCTAACATCATTTTGATTTTCATGTCATGTCATGTCACTACATGAGTAGGCAAACGTACCCCAGCAAGAGTTATTTTTTAAAAAACATTTCCCAAGTTCCGGTCGAAAAACACAAGATCTTGGGAAAACACCCAAGGAGTGGCAACGCTGTAAATCTTTAGTGGATTTGATCAAATTTAATGACTACTATTATGTGGAAGCGATGAGACGTATTTGCAAATTACTCGATTGTATTAGTTTTTATAGCACTAATGATCCATATTTAAAAGGTGTCTAAGTATTCATGACCATTCGTCTTACACATCGGACGCTAGAACAAATTGAACTAGATTATAATTATTACAAAAATAGTTGGTAAGATTGTTTAAGCGCTATATAAGTACCCGAATAAACAGCTATCATTGCCGTAACCTGGACTGTGTAAATCGCTTTCAGACAAGAGTCCTTGAATCCATAGATACTGTTCGTGTCCATTTACATTATGCTTGAATTCCTAGCGACCAAGTTGCAAACATGAAGCCTTCTTCAGCCTTTCTCTCCATGTTACACTGTACAAGTTGTGAAGGTTAGAGAAAAGAGTAGACTGGACAAGACGTCGTATTGCACTCACGTTAACACCTTTTTATATCTCTGTATTCTCATTTTATATATAGGAAAATGACCAACATTCCAAGCAAATTTCTGCCTAGGGTAACGGCCTCTGTTGTCATAGACCCTGGTCAAATCGGATCCATCCATAAGACCATAACCCTATGCTTGGATTTTTTTTGTTCTTTACCAAAGTTTAACGTTGTAATGCGAGAGCGAATACCTGTTCAATCCATTTCATATGCTCGGATGGATGGATGGATCCGATTTGACCAGGGTTGGCATATTACAACACTTTATAGGCAATCGTTAGTTTTCAAAAGATGCTTGTTATTATTATTATTCCAAAGTTTAACGTCATCCTATGGCAGGAAAGGCCGAAAAAGATGCTTGTACCGATAAGTGCAAACTAACATAGCGTCGGCTGCAAACGTTTCAAAGGTGTCCAAATCAAGACTTTTTAGGCTTCCAATAATCTCGTCAAATGCAGGATAATTCATGGCGTCTTTATGTAGTTGGGGGCTCAAAATGATTAGCGTAACTTTCCGACTTCCGTAGCTAGGGGTTGAAAAAAAATGCAAAAGTGCAATAGTGCATGTAGTAGCACTTGATGTAAAAACTAAGCTTGCTCACGGTCGTGCAAACACCCCCAATAAACCTCCTCAGAAAAGAAGAAAATCTAGCTACGAATTGTTCGCTCCGTATTATCCGAATAACATTAGAGTTGTATAACACGCAAGTGGCTTTGAGTAAAATGTAATGATTACTGTAGCAGATGGCGCAGATCCGAACATATTACAAATTACTCGAATGTGTTAATTTATATAGCAACGATGATAAACATTTTAAAGGTGTCTTATGATTCATGCGTATTCTTCGTCTTACACATCAGGCTTATAACAAATTGAATTTTTCTGTCTTTAATGTAACGCCTGCAAACGCACTGCGCTTTGCATGTAAAATAAAATAAGATAAGAATATTCTTTAATATACCAATTGCCATGTGCATTTTGGAGTTCAGACATGGTATAATAAACAAAGGTATATAGTTTCTATATCCAATCAATGCGCAAGTTTCGCCGTGATCTTAATTAACTTAAAATTTAACTTCTAATGGAACATTTACACTATGCGTGGATTTCTCGCGACAACGGTGCAAACGCAAAGCGTCCTCCAGCCTTCCACTCCAAGTTACCTGCATAAGTCGTTAAGGTTAGAGAAAAGCGTTGACAGGACAAGACGTCGTATTGTAGGCCTACTCCCTTAAACACCTTTTTATAGCTTTACACGTACATTCTATATAACATAAAAATTGTCGTGAATGAAATGCTTTAAACTTTGGGTTTTTATTTATACATTGCGAATGGAGGACTATAAAAAGGTGTTCAGTTATTGTAATCTTAATAATCCCGTCAATACTCGCACTCTCGCAGTGCCCGTCTCAACCGGGATAAAAGAGGAGGGCATCGCCAACGGCCATTGTTATCGCCCAGTGTAGTTAAACTGCATCTGCTACTAGTCTGTATGCTTAGGCCTTCATGAGTACATGTATGATGCATCACCGAGTTCATTTTCACAATCTACTCTCCTGTCAGATCCAAAATATTAATATTACTAATATTTTTATTGTTATCATTGGTATTTTAGTATTTTTTGTTTGTATGTACGTGCACGTGTTATAGCGCCCATTCAAGCTCTTTCGCTACTCAGAGGCGCACCCGAAAGAAGAGCGGACACTGCATCGGAGTTTCATATTATTGTTGTTATCATTGTTATTTTAGTATTAATATTGTTATCATTGCTCTTTTAGTATTATTGTTGTTATCATTGTTATTTTAGTATTATTATTGTTATCATTGTTCTTTTAGTATTATTATTGTTACCATTGTTATTTTAGTATTATTATTGTTATCATTGTTATTTTAGTATTATTATTGTTATCATTGTTATTTTAGTATTTTTATTGTTATTATTACATCTACTTCTGCAAATACCACAAATGTCATTTTAATCTCAACAACTACTGAACTTATATCCCTACCAACCTCCATCAACTGCTTCTCCTCCAGTCTGTCTCCCACCTTTCCTCTCACACCTCCGCCCTCCTTCCTATCCTCGCATCTTTCCCCAGTGGCATCGTACGTGAATAGTTGACAGAGAAAGATGGAGACCGAGTTTGAAAACCGGATGGAGACTTATCATTCTTGTGAAGCTGACAGGAGAATAGATTGACACGATCGAGAAAGTGCCGTACTCGATCATGGAATGTCAACATGGAGTGACAAATACAGATAGACAGACAGAGATAAACACATATGGATACACAGACACACACAGACACAGAAACACACAGACACAGACGAACAGAGGCATAGACTGGCAGAGACATACACATACAGAGAAACAGACTAACGAAGACACGTGGACATACATAGTGACAGAGTTGCATGTACATGTATACTTCTGTGTAAGCCCAACGTAGATAGATATAGAGCGTATTAAAGAGGAAAAACAGACAGACAGACAAAGTCAAAGACAGAGACATAGATGGAATGAGATAGAAAGATAAACAGACAGACAGACAGACAGACAGACAGACAGACAGACAGACAGACATGCATACACGCATACAGACATTCAGACAGACAGATACAGACAAATAGAGAAAGACACGAAGTGACACACAGAGAGACATCCATAGTTAGAGAAGCAACATACACTCATTGATATTTGCCACCCATGTCGTGTACCCGGACTATAATAGTCGATTTCTATAGCGGTAATTAGGAAGGGAATGTTGTCAGTGACACTTATTCGTACCTCTGTCAAATTGTCCGGCTCCGAATTGTCCGGCTCCAATTGTCCGGCTCCGAATGAATCGGCTCCGAATCGTATGCTCTGAATTGTCTGGCTCCGAATTGTCCCGACGACATTGCAGTTGTATAAATCTCTAGTTGAGTTGAGCAAATTTCAATGACTACTGTAACACAGTGACAGGTGACCCTTCATTTATTTGCAAATTACTCGAATGTATCACCTTATATAGCAACGATAAACATCATTTTAAAGGTGTCTTAGGACTAATGAGTATTCTTTGTCTTACACATCGGGCGCTAAAACAGATTGAATTAGACTATATTGCAACTGGAGTTAGTATCATTTGTATGCGCTATATAGCCCGGTAGAGTGATGGTTAATTTAACGCGCTGGCCAAGATTGCGAGAGATAGCAGGTTCGAGCCCCCTTTGGGTGGATATGCTTTGTAGGCTGTTATTCGCGCCGTGTAACTGTTCAATTAGTGGTTAAATTTAATTAGGATTACTACATAACATGTAAATGCAAAGCGCAGTGCGTCTTGCAGGCGTTTCATTAAAGAATTTTTTTTTTAAAATTATTTTATAAATGCTCAAATAAACAGACACAATTGCTGTAACATGGACTGTGTAAATTGCGTCAGACTTGAGTCAATGAGTCCATTTACATTTTTCCAGATTGTCCGCTTTGAATTGTCAGGCTCCGAATTGTCCGGATAACATGGCAGTTGTTATAATCCTACTAGCGGAGTTTGGCAAGATTTTAGTGACTACAGTACTGTTAGACGCACTCGACGTATTTACAAATTACTCAAATGTATTAGCTTATATAGCAGCGATGATCATCATTTAAAAGGTCTCTAAGGAGTATACTTCGTCTTACAAATCGAGCGTTAGCACAAATTGAATTAGATTAAAATTGCAACTGTAGTTGGTATCATTTTTACGCGCTATATAAATACCCTAATAACCAGCCATCATTGCTGTAAACTGGACTGTGTAAATCGCTTTCAGACAAGATTCCGTAAATCCGTAGATAGGTTTCGTGACCTTTTACATTATGTATGATTTTTTCGCGACCAAGATGCAAACGCGCAGCCTCCTCCAGCCTTTCTTTCCAAGTTACCTGTATAAGTTGTGATGGTTAGAGAAAAAAGTAAACTGGACAAGACGTCGCATTGCACTCTCATAAACACCTTTTTTATAGCTTTCTATGTTCATTTTATAGACCGTATAATTGTAAGCAAATGATATACATCTATTATGCTAAAAAGCTATGGTTTTTCTTGATAAAATGCGCGTTGAAAGCTATAAAAAGGTGTTTATTTGCTGTGAGCTTAATAATTCCGCCCGTCTAAAGCGGGATGAAAGAGCAGTTCAACACCAATGTCAGTGCTATCACCGAGTGTAATTAAACTGCGTCTACCAGTAGTTTATGCTGAGGCCTTCATGGGCATGTTGCGTTAGTGATTTAATTTTCTTAATCTTGGTATACGAGGGGAGTACCAGTTCTATCTTTCGACCTCTAGTCTTCGCAACGCCAGTGTAGGTCACTGTACTCATAATAGCTGATTTGTTTTTCATTAGAATGCCGACATCTCTAATGACAGTGCAGTAATGGATAACACGCTGGCGCAGAGTGCGAGAGGTAGCGAGTTCGAGCCCCCGTTGGGCGGCCATGCTTTGTATTCTGCTATTAGCGCCATGTATTGCAGGCTGTCTGTTCAATTTGTATAGTTGAGATTTGTGTATTGTGTGATGTCCGTTCTTGTGAATTGTTTAAACTGCATAATTATTGAACACCCTAACCGGTTGCGGTCTGTCAATCGGATTGTTGAATAAATAGAATATTATTGTTATTATTGTCGTTGAGCATATTCAGTGACTAATGGTACAATGGAAGAAGATTCGTGTTCTGACGTATTTACAAATTACTGGAATTTTCTGGCTTACATTGCAGCCATGATCATCATTTTAAAGGTGTCTAAGGATCCATGAGTATTCATCGTCTTACATATCTGGTGCTAAAACAAATTGAATTAGATTATAATTGCAACTGGAGTTGGTATCATTTTATGCGCTATATAAATACTCAAATAACAAGCCATCACTGCTGTAACGCGGACTGTTTAAATCAAGTCACACGATAGTCCGTGAACCCTTAGATAGGGTTTGTGTCCATTTACATTATGCATGAATTCCTTGCGACCACGATGCAAACTCAAAGTCTGCTCCAGCCTTTCTCTTCAAGTTACCTGTATAAGTTGTTCAGGTTAGAGAAAAGCGTTGACAGGACAGGACGTCGTTTTGCAGTCCCTTAAACACCTTTTTATATAAAAAATAAGATTACTAACGTTACGATTCAAAGCTTTTGTCTTTTTTAGAATTCGAATAGAATGCTATAACAAGGTGTTCAGTTATTGTAATCACACAAATGTTCACACTATCGCAGTGCCCGTCTCAACCGGGATTAGAAAGGAGGGCAAAACCAACGATCATTGTTTTCACCCAGTTTTCACACAGTGTAATTAAATGGCATCTGCATGCTAGTAGCCTACTCTTTCAAAATGTTAATATTAATATTATTACTAATATTATTATTATTGTTATCACTGCTATTTTAGTATTGTTATTATTACCTCTACTTCCGCGAAAAAGGTCAAATCTCATTTTTATCTCAACAATTGCTGAGCGTCTATCCAAACTCCATCCATTACACTGCTTCTCTATCAGTCTTTATCCCGCCTTTCCTCAAACCTTAGTTCAGTTGATTCGGTTGCTTTTAAGCTTGCAGGCGATTCTAAGGTTAAGCCTGTGCCGAAATACAGTCCTCAACCAAAGCTATTCACATGATGGACGAATGGATGAATCCAGATTTGACTGTGTTTGATGAGCGGTGGTGTAGTGGGTATGCTCGTTGACTCGCAGCAGAAAGGTTGCAGGTTCGAATCCACCTCAAGTCGCCGCGTACGGACCTTGGGCATGTCATTCACTCGCAA
>OX243821.1:3751455-3843955 GCA_945859605.1 Lumbricus rubellus
TCGAGGGTTTGCACATTTGGAACGCCTCTGAACTGTTTAATATAAATGTTCAAGTACAATACAATACAATAATTACTCGTATGCCATAAAAGTCTTTAAATCGTACCGGTATCATTATATCAAATAAATTATGTTCTCGAATTGTCATTCATCCTAAACACCTTTTTACTACAATGTCAAGGTACTATATAAGTACAACTTCACTGCCTTAATTCACGTTGTTATTGCTCTTAAAATGACTACTACAATGCTCTCCTCATTCGTCTTCCTAAAATTCGTCTTTCACCGATTCAGTCGGTTCTCAACTCAGCTGCTAGATTGATTGCCCGCCTTCCCAAGTACTCTCACAACTCTACCTTTATGTTTCATTAACTTAACTGGCTTCCTCTCCATGCTCGCACACAATTTAAGATCCTCACTTTTATTAAAGGGGTCTTGCCTCAAAATATCTGACAAATGTTTTACTTCGTCCTCACTCAGCTTCCTCCCACCGTCCACTTCGTTCATCCAACAGATTTAATCTATTAGTTCCTCGCTCTAGAACTGCTATGGTTCAGTCTTGATTATTTGCCTCAATTTGGGAGCGAAAGTAACTTACTTATTTTGATGTCTTTGGTGGCGACATCATTGCCTTGCTATTTCGTCTGCATGAAGTTTCAATTGCCTGTATGGGAAATATTAAAAACACAATATCTCGTTACAATTGCTTAGGCTCGTTTAGACACCTTTAAATTCAGTAATTTGTTTTATGAATACCAATATTACGTTCAACGGGGTGTCTTAGGTGAATGTTTTCCATCGCTAAATTGGGGCAAAACTGTAAAGCGGTGAGTCCGATCCCTGAGAAAGAAGGATGGTAAGACAAGATAAGCAAAGAATATTCTTTAATTTACAATTTATTGTTTACCGCAGTTTGGTTTCAATGTCATGTCATGTCACTACGCCAACGTCGCTACGCGACGGTTGGCTACATGAGTGGGCAAAAGTACCCCAGCAAGAGTTATTTTAAAAAAAAACATTTCCCAAGTTCGGATCGAAAACCACAAGATCTTGGGAAAAAAACCCATGGAGAGGCAACGTTTTAAATCTCTAGTGATTTCAGCAAATTTAATTACTAACTGCAACCGAGTCGAGACGTAGTTGCAAATTACTCAAATGTATTAGTTTATATTGTAATGATGATCATTATTTAAAAGGTGTCTAAGTATTCATGACCATTCGTCTTACACACCGGACGCTAGAACAAATTGAATTAGATTATAATTATTACATCTGTAGTTGGTAACATTGTTTAGGCGCTAGATAAATACTCAAATAACCAGCCATAATTGATGCAAACTGATAATATGTAAATCGCTTTCAGACATTAGTCCGTGAATCCCTAATTATAGAGTTCGTCTCCATATTCATTTTGCATAAAATCTAATTATCTAAATAAACAGTGAAGGGCAATTATAATCATCAGTATATTCATCCAATAAATCGGGATAACAATTAGTTACAAATGCAGAGCAGAATTAACATTTTTGAAGACCTAGCTAATTAAAATTGAATGTAATACTCAGCCTAATAGCTAAAATCAATTCAAATAATTAACTGGAACTAGTTGCAGTAGCAGCAGCAGCAGCAGCAGTAGTTTAACGTCACTGTTTGATAAGAAAGACCATTGAAGACTCCCTCCCCTTTTATCAAGGCTTCGGACTGGCATTGACAGAGTTTAACCAGTGGCAGAATTCTAGATGTTTGTTCGCTGATGTACCTGAAGGTGGAATAGATTTCTGAATTGATAAATGCGCATTAACAAAGCGTCGGCTGCAAACGTTTCAAAGGTGTTCAAATCAAGACATTTAGGGCTTCCAATATATTCGTCTTATGCAGAATAATAGTTATTTCACGGCGACTTTAGGTCGTTGGGGCTCACGTGATTAGCGTAACCTTCCGTAGGGGTTGAAAGAAAAATGCAAAAGTGAAGTAAAGCATCTATACTAGCAATTGATGTAAAAACTAAGCTTACAATTTGCAATGTAAGCTTATAATTGGCCGCGTAGAACTCGATATGTGAGCTACGATGGTATAATACTCCAAACCCTTTGTGACTTGTTCGGTTGATTTTGAGTTTGCTTATACGGTCGTGCAAGCACCCACACTCACCCCCCCCCCCTCAAGAAAAATATGGTTACGGCCTTTGTCGTTAATCAACCAGCCAATCGTCGCATCTTCAGGCGATACCATTTTGGCTAAAGGAGGAGGTTAAGGCCTGTGTCGAAATACAGTCCTCATGCAAAAACTATTCATAATGATGGATGGATGGATCCAGATTTGACGAGGGCCTATGACAACAGAGGTCGTTGCCCTCGACAAAATTTGTTTGGCGTATTAAAGCACATGATGAAGCAGTGTTTACGGATTAATGTTTTTTGATGACGTGACTGCTGATAATTATTGGTTGTTTAATAAATCATTAGGTAAGTTTTATCTTGTGAAATATAATAGCGCATTCATCTCATGAATATATATGAATGTCATTAGACACCTCCAAAACACTTTTCAATCGGCTATAAGTAATGAATTAAATTTTTTCTGTGTCTGGTTTCCCTTTGAACGAAATGGAGGATCCTGATTTGACGAGGGTCTATGACCTTAAAAACAAATTGTTCAGCATAATTATTACAGCACTAGTGAACACTAATGTGACAAAACAGTTGTCATAATATTATGACATAATTAATCAAGTGGAAGGTCATTTTGAACAATCTTTTAAAAAAGTGTTTGTTTGGCGTAACCTAAAGAACTACGGTTGCTTTCTGAAGCATTTAAAAAAATGAACTGTTTAATATAAATGTTTAAGTACAATACAATACAATAATTGTCAGTCATCCTACACACCTTTTTGCTACAATCTCATGGTAATATACAAGTACAACTTCACTACCTTAATTCATGCTGTTATTCAGCGTAAAGTGACTACAACAATGCTCTCCTCATTCATAATTAATGCTTATTAAGTGCTGTAATATGCCAAGCAAATTTCTTTACAGGGTAACGGCCTCTGTTGCCATAGACCCTGGTCAAATCGGACCCATCCATCTCCTCATTGGTCTTTCGAGAATTCGTCTATAATTGATTCAGTCGGTTCTCAACCCAGCTGCCAGACTGATTGCCCGCCTCCCCAAGTACTCTCACATCTCAACCTCTATGGTTGATGAACTTCACTGGCTTCCTCTCCGTGCTTGCAAACAATTTAAGATCCTCACTCTGATCATAAAGGCTCAACGGGGTCTTGCCCCAATATATCTGACAAATGTTTTACTTTGTCCTCACTCAGCTTCCACCCACGGTCCACTTCGTTCGATGGTAGTGGTAGTGGTAGTGGTAGAGGTAGAGGTGGCAGTGGAAGTAGCAGTGGCAGTAGCAGCAGTAGTGGTTGTAGTTCAACGTCACTGTGTGAAAAGAAATATCATTTGCGACGCCCTCCCCTTTTATCAAGGCTTCGGACTGGCACTGGCAGAGTGCAACTAGAGGCGGAATACTAGATGTTTGGACCCAGATGGTGGTGAAGGATGAGGATCCTGATTTGACGAGGGTCTATGACCTTATCAAAAACATTTTCAGCATAATACAGCACTAGTGAATATTAATGTGACAAAACAGTTGTCATAATATTTTCACATAATTACACATATAAATACTCAAATAAACAGCCATAATTGCTGTAACCTGGACTGTGTAAATCGCTTTCATCAGGAATCCGTGAATCCAAGCATAGAGTTTGTGACCGTTTACATTATGCTTGAATTCCCTCGTGACCAAGATGCAAAGATGAAGTTCCCACCAGCCTTCCTATCTAAGTTATACTGTACAAGTTGTAAAGGTTAGAGAAAAGAGTAGACAGTACATGACGTCGTATTGCACTTCCTTTTAACACCTTTTTATAACTTTGAATGTTAATTTTATATAGAATGAAGCAATCAATAATGATTATACTCGGAACTCATGGTTATTCTTGATAAAATGCGCGGTGAGGTCTATAAAAAGGTGTTTAGTCACTATGAGCTTAACATTCGCGCCTGTCTTAACCGGGATGAAAGAGGTGTGCAACACCAATGTCAGTGTTATCCCTCAGTGTAATTATTAAACTGCATCTATCAACAGTGTTTATGCTGAGACCTTCATGGGCATGATGCGTTAGTAATTTCGTTTTCTTAATCTTTAAATGCGAGGGCCAGTACCAGTTCCATCCTCTGCCGTATAGTCATCCCACGGACATTTCTTGATTCCATAATTATCATTGGACAACTTTTGGTTGCTATTACTTTTCGAATTTCCGACTTTCGTTTGTTTCACTTCAACGTACTGTATAAGTTGTGAAGGTTAGCGAATAGATCGACTCTGAAGAGTTCTCTTGAAAGGGCGCTATATAAATGTGCGATTGCAATTACTATAGACTGGACAAGACGTGCGGTGCGGTGGTGTAGTGGCGGCGTTGTTGATTTGTTGCCTTGGAGCGGAAGGTTCAAGGTTCGAATCCACCTCTCCGCGTAAGGACTTTGGGCAAGTCCTTCACTCACAATTGCTCAGCGCTTCGGCGTGAAACTCCGATGCAGTGTCCGCTCTGCATTCAGCAGCGCCTCTGAGTGGAGAGAGACAGAGCTTTAAGTGGGGTTATAGAAAGTGCACATACAGACAAACAAACGTCGTATTGCACTTTATTTAACACCTTTTTATAGCTTTGAATGTAGGGCAAAAATTGTCATTAACGATATGCCTGAAAGCGTGGGTATTCCTTTATAGAATGCGAATGGAGGACTATAAAAAGGTGTTTAATAATCCTGTGAATGTTCACACTCTCGCAGTGCCAGTCTAAACTGGTTTGAAAGAGGAGGGCATCACTAACGATCATTGTTATCACCCAGTGTAATTAAACTGCATCTGCAACTAGTCTTTATGCTGAGGCCTTCGTGGGCGTTATAGAGATTTCATTTTCACCATCTACTCTCGGGTCTGAACCAAAATATCAATGTTACTAATAATATTATTATAGTTATATTTATCATTGTTATCTTAGTATTATTATTGTTATTATTACCCCTACTTCCGCAAATACCGAAAATCTCATTTTGATCTAAAAAATTACTGAACGTCTATCGCTACCAACCTCCAACCATTACTCAGTCTTTCTCCCTCCTTTCCTCCGCCATCCATTCCTACCATCGCATTTTTCCCCCAGTGGCAGCGAACACAGATGGAGACTGGCTTTGAAAGCCGGATGGAGACTTATCATTCATAAGAAGTTGACAGGAGAGAAGATTGACACGATCGAGAAAGTGGCCGTATACTCGATCAGAGAATGTCAACACGGAGTGACAGATACAGACAGACAGGCAGATAGACAGACAAACAGACAGATACAGACAGACAGACAGACACATACATGCAGGTACATTGACACATATACACACGCACACACACACACACACACACACACACATACAGAGAGACAAACAGAGACACTCGATCAGGGAACGTACTGTATTTTTGTGGTGGTGGTAGTTGCAGTTTAACCTGTGTGGTAACGAAGACCATTATATCGACACCCTCCTCCTTTCTCCAGGCTTGTGACTGGCACTGGCAGAGTGCAACCAATGCTGGAGCAAGCGAAGTAATACCTAAGGCTTTATGTTCTCTTGATGATGTGACCGCTAATAATAATAATATAAAAAAATATTAGGTTAGTTTTCTCTTATGAAAGGCATAGAAAATTCATCTCATGTAAAAACTCTTTTACTAATAATCTGAATGTCATTAGACACCTTCACAACAGTTTCCATTTGGCAATAAATATTGACCATTGCCATAATATTACAGTATCAAACAAGCTTCAAATCCTGAATCTTATCGACCCATATCTTTGACTTCTACCCTTTGCAAAGTAATGGAAGCAATGGTAAATAAACGTCTACAGTGGTTTATGGAAAAAAATAATCTTATTTCCACAAATCAGTCTGGTTTCAGAAAACATAAAAGTACAATTGATCAAATTCTTAAACTGCAGGATTTTATTCTAAAAAAAATGAAAAATAAAGAACATGTTTTAGCCATTTTTATTGATTTTGAAAGGGCATATGACATGCTTCATGTACCCACTCTTTTAAGGAAATTTCAGAAATTGGGAATAGCGGGCAATATATATAATTGGGTTCAAAACTTTCTCTCTGATAGAACTTTCCAAGTTAAAGTTGGAGCAGAACTTTCTGATAAATTCAAACAACAGAATGGTACTCCGCAGGGATCTATAATATCTCCACTTTTATTCCTGATAATGATTAATGATATTCCCACGGGGGGGCCATGGATGGTGTTAATATGTCACTTTTTGCTGACGATAGCGCAATTTATATAGGTCATAGAAATATAAAAATTTTAGAAAATAAAATTCAACTATCAGTCACTTTAATACAAGATTGACAATGTAATTGAGATTGTACAGCTCCATTTAGACACCTCTTTGGTGTAGTTTGGAGGCTACATAAGTTTTTGTTTACTGCTCTGTACACTTATATTGTATTGTCGTCAACGGCCTTTGCTGCCATAGGATGACGTTAAACTGTGGAATAATAATAATAATATTACAGTATCCTGCATCTGTAGCAAAAAGGTTTTCAAGATAATAATAATTATTATTACGTAAGAACATGATAGTGTGGAATGTGGTTGGGTACAATCTTTTAACCCTCAACAGCTAACGTGTAAAAACTTACGTTACAGCTAACCTGGGGTCCAGCTGGACCCCATTGTATTTGTTTAACATTTGCACTTGTAAACATGATATCGATTATGAAAATTAATTCCCCACTATTTCTATTCGTAAATTTGTTACGTATATGTACTTGTTATAGCGTCCCTTCAAGATTACTACTCAGAAGCGCTCCCAAATACAGCGCGGACACCGAAATGGAGTTTCAAGTTGAGGCGCTGGACAGTTGCGAGTGAAGGACTTGCCCAAGGTCCATACGAGGCGGCTTGAGGTGGATTCTATGCCATACTACAAAATATGCAAATGTCTGCAAGCAGTAGGGGCGCGAGAGGGGGTTAAGGCTCTAAGCCCCCTAAAAAAATCTATCCTTTTTTACATGGAAAAATGAAATATTTCCATGTTAAGCCTTCCTATAAAATGTGAAGTTTTCATGAGATTTCGACCAAATAACTAAAAAAATGTCGTCAGAAATTTTGCCCCCCCCCCCACAAAGCCTCCCCTTAAATTTTTTGGCGCCGCCACTGCTTGCAAGTAAGTAACTCCTTGGGCTTGGAAATTAATGTTTATGTAAGTCTATATCCTATAATTGTTGTAGTGAACATTAGGGTAAGAGTCAGAGTAAGGGTTAGGGTATGTCTATCAGACCCATTCTGACTGTCTGTCTGTCTGCCTGTCTGTTCGCCTGCTTGTCTGCCTGTCAGACCGTCCATCCATCTGTCTGTCTGCCTTTCTGTCTGCCTGTCCATCTGTCTGTCTATCTGTCTGTCTATCCGTCTGTCTGCTTGTCCGTCCGTCGGTCAGTCTTCTGTCTGCCTGTCTGTCTATCTGTCCGTTTGTCTGTCCGTCAGTCTGCCTGTCTGTCCGTTTGTCTGCCTACCTGTCAATATGCTTGTCTGCCGTTCGTCCATACGTCTGTCAGTCTTCTGTCTGCCTGTCTGCCTATCTGTCTGTCTGTCTGTCTGTATGCCTGTCCGTTCGTCCGTCCGTCTGTCTGTCAGTCTTCTGTCTCCCTGTCTGTCTGGCTCTCTCAGAGTCTCTCTGACTATGTCTCTCACTCTTTTATTCTCTCCCTCTGTCTCTGTCTCTGACTGGCTTTGTCTGTCTTTGTCTCTGTCTGTCTGTCCGTCTGTCAGTCTGTCTGTCTGTCTGTCTGTCTGTCTGTCTGTCTGCCTGCCTGTTTGTCTGTATGTCTCTATGTCTGTCCGTCTTTCTATCCGTCTGTCTGTCAGTCTGTTTTTGCAATTTTTGTATTGAAATACGAAAATATCTTATGAAAATCGTATGTAATTTTTTGGGGTCCGCATGGACCCCAGAGGAAAAAAAATATTTAAAAAATTGTGCACAGTGTTTTTAAAAAACTTTTTTCAGGAAAAGCACCCCAACATAAAAACAAACAATAATTACATAAAATATAAAGGTTGCAGCCCTTTCACAAATATGAAAAAATATATGATGAACATGCTTGGGGTCCGCATGGACCCCAGGTTAGCTGCTAAGGGTTAAAAAGTGTTTGTCTTAGCGCAATCAAAAGACACAGAAAGCACGTCAAATACGATAGTGTTTGGAACGGGATCCATAAAGGACTAGGACTACGCTTGCTTCCTGGGGCGTTTACTGAAGCATTTAAAAAAATAAACTCAGAACTATCTTTTTGACGTGCTAGAGAACGGGATCGCGTCTGAGTAATCCCAGTGAAGAAGAAATTAAGAAATTCATGAATGGAGATTAATTCACACAGTGCTGCATAGAAGCTTTGCTATAGTCGGTTTGTCTTTCTGCAATAAGTTACCTGTTAGTCTCCATAATAAACTTCTTTGTCTTTCTTTGCCCCCTTTCTGCAAGCGTTTGAAAACCATTCTCGTCGATTGTGGTTTGGTATCAGGTCGGGAGGCAAATCTGAAAACCCACTACAAGATTTTGCAAGAGGCGTGGCCTATAAGTGTCAATTATATAAAAGCTTATTTTCCATAGTAGAACATTTAGATGGTGTTATATATTTTATATAGAACACTTTGAACTCTTTTGAAGGTGTCGAACGCGAACGAATTGAACTACCCCAAAACGCTAAACAATGACGAAATGGATACACACCGCGCACTTGACTATATAATTATCATCGATATTAATAGACTAAATAGAAGTAGTATAATTATGTCCTGCTATGTGGAATGGACTCCCCTCTATCCATAATAAGATCTTATTGGGAGTGTCATCATCAGCCCTTCGTTGCGTTAAGTTTTTTTTACCGTGTTAAGAGTTCAAAGGTGCTGGAAATGAAGGAAAACAAATTTAGGATATAAGTTTTTTGGTGGTGGTAGTTGCAGTTTAACGTCACTGTGTGGCAACAAAGACCATTAGAGACGCCCTCCTCCTTTATCCAGACTTGGGACTGGCACTGGCTGATTGCAACCGGTGGCGGAGTTATAAGTTTTGGTTCATTCTTTCACCAAAGTTTAACGTCGTCGTTTGGCGTCAAAGGCCGTTGACGACAAATTTACATCTTATACAGTACAGTAACAATAAATTCATAACGTCCGAGATTTAGCCTACTATATAACATTGTCATAACAATATTATTGTTCGTTGTTTAACAGCAAACTTAGCCATGATATAATGTTATTGTTCAATGTCTTTTGTGACCATTGCTTAACAGCAAATGGTTAACTGATAATAACATCAACAATACAAGTTATGTTAAATCTTTTGCTTTGGCAAATTCATTAATATTTTGCAGTAATATTGTCACGTGCATCACGGTGCATGAAATGTCACAAACTTTTCTTGATTACTATTCTTATTACACATTTGATTCGTAACTGATACATACAGAAATTTTTAAACATGCTAATATGAGATATGATTTTTTCCTCATAAAAGAATAAAGACGACAAACAATATTTTAGCTCAATCATAGTACAATGGCATGACATAACAACAGCAAGACACACATTGATGATTTTGTGAACATTTTTGAGCAAGTTGATTCATATACAATGTATAAACTTCCTACACAGTCTTATAAACGACAGTAATTACACAATTTTTCCTTTGGTTATTTGGTTTATGAGCCTATAAACAACACTTTGCATGTAACCGTTATCAAGTAAATTCTTAGTATTGAAGTCTAATTTAAAAGAAACACATGCATTTCTTAGTATGTCAGATATATTTTCTTTTTTACAAGTTAATAATAAATGATCTATGTTCTCTGTAACTTTACATAAATTACAAAGACCACTGTCATGCTTCTTCATAAGATAAAGTCTTTCATTTAGATTAACTTTTCCTAATCTTAATCTTGAAATTTGAACCTCTTTTTTCCTATTAAGGTCAGTGAACTTCAGGTTTGTGTTCACTACTGGACATATAAATTTATAGTGATGACCCTTATGATCACTGTCATAGTATCTCTGCCAACTGTCAATTACATACAATTTTATAATTGAAAACACTTCTTGCAGTTCCAGATAATTTGTTGAGTTAACAATTGGCATACTCAGTGATTGCTTTGCTAAAGCATCCGCTCTTTCGTTACCAGATATATTTACATGACTCGGAATCCAGATCAAATGCACTTTACTTATTTTAATTTCATTAAAGGCTCTTATTGTTTCTTGCAATAAGTGTGATCGGGACTTTGTAAAGGAATTCTTAATAGCAGTAAGAACACTTAAAGAGCTGCCAAAGGAACTGCTGTAGCTCTTCAAAATGAATGTGGTGAAATGCCTTTGCATATGAGAAGATTGCAAAATTCCATAAAATTGGGTGCTAAAATATTGGGTGGTCCAAATCATCCACTCGGGTCTGCTTATCAACCGCATTGGACGGATGAGTTCAGAACATATGGTCAAAAAAATCAATCCACTTACATTAGGACACATAGTTTTTTTTCCTCTCTTAATGTCCCTTTTCAATCCCCTACCTTTCCAACGAATCCCCCTTGGCTAAATAAAGACATTGATGTTGATATAACTCTTCACAAAGAAATGAGTAAGAAATACGACAATCCTGAACTTTTACGTCTTATTTCATTAGAACATATAAACAAATATCCTACTTACACGCACATATATACAGATGGTTCAAAAGCTGATAATTTAGTCGCTGCTGCTTATTCAATCCCTGCCCTAAATTTAGATAAACAAATTCGTATTTGTGACTATTCTAGCATATTTGCTGCGGAACTAACTGCTATTAAAGAAGTATTCTCCTGGATATCAGAAACTGAAAAGCAAGACCTTAAAGATTTTGCTATTTTTTCGGACTCTTTAAGTTTTGGTTCAGACCAAGGTCCGTTATTATATAAGGATCTTCATACAAAAAAGAGGGTGTCTAACAAATGTAATTTTAATATCGCAAAAATACATTTTGAACACATCTCTAGTCAGAACTCTCATGCAGTTAGAACTATAACAAAATAATCCAGCTTTACACAGGTTTACACAGGTTTAGCCTACACAGGTTTGTAAAGATGCATAAATAAAGTCGCTGACTGTAGTACGTGTGCATATTCAAGCGTGCCGTGGCAAATCGGAAAACTAGCTTTCGAAATGTTTTCCAATTTCAAAGTTCTATTTTAAAAGTCTGCGAAACTCGCTAGTAACATAAAGAGTTTGGTCATTGCTTAGCTTTTGAGGTAGTTCAATTCGTTCGCGTTCGACACCTTCAAAAGAGTCCAAATTGTTCTATATAAAACCGTCCAAGTGTACTACTATGCACAATAAGCTGTTATATAATTGACACTTCTAGGCCACGCCTCTTGCAAAATCTTGTAGTGGGTTTTCAGATTTGCGGTCGGGAGGGCCTCTGAGGAGTTCTTTAAAGCGGCGCTATATAAATGTACGATTGCAATTACAATTACAATGCATTCACTATAGTATCTTCAAAAATGTTTGTACAACTTCCCAGCCTACCCATCCCCATCATCCAAAATGTATTACTATTCAAACTAAAAATATTCTGATACCTGACTAGCATGCATGAAAACTGTGGGAAAATATAGGTACGAAATTACATTGATCTAAATGAGATGCATATAAAAGTTGATAATTTACTGCATTTTATTACTAATTTTAGTTTCTTTTGCAGTTACTTAATTAATTTTTGAAGATCAGACAATATTTATTAATTTTGGTATTAATGACAAAAAATGACAAATAAAATTTAATCGCCGTAACCGTCTCTAAGGAGTGCAAGGTTTTATATGCACTCCAAATTGTCCGGCTCCGAGTTGTCCGCTCCGAATTTTCCGCTCCGTATTGCCCGGCTCCGAATTGTCCGGACAACATTGCAGTTGCATAAATCACTAGTGGAATTGAGAAAATTTTAATCACTACAGTAGCACAGGCGTATATCTGCGAATTACTCGAATGTATTAGTTTAGTATCAGTTTATACTGCAAAGATGATAATTATTTTAAAGGTGTCTTAGGATCCATAAGTATTCTTTGTCTTACACATCGGACGACAGAACAAATTGAATTAGATTATAATAAGCTATTGCATCTGTAGTTGGTATCATTTTAGGCGCTATATAAATACTTAAATAACCAGCAATTTTTGCTGCAAACTGGATTGTGTTAATCGCTTTCAATCATGAGTCCGTGAATCCTTAGATAGGTTTCGTGTCCATTTACATTGTGCATGAAATCCTCGCGACCACTATACAAAACACGAAGCCTCCTTCAGCCTTACGCTCCAAGTTATACTGTATAAGTTGTTAAGGCTAGAGAATAGAGTAGACTGGATAAAACGTCGCATTGCACTCTCGTAAACACCTTTTTATAGCTTTACATGTTCATTTTATATGAAAAGGAAGTGGTATACAATTATTACGCTCCGAAGGTATGTGTTTCTATTTAAAAAGCGCATAGATGGCAGTAAAAAGGTGTTTAATCGCTGTGAGCTTAATAATTCAGCATGTCTCAACCGAGATGGTAGAGGAGGGCAATGTACTCATAAATAGCTGGTTTGTTTTTAAATAGAACGCCGACTTTCTAATAATTACAATGCAGCCAGTTAAAAAGGTCAGGTCAAAGAGGTCAGATTAAAGCGGTCAGGTCGAAGGACAAGTAGAGCAAGTGATAAAGGTTAAGAGGGTCGTAAAAAAACATTAAAAAATTAATAATAGCCAATAAAATTAATGAGTTAATTAGAATGTCCAAATAAATTAATGTGTAGAACAAATCAAGTAATAATCATTTCGTCGTGGCACGGTCACGGTGGTGTAGTGGTGGCATCGTTGCCTTGGAGCCGGAAGGTTCGAGGTTCGAATCCACCTCGCCGCATAAGGACCTTGGGCAAGTCCTTCAATCACAATTGCTCATCGCTTCGGCGTGAAACTCCGATTCAGTGTCCGCTCTGCATTCGGGAGTGACTCTGAGTAGAGAGAGTCTGAAGTGGCGCAATGATGACGGGGGAGCTTTTGGTTTCTCGAGCTCGCACTTCTACAAGACTGCGCCGAGCCTTTTCTACTGTGAGTCCCGCTATCTGGAATGGCCTCCCACTAAACTTGCAACTTATGCCTAGGCTAAATTCACCTGCTTTTTATATATCAAACAAACGTCGTATTGGCACTCTCTTTAACACCTCTTTATAGCTTTCCATGTGCATTTTATATACAAGGAACTGATAATTAACGTCATGCTTAGAAGTTTGGTTTTTCCTTTATAAAGTGCAAATGGAGTACTATAAAACGGTGTTCAGTCATTGTGAGCTTTTAATTATTTTAATTCTGCTAATGTTTACACTCTTGCAGTGCCTGTCTCAACCGGAGGGCGACGCCAACGATCATTGTTATCACCCAGTGTAATTAAACTGCTTAGGCCTTCATGGGCATGATGCTTCAGTCTTTATGCTTTATTATTATTGTTATCATTGTTATATTGCTATTATTATTGTTATCATTGTTATTTTTATTATTATTATTATCATTTCTGCTACGAGGTATGCAGGATCCCTCAGGGACTTTACTACCGCCATATATTAAATCACAGTCTGAAACGCCCTATTATCACGTTATTGTTATCATTGTTATTTTAGTAATATTATTGTTATTATTGTTATTTATTTTTATTATTGTTATTATCGTTATTTTATTTTTATTATTGTTATGGTTATTATTACCGCTATACTTCCGCAAATACCGCAAATGTGATTTTGATCTCAACAACTACTGTACGTCTATCCCTACCATCCTCCATCCATTACATTGCTTCTCCATCAGTCTTTCTCCCTGCTTTCCTCACACCTCCGCCCTCTCTTCCTATCCTCGCATCCTTCCCCAGTGGCAGCGTACGTGAATAGCTGATGGATAGAAAGATGGAGACTGGTTTTGAAAGCCGGATGGAGACTTATCATTCATATGAAGCTGACAGGAGAGAAGATTGACACGATCGAGAAAGTGGCCGTATACTCGATCAGGGAATGTCAACACGTAGTGACAGATACAGATGGACAGGCAGACAGACAAATGCAGATATATGCTGGTAACCAGAGAGCAGACAGATAGACCGACAGACTGAAATAAACACATATGGATACACAGACACACACAGATACAGAAACACACAGACACAGACGAACAGAGGCATAGACAGACAGAGACATACACGTGACAGAAAAACAGACTAAGGAAGACATGTGGACATGCAGAGGGACAGAGTTGCATGTATACATCTGTGTAAGCCCAACGTAGATAGACATAGAGCGTATTAAAGAGGAAAAACAGACAGACAGACAAAGTCAAAGACAGAGACATAGATGGAATGAGATAGGAAGATAAACAGACAGACAGACAGACAGACAGACAGACAGACAGACAGACAGACAGACAGACAGACAGACATGCATACATGCATACAGACATTCAGACAGACAGTTACAGACAGATAGAGAAAGACACAAAGTGACACACAGAGAGACATCCAGAGTTAGAGAAGCAACATCCACTCATTGATAGCCTATTTGCCACCCATGTCGTGTACCCGGACAATAGTCAATTTCTATAACGGTAATTAGGAAGAGAATGTTGTCAGTGACATTTATTCGTACCTCTGTCAAATTGTCCGGATCCGAATTGTCCGGCTCCGATTGTCCGGCTCCGAATGAATCGGCTCCGAATCGTATGATCTGAATTGTCCGGCTCCGATTGTCCGGCTCCGAATGAATCGGCTCCGAATCGTATGATCTGAATTGTCTGGCTCCGAATTGTCCCGACAACAGCAGTTGTATAAATCTCTAGTTGAGTTGAGCAAATTTCAATGACTTCTCTAACACAGGTGACCCTTCATTTATTTGGAAATTACTTGAATGTATCAGTTTATATAGCAACAATGAATATCATTTAAAGGTGTCTTAGGATTAATGAGTATTCTTTGTCTTACAAATCGGGCGCTAAAACAGATTGAATTAGACTATATTGCAACTGGAGTTAATATCATTTGCATGCACTATATAGCCCGGTAGAGTGATGGTTAATTTAACACGCTGGCCAAGATTGCGAGAGGAAGCAGGTTCGAGCCCCCTTTGGGTGGATATGCTTTGTAGGCTGCTATTAATCCTCGAGTGCCCAAGGAAGGGGGGGTCCGACCGGACCCCAGGCCTGTTTTCCCCGGATAACTTTTTAAAGGCTATGAATCTGCAGAATTGGTTTTAGGTATTCCTAGACCAACCATTTGGGCATAGAATGGTATATTTTTCGTGAGTATTGTCCTACCCTGTACCCCACAATCACGGCATAGGCCCTATACTAAGGGTACCGCATGATATTCGGCTGATATTCATACAGGCTTCCTTCGGTAAATAACGCAAACAAGCATAAAATGTGTCACGAGATTTTTACACTATTATTTTACACCAGGTGGTGCAATTGTAATATAAGATACATCAATCGATTGCAAATTCATTTGGGATTACATATAACCAACTTCTGTTACGATATTCCAATCCCTTCTCAAGAAATTAGCATGAAAACGCTGGGGTCCGCGCGGACCCCCTCCTTGGGCTTTCGTGTACCAAAAATTACCTTGGGCACTCGAGTGTTAACGCCGCGCAATTGTTAAATTAGTGGTTAAATTTATTTAGGATTACTACATAACTTGTAAATGTAAAGCGCAGTGCGTCTTGCAGGCGTTTCATTAAAGAAAAGATTATTTCTTAAAATTATATTTATAAATGCTCAAATAAACAGCCATAATTGCTGTAACATGGACTGTGTAAATTGCGTCAGACTTGAGTCCATGTACATAGAGTTCGTGTCCATTTACATTTTTCCTGATTGTCCGCATTGAATTGTCAGGCTCCGAATTGTCCGGATAACATGGCAGTTGTTATAATCCTACTAGCGGAGTTTGGCAAGATTTTAGTGACTACAGTACTGTTAGACGCACTCGACGTATTTACAAATTACTCAAATGTATTAGCTTATATAGCTGCGATGATCATCATTTAAAAGGTTTCTAAGGAGTATACTTCGTCTTACAAATCGAGCGTTAGCACAAAATGAATTAGATTATAATTGCAACTGTAGTTGGTATCATTTTTACGCGCTATATAAATACCATAATCACCAGCCATCATTGCTGTAAACTGGACTGTGTAAATCGCTTTCAGACAAGATTCCGTAAATCCGTAGATAGGTTTCGTGACCTTTTACATTATGTATGATTTTTTCGCGACCAAGATGCAAACGCGCAGCCTCCTCCAGCCTTTCTTTCCAAGTTACCTGTATAAGTTGTGATGGTTAGAGAAAAAAGTAAACTGGACAAGACGTCGCATTGCACTCTCATAAACACCTTTTTTTATAGCTTTCTATGTTCATTTTATAGACCGTATAATTGTAAGCAAATGATATACATCTATTATGCTAAAAAGCTATGGTTTTTCTTGATAAAATGCGCGTTGAAAGCTATAAAAAGGTGTTTATTTGCTGTGAGCTTAATAATCCCGCCCGTCTGAAGCGGGATGAAAGAGCAGTTCAACACCAATGTCAGTGCTATCACCGAGTGTAATTAAACTGCGTCTACCAGTAGTTTATGCTGAGGCCTTCATGGGCATGTTGCGTTAGTGATTTAATTTTCTTAATCTTGGTATACGAGGGGAGTACCAGTTCTATCTTTCGACCTCTAGTCTTCGCAACGCCAGTGTAGGTCACTGTACTCATAATAGCTGATTTGTTTTTCATTAGAATGCCGACATCTCTAATGACAGTGCAGTAATGGATAACACGCTGGCGCAGAGTGCGAGAGGTAGCGAGTTCGAGCCCCCGTTGGGCGGCCATGCTTTGTATTCTGCTATTAGCGCCATGTATTGCAGGCTGTCTGTTCAATTTGTATAGTTGAGATTTGTGTATTGTGTGATGTCCGTTCTTGTGAATTGTTTAAACTGCATAATTATTGAACACCCTAACCGGTTGCGGTCTGTCAATCGGATTGTTGAATAAATAGAATATTATTGTTATTATTGTCGTTGAGCATATTCAGTGACTAATGGTACAATGGAAGAAGATTCGTGTTCTGACGTATTTACAAATTACTGGAATTTTCTGGCTTACATTGCAGCCATGATCATCATTTTAAAGGTGTCTAAGGATCCATGAGTATTCATCGTCTTACATATCTGGTGCTAAAACAAATTGAATTAGATTATAATTGCAACTGGAGTTGGTATCATTTTATGCGCTATATAAATACTCAAATAACAAGCCATCACTGCTGTAAAGCGGACTGTTTAAACCAAGTCACACGATAGTCCGTGAACCCTTAGATAGGGTTTGTGTCCATTTACATTATGCATGAATTCCTTGCGACCACGATGCAAACTCAAAGTCTGCTCCAGCCTTTCTCTTCAAGTTACCTGTATAAGTTGTTCAGGTTAGAGAAAAGCGTTGACAGGACAGGACGTCGTTTTGCAGTCCCTTAAACACCTTTTTATATAAAAAATAAGATTACTAACGTTACGATTCAAAGCTTTTGTCTTTTTTAGAATTCGAATAGAATGCTATAACAAGGTGTTCAGTTATTGTAATCACACCAATGTTCACACTATCGCAGTGCCCGTCTCAACCGGGATTAGAAAGGAGGGCAAAACCAACGATCATTGTTTTCACCCAGTTTTCACACAGTGTAATTAAATGGCATCTGCATGCTAGTAGCCTACTCTTTCAAAATGTTAATATTAATATTATTACTAATATTATTATTATTGTTATCACTGCTATTTTAGTATTGTTATTATTACCTCTACTTCCGCGAAAAAGGTCAAATCTCATTTTTATCTCAACAATTGCTGAGCGTCTATCCAAACTCCATCCATTACACTGCTTCTCTATCAGTCTTTATCCCGCCTTTCCTCAAACCTTAGTTCAGTTGATTCGGTTGCTTTTAAGCTTGCAGGCGATTCTAAGGTTAAGCCTGTGCCGAAATACAGTCCTCAACCAAAGCTATTCACATGATGGACAAATGGATGAATCCAGATTTGACTGTGTTTGATGAGCGGTGGTGTAGTGGGTATGCTCGTTGACTCGCAGCAGAAAGGTTGCAGGTTCGAATCCACCTCAAGTCGCCGCGTACGGACCTTGGGCATGTCATTCACTCGCAATAGCTCAGGCGCTTCGGCGTGCAACTTCGATGCAGTGTCCGCTCTGTAATCGGGAACGCCTCTGAGTAGCGGCCTTGAATTGGCGCTAAAACGAGTGTGCATACAAACAAACATCAGAGGTCGTTGCCCTCGACAGAAATAATTTGTTTCGCATATTAAACGTTAGCACACAATGAAGCAATGTCTACGGATAAATGTTTTCTTGATGATGTGACTGCTGATAATCATGGTTGTTTAACCCTTTAATGCCGAAGGTATAGGATTTCCCATACCATTACTACCATCTCGGCATTAAATGGTTAATGAATAATTGGATCAGTTTTATCTTATGAAAGGCGTAGCGAATTCGTCTCATGAATAAACTCTTAGTCAAAAATTAATTATGAATCTACTTAGACACCTTCAAAACATTTTTAATTTGGCTATAAATAATGAATTTTGCCATTAATTTTATTACTGTGTATGATTTCCCTAAGGAGTAAAAAACAGGATACTGATTTGACGATGGTCTATGGCAATAGAAAAAAGTTCAGCATATTACAGCACTAGTGAACATTAATGTGACAAAACAGTTGTCATATTATTATTACATAATTAATTAAGTGGAAGGTCATTTTGAACAATCTTTTAAAAAGTGTTTGTTTTTGCGAAATCAAAAGACTCCGAAAGTACATTCCAATGATAAAATTTTTTTAGCGTCTCGTATATTATAGGAGTGCAGGGTTTTTATATGCACTCCGAATTGTCTGAGTCCAACTTGTCCGACTCCAAATTGTTCGCTCCGTATTATCCGAATAACATTACAGTTGTATAACTTGCAAGTGGCTTTGATTAAAATCTAATGACTACTGTAGCAGATGGCGCGAATCCGAACTAATTACAAATTACTCGAATGTGTCAATTTATATTGCAACTATGATCATCATTTTAAAGGTGTCTTAGGATCCATGCAAATTCTTCGTTTTTACACATCGGGCATAAAACAATTTTAAATGTTCTGTCTTTAATGTAACGCATGCAAACGCACTGCGCTTTGCATGCAAGATAAAATAAGATACGAATATTCTTTAATTACTATACCAATTGCTATCTGCATTTTGCTGTTCAGAAATAACCAAAGGTACATAGTTTCTATATCCAATCAATGTAAAAGTTATGCAGTGATCTTAAATAACTTCAAACTTACCTACTAATAGAAAAGGCAGCCGGCAATACATTTTAGCGCCTGTGAATAAGCTGGTTCCCGAGACTTCACTTTGTGTGCGCTATGGAAGTTTGGCGATCACAATTGCAATAACGAATACACGGTGCTAATAGCAGCCTACAAAGTATGTGCACCCAACGGGGGCTCGAACTCGTTACCTTTCGCTTTCTACACTAACGTGTTAAGCAAAAAGACTCATATAAATGCGCAATAACATAGCGTAGGCTGCAAACGTTTCAAAGGTGTTCAAATCAAGACATCCAGGGCTTCCAATATTTTCGTCTTTTGCAGGATAGGCCTAATTATCTTGGCGACTTTACCTTCTCTTTCACTTAATTATAATACTATTGTTATAATGTGACGTTGTGGGTTCGCATATAATTAGCGTAACCTTCCGACTTCCGTAGCTAGAGATAAAACAATGCAAAAGTGCAAAAGTGCACTTGATGTAAAAACCAAGCTTACAATTTGCAATGTAAGCTTATTGGTCGCCTTCAACCCGCCATGAGAGCTCCGACGCTGTATACTCCATTGTACATTAAAATATATATAAAACCTTAGTTCAGTTGATTCGGCTGTTTTTAAGCTTGCTCAGAGTCGTGCAAACATCACCCCACACACCTTCCAAAGAATCTGACTTTGGCTTTTAGTTGTCATACGCTTTAATCTGACCTCCTTGACTTGGCTTTTTTGCAGGGTGTACTGTCATTCGAGATGTCAGGATTATGATAAAAAAATAAACCAGCTATTATGAGTATATTGTTGGTGGAGAGATTTGACGGCGAAGGGGAGGACTCATCTACTCACATAAAGACTAATAGTAGATGCAGTTTAATGATACTAGATAAAAACAATGATCGTTTGTGTTGCTCGCATCACTGATCCCGGTTGAAACAGGCACTGTGTGAACATTGGCGGAATTATAATAATTAAGCTCACAATGACTGAACACCTTTTTTATATAATTATAGCACTCTATTGGGGGAGGGGGCGGTAGCGCAAGGGATAACACGCTGGCGTAGAGTGCGAGAGGTAGTGAGTTCGAGACACTGTTGGGCAGATTTGATTTGTAGGCTGCTATTAGCGCCTTTGTAATTGCAAAGCTGTCTGCTCAGATGGTAGTTAAGGTTACTTAAGAATACTGCATAACTTTTAAATGTAAAGCGCAGTGCGTCTTGCAGGCGTTTCATTAACCCTCAGGCTACCAAGCTTTTTTTGTAACACTGACTACCAAGGGGGGGGGTGGTTACCACCTCCCCCCTGGATTTTGGGTTTGGTTTGAGATATCATAACTTGTAATACACCTATGGATTCAGCATTCATTTCTGCACAAAATGGTATATTTAGGTTTAAAATATATGAAAGCACCCCAAAGTTATGAATTTTTTACCGTAGGCACCCGTCGATTCCACAAAATGTATACTTTCGCATAAGCAAAATATTAGATTCTGTGTGTTTTTAACATAATTTATTTAATTTAAAATAGGTTACATATAATAAAGTCCAATATTCAACTATAAAAACTAGTAATAAGTTAGTTTTAGTTACCATAAAAAGAGAAAAAACACGTAAAACATGCTGAAAAACGTTTACGCAGACTTATCGGTTTGCGTTGTAAAAAAAACCCAACATTTTCACAAATTAAAATTTATTTTAAGCACTTCCGGTCATCAAATGTCAAATTATTTGGTATCACTAAATAGCCCTAATTGCCCTCTATAGAATGACATAATTTATTTCTCTTAAAAAATAAATTATGAATAATTTTTAATAGAAACAACATGAAAATTTTATGAAAATAAAACACCTTTTTATATATTTTAATTTATTTTGAGCACTTCCGGTTGTCAAATGACAACTCCGTGACCACCACAATGTAGCCCCACATTCCCTCTACAGAATGGTGTAATTGGTGTCTCTTCATGTCAAAGGACGGATAAGATACAGCCGATAATCTAAGGGGGGGTGGTATCCACCCCCCCCTGGTGCCTCGGGTATATCGGGTGTAACTTTTGAATGGTATGGTATATCATCACACATTTTAGCTCAAAATGTGTGCAAATGAATCCTCTACAGCCACCTAAAACGTCAAAATTTTATTCCTAACGATAAAAGTTTTATTTGGGAAAAACCTAGGGGGGGGGGTGGATACCACCCCCCCCCTTGGTAGCCCGAGGGTTAAGGAAAAGATTATTATTATTATTTGCATTTTATGAAGAGGCCAAAACTTGAGCATAAAATCAACTATCCTATTTTTTCTATATAAAATGATGATGCAAAGCAATAAAAAGGTGTTTGCAGGAGTGCATACGACGTTTTGTACTGTCTACTCTTTTCTCTAGCCTTCGAAACTTGTACAGTATAATCTGGAGAGAAAGGCTGGTTTATGCTCATGTTTGCATCGTGGTCGCGAGAAATTCATGCATAATGTAAACGGACACGAACCCTGACTATTGTCTGACTCGATTTACACAGTCCATGTTACAGCAGTGATGGCTAGCTATTTGAGTATTTATATAGCGCCTAAACAGTGATACCAACTACATTTGCAATAATGAGAATCTAATTCAATTTCTTCCAGTGCCCGATATGTAAGACGAAGAATACCCATGGATCCTAAGATACCTTTAAAAGGTTGACCACCTTTGCCATATAAACTAAAACATTCGAGCAATTTGTAAGTACGTAGAATCTGGTCTGTTACAGTAGTCATTAAATTTTGCTCAACTCCACTAGAGATTATTTTATTCTACAACTGCAATGATGTCCGGACAATTCGGAGCCGGACAATTTGGAGTGAATAAAAGGGAAGTTTTTGGCGATTAAATTTTATTTGGCATTGCTACCAAACAAATGTTGTCTGATCTTCAAAAATTAATACAGAAAGAAATAAACTAAAGTTAGTAGTAAAATTTAGATCAATGTAATTTTCATACCTATATAGGTCCATAGTTTTCCTGCCTTCTAGTCAGGTATCAGAATATTATTATTTTGAACAGTAATACTTTTTGGGTGATGGAAATGGGTAGGCTAGAAAAATTTGATGTAAAGCCACATCGAGAATTTTGGCTACTTAGAATTGCCGGACGAGGATTAATATCGTTAGGTTGCACAAACATATCCGTAGATGCCATAATGAATGCAATAATCTCCTTACAATATCATTCATGAATTTCTTAATTTATATAGCCCTTCTTTAGTGGGACTATTCAGGACCGGTCCAGTTCTCTAGCACGGCAAAAACATAGTTATGAGTTTATTTTTTTAAGTGCTTCAATAAGAACCCCATGAAGCAACCGTAGTTCACTATTTGAACTTGCTTTCGGTGTCTTTTGATTGCGCTAAAACAAACACTTTAAAAAGATTGTACTCAATGATATTCCACATAATTTATTTACGTTATAATAATTATTACGGCAATGGTTTTGTCATAGCAACTGAACATTGTAATAAAATGGCAAAGAAAATTATTTATCGCCAAATGGAAACTGTTTTGAAGGTGTCTAATGACATTCATAATATTGGCTACTTATATACATGAGACGATTTTGCTATGCCTTTCGTAAGGTAAAAATTAACCCAAAGATCTATTAAAAAGCCGTGATTATTAGCGGACACGTCATCAAGAAGACATTAACATTAATTAGCACTGCTTCATCATGTGCTTTAATGTAAGTAAGTAAGTAAGTAAGTAAGTAAGTAAGTAAGTAAGTAAGTAAGTAAGTAAGTAAGTAAGTAAGTAAGTAAGTAAGTAAGTATGTAAGTAAGTAAGTAAGTAAGTAAGTAAGTAAGTAAGTAAGTAAGTAAGTAAGTAAGTAAGTAAGTAAGCAAGCAAGTAAGTATGTGCTTTATTGAACCGCCTGCAAACGCGGGTTCATTATATGAGAACAGAACATATAGCATGTACATTCTTACAAAAATCGAAATATGCAATTTCCTATAATCACAAAAGGTCTATACAACTAAAAAATATAACATACCTTTATGGAACCATTTGGGAGAATAAAGATAAACAGTAATAAAAATTAATAGTGCAAAAACTTTCGCATTAGGAAACTACTACGTATTTCATGGACAGAAATGTTAACTAATGAACGAGTTTACAAATTAGCAGGGACAAAAAGCGAGTTATTAGGCCATGTCAAAACCCGGAAATTACGATACTTCGGTCACATCCTGCGACAGCAGGACAATATTGAAAATAGTGTCATGACGGGATTGGTGCAGGGTGTTCGTGGTCGCGGTAGACCTAGAATATGCTGGCTTGATAACATCTGATTTGTTTCTGATTTGAATGCCGACATCTCGAATGACAGCACGCTAAAATAGGTCAGTGCAAAGAGGGCACATTAAAGCGGTCAGGTCGAAGAGGTCAGGTCAAGGGGAGCAAGTGCGGAGAGGTGTGATAAAGGTTAAGTGGGTCGTAAAAAAGAATCATTTAAAAATAGTAGCCAATCAATTCTTAATCAGAATGTCCGAATTAATTGATCAAGTACCCGGCAATAATCATTTATTTTCCGAAAATACCGAGATTGTCGTTTTGATCTCAACAAACATTATTACTGAACTTATACCCATACCACACTCCATCCATTACATTACTTCACTTTCAGTCTTTCTCCCTCCTTTCCTTACACCTCCACCCCCCCCCCCCCCCATTCTTATACTCACATCTTTTACCAGTGGCTGTGTGCGTGAATAGCTGACAGAGAAAGATGAATCAAGATTTGAATTAGTTTGGAATGACGTCGGATTTATGTTTTCTTGATGACGTGACGGCTAATAATCATGGTTGTTTAATAAAATTAATCATTATTTTTAATTCTATCTTATGTAAGGCATAGTGAATTCGTCTCGTGAATAAATGAATGTCATAAGACACCTTCAAAACAGTTTTTATTTGGCGATAAATAATTACCTTTGCCATTCAATACAATGTCTGGTGATTTTTTTGACATATATAGTAATTATTATTACGGAAGTAAATTATGAGGAAGGTCATTGGGAAACAATCTTTTTAAAAAGTGTTTGTTTTAGCGCAATCAAAAGACACCGAAAGCCAGTTCAACTAGTGAACTACAGTTGCTTCCTGGGGTTCTTGCTGAGGCATTTTTCTTATCAAACTCAGAACTATTATGTGGGCATGCTAGAAAAAGGGATCGCGTCTGAATAGTCGCACTCGAGAAGAGCTATATAAATTAAGAAACTCATGGATGACGTAGGGAGATTTTTGCATTCAGTATTGCATCTTCTAATTGTTTGTGCAACTTAACGATAATTCTTTGTAGAAAAAAGTTGTTTTGGTTTCCATCTCGATCACCCGAAATGTATTCTGATTCCTGTTTGCCTACATCGATGATCGATCTACATGAGATGCCTCTAAGTTGATAATTATTTACTGCATTTTAGTGTTTTTTTTCAATTACTGAATAAAAATTTGGAAGATCATACATCATTTATTTGGTACAAATAAAATTAAATCGGCGTATGCGTCTCTTAATATTGCAAGGTTTTTATGCATCCAAATCGTCCGCTCCGAATTGTCCGCTCTGAATTGTTCGCACCGAATTGTCCGGACAACATTGCAGTTGTATAAATCTCTAGTTTAGTTGATCAAAAGTTAATTACTACTGTAACAGAAACGGCTCGGCATATTTGCAAAATATTCGAATGTATCAGTTTATATTGCAATGATAATAATCATTTTAAAGGTGTCTTAAGATCCATGAGCATTCACTAGAATAAATTGAATTAGAATATATTACTACAGGAGTTGGTATATTTTTTGTGCGCTATATAAATACCCAAATAACCAGCCATCATTGGTGTAACGTGGACTGTGTAAATCGCGTCAGACAATAGTCCGTGAATCCGTAACATAGAGTTCGTGTACGTTTACATTATGCATGAAATCCTCGCGACCATGATGCAATGATGCAAGCACGAAGCCTCCTTCAGCTTTTCACTCCAAGTTACCTGTATAAGTTGTGATGGTTAGAGAAAAGAGTAGACAGTACAAGACGTCGTATTGCACTCTCGAAAACACCTTTTTATAGCTTTCTATGTTCATTTTATATAAGAAGGAAATGGTAAGAAAACTATTATGCTCCGAATGTGTGCTTTTTTTATATAAAATGCGTATTGAGTACTTTAAAGGTGTTTAATCGCTGTTCAGCCTGTTTCAACCGGGATGATAGAGGAGGGCAATGTACTCATAAATAGCTGATTTTTTTATTAGAATGCCGACTTTCTAATAATTACAGTGCAGCCCGTTAAAAAGGTCAGGTCAAAGAGGTCAGGACAAGGAGAGCAAGTGCGGAGTGGTGTGATAAAGGTTAAGTAGGTCGTAAAAATAAACATTTAAAAGAAATTAGCCAATAATTACTTAAATTAAAATGTATGAATTAATTAATATGTAGAACTAATCAATTAAAAATCTTCTCTACTTCTATGGTTGGTCCGGTGGATTGGAATGGCCTTCCTTTTGAGCTACGCCAACATCCTGGGACTCTACCAGGACCGTTCCTTACCAAACTTAAAACTGTTCTTTTTAGGCGCGCGGGAGTCGGGAGCGCCTCTGAGTAGTTTCCTTTACTTCAAGGAGCGCTATATAAATGTCCGAATGAATGAATGAATCATTTATTTTACGAAAATACCGTAAATCTCATTTTGATCTCAACAATTACTGAACGTCTATCCCTACCATCCTCCATCCATTACACTGCTTCTCCTCCCGTCTTTCTCCCTCCTTTCCACACACCTCCGCCCTCCATTTCTATCCTCGCATCCTTCCCCAGTGGCATCGTACGTGAATAGCAGACAGAGAGAGATGGAGACTTATCATTCATAAGAAGCTGACAGGAGAATAGATTGACACGATCGAGAAAGTGGCCGTACTCGATCAGGGAATGTCAACACGGATTGACAGATACAGACAGACAGACAGAGCGGCAGACAGACAGACAGACAGACAGACAGACAGACAGACAGACAGACAGACAGACAGACAAAGAGACAGACAGACAGATACTCAGACAGACAGACATACAGACAGACAGAGACTCTCGATCAGGGAATGTCAACACGGATTGGCAGATACAGACAGACAGACAGACAGACAGACAGACAGACAGACAGACAGACAGACAGACAGACAGACAGACAGACAGACAGACAGACAGACAAAGAGACAGACAGATACTCAGACAGACAGACAGACAGACAGACAGACAGACAGAGACTCTCGATCAGGGAATGTCAACACGGATTGGCAGATACAGACAGACATGTACAGATAGAAAAACACAATACATACAGACAGACCAAGACAGACAGACAGACAGACAGACAGACAGACAGACAGACAGACAGACAGACAGACAGACAGACAGACAGACAGACAGACAAACAAACAAACACACTTATATGCAGATACACTGACACAAATACACACGCAAATGCACACAGACATACCCGCAGAAAAACAGAGACAGAGACAGAGACAGGCATAATTTAAAAGACATACATGCATACAGAGTGAGAGACTTAGAAAGACATATCGACAGTCAGAGAGATAGATACAGAGCTTTGAACAGAGAGGAAAAGACAGACAGATAGAGGCAGAAATGGAATAAGAAAGATAGAATGATAAACAGGCAGAAAGAAAGACAGACAATAAAGACAGACAGACAGACAGACAGACAAACAGACAGACAGACAGACAGACATATAAAGACAAGAAGGAACAAAGAGAGTCTGCAAGAGTCAAGCACGCAACGTACAAAAGAACAGAAGAACGTATTTGGTCAGCGTCACCCTCCCTCCTGCAACCATGCGTTGGACTGGCATTACTACTATGCTACGGACAACAATGGCTTAGCATCCACGCATACGAATGGCTTGCAAACGTGGACCCTAGATCAGTGGAATGGACGTGTCCAATTACGCGTGGAAAATTCAGAAGAGGAAGAGGATGAATAGGGGGGGAAGGAACTAAGAACCTTAAGAGGAAGGGTAGAAAAGGGGAGGAAGATAGAAGTGGAAAAGGGGAAGGAAGAAAAGAGGAGGAGGAAAGAGAGAAGGAGTAAAATAGGAGGAGGAAAAGGAGAAGGAGGAAAATGAGGAAGAAGAAAAGGAGGTGGAAAACAGATGAAAAAAAATATTATTAGAGAAGGAGGAGAAATAGGCGGGGGAAAAGGAGTAGGAAGAAATGAAAATAAGGAAAAGGAGAAGAAGGAAAAATAGGTGGAGAAAAAGTAGGAGAAGAAAGAGAAGGAGAAATAGGTGGGCTAAAAGGAGCTGAAAGAAAAGAAGAAAGAGGAAGAGGAGTAAGAGAAAACAGAATAGGAGAATAAACAGGAGAAGGAAAAGAGGAGGAGAATAGAAGGAGGAAAAAGATATGGGAAACACATAATAAAATACAGGAGGAAAATGGGAGGAGAAAATACAAGAGAAAATCGAGAAGAAAAAAGAATGAGAGAAGTGTGGAAATAGGAGTCGGAAAACAGAAAGGTGAAAGGAGTATGAAAACTGGGGAAGAGCATCTACATGTAGGAGAGTGAAGAAGAGGATGAAGAAATAAGAGGTAGACCAAAGAGGAGGAACGAAGAAGAGGGGGTGGAAAAATAGGAGGTGTAAAAAAGAATGAGCAAGAGGAACGAATGAATGAGATTTAATGGAAGCCGAGGTGGAAGAAGGAGAAGAAGGAGAAGAAAAAGGAGAAGGAGAAGGAGAAAGAGGAGGAGGAGAGGAAGAGTAAGAAGAAGAAGAAGGATGAGGAGGAAGAGGCAGAGGAGAGTAAGAGGCGATGAGACGGAGTGAAAGGGTAATGGGTGGAGGCGGAGGAGGGGAAGATGGAGAAACATACGAGAATGGATTCGTCGAGTACAATGGAGAGCGTTGCGTGTGGTGGGGAACTGTGGGGTGGGTTGGGGGTTCCGTCTTATATCTTTACCGACGACGGCGTAAGGTCTTTGTCATCGCCTGCGTGCAAGCAGTATACACAATAATGGACGAGGTCCAGGTATGAACGCATTGTCATCCTCCTCCTCCTTATCCTTCTCCTCCTCCTTATCTTTCTTCCCTCCTCTTCCAACCTCCCATTTCTTACTGTCCTCATTTTCTCCCACTCTTCCTCTTTTCACCTTCTATTCCCCATTGTCCTCCTCCTGTTCTCTCTAATCTTCCCTCTTTCTTCTTTTTTTCTCCTGCTCCTCCTTCTCCGAATTATCCACGTCCTATTTTTCTCCTCTTCCTCCTCTTTGTTCTCAATTTCCTCCTCCTCCCTTCTTCTTCCTCCTCATTCTCGCCTTCCTCCTCTTTTGTTTCCTTCTCTTCTTCCATTTGATTATCCTCCTCCTCTTCCACTTCCTCTTTCTCCGTGTTTTTCTCCTCCTCCTCATTCTCCACTACATCCAGCTTCTCCTACTCTTTCTAATTCCGTGCACTCCTTCTTTTCCTTCTTCTCATAAATTATCCTCCTTGCGTTTTCTCTCTTGTTTGTATGCGTACTTGTTATAGCGCCCCTTCAAGCTCTGCTACTCAGAGGCGCTCCCGATGCAGAGCGGACACTGCATTGGAGTTTCACGCCGAAGCGCTGAGCAATTGTAAGTGAAGGACTTGCCCAAGGTCCTTACGCGGCTTGAGGGTGGATTCGAACCTCGGACCTTCCGGCTCCAAGGCAACGACGCCACCACTAGACCACCGCGCCCCACTTCCACTCCCATCCTTCTGCTTCTTCTCCTCTTCTTGATCGACTTTGTTTCTCATTCACTATTCTCCAAATCTGTCTTTTCCTCCTATTCTCCATCCTCCTTCTCTACACCCTTTTCTTCAACATCCACCTATTACATTACTTTCTCTTTTGTCCATTATCCCTTGTTCCAGCCTCTTTATCGAGCGCAGAATGCATGTACAGTAAAAAAAACATTGACAGCCTCTGCTTTGCTCAATGCATGTCCACATCTATCCATTAAATTCTCCAACATAATATATATATATATAAAATTATGTATATTTATAATTAATATATATATATATATATATATATATATTATATATATATATTTCTTTCATTTGACATGTTCAAGTCATGAAATAAATTGATTTAAAATCCACCTTAGCAACAGTATTGCTATATCCCCTTCGCTCTCTCAATGTGTCTGTGTGCCTGTTTCGATGTCTGTCTGTCTGTCTGTCTGTAGGTCTGACAGATAGACAGACAGAAAGACAGACAGAGAGTATAGTATGTCTGTCTGTCTGTCTGTCTGTCTGTCTGTCTGTCTGTCTGTCTGTCTGTCTGTCTGTCTGTCTGTCTGTCTGTCTGTCTGTCTGTCTGTCTGTCTGTCTGTCTGTCTGTCTGTCTGTCTGTCTGTCTGTCTGTCTGTCTGTCTGTCTGTCTGTCTGTCTGTCTGTCTGTCTGTCTGTCTGTCTGTCTCTCTCTCTCTCTCTCTCTCTCTCTCTCTCTCTCTCTCTCTCTCTCTCTCTCTCTCTCTCTCTCTCTCTCGTCTCTCTCCTCTCCTCTCTCTCTCTCTCTCTCTCTCTCTCTCTCTCTCTCTCTCTCTCTCTCTCCTCTCTCTCCTCTCTCTCTCTCTCTCTCTCTCTCTCTCTCTCTCTCTCTCTCTCTCTCTCTCTCTCTCTCTCTAGTTACGTCTCTGAGCTCGTCAACAAACCTGTTGCGCTTTAGGAATTAAATAGTTTAAGACGACGTGGTTACCAAGTAATGGAATCTGGCATCGACTTTGAATGAGAAGTACACGAAATGTTCAGCGAAGCAAATGCCAAACAAACAGGCACACAGACAGACAGACAGGCAGACAGACAGAGAGAGAGACAGGCAGACATACAGAGATACAGAGATACAGAGAGAGACAGAGACAGACATACAGAGTTGCATAGATATAAAGAGATAAAGAGAGAAAGAGATAGAGACAGGAAAGAGAGACAGTGACAGACAGAGATACAGACATAGAGACAGGGAGAGACAGATACAGAAACGTGAAGAGACAGACAGACAGAGACATACGGACAGATGCAGACAGACAGAGACAGACATAGAGAGAGAGACAAAGACAGAGGTAGAGACGAAGACAGACAGAGACAGAGACGTAGAGACAGACCAACCCTACAGAAGGTCCGTACATGCATACAAACAGACAGACAGACAGACAGACAGACAGACAGACAGACAGACAGACAAATGATCGAGAGAGACAAAGACAGAGACAGAGACGTAGAGACCGACCAACCATACAGAAAGCTCGTTGGGGTTCTCCCATTGTCGACTCTGGACACAGTCTACACTCTCTCGCTACATATAAGCCCATCTCTTTCTTGCAATTTTACGATACCGTAAAGTCTTTACGAGCGGTCTGACTTCCTAATAAACCCCTTCTGCATTTCATTCGTTGCTTTTCTAAAGTGCAGTTATTATAGGAAGGTGGGTTGCCGTGTTGAAGTGAAAAGGGTTATGGCTGCCGGTAGGGTCATTAACGTCAACCCCACTTTAAATTTCGATTTGAGATTATCCCTCGTTGGTACATTTGTTCCCAGGAACGTGACGTCGAGTTTTCGTTTAGTAACGGTGTACCGTTGTTTGTGGAGCATGAAGAAGAAGATGAAGTTACCGTTACGAAGAAGATTACCTCTGCTGTATTATAATTCCATCTCGCTGTTTACAATATTTATCTTCGTCTCTCTTAGACTAGTCTCTACCCGTAAATAAAGTTGGCATGCAGTATTGTGACGGTGTGTAAAGAGCGTGGAGAAGTGGAGAGATTAATAACTTAAAAATTTTTATTCAGTACTTTAAGACATAACTAAATGCGTTTTAAAGGTGTCTAATGCCGTTACGAAGAAGATTGCATCTGCTGTATTATATTCTCTGCTGTATAATTTCATCTCGCTGTCTATAATATGTTATTATCTTCATGTCTCTACCTGTAAATAATGTTGGAATGCAGTATTGTGACTGTGTGTAAAGAGCGTGGAGTGAATTACAAAGAAGGACAGGATTATAATCACTTAAAATTTATTTTCAGAACTTTAAAACATGTGTAAATGTGTGTTAAAGGTGTCTAATGCCGTTATGAAGAAGATACTGTGTTATAATTCCATCTCGGTGTCTATCTCTCTCTACCCGTAAATAAAGTTGGCATAAAGTATAATTTGACTGTGTGTGAAGAGCGTGGAATAAACAGTGAAAATGGTACCCAATTATAAATTAAAGGAGGAGGATTCTAATTTGACCAGGGTCTATGACAACAGAGACCGTTACCCTGAACAGAAATTTGCTCGGCGTATTATAGCACTTATGAGCAAGGTACTAGACCATTCTGAATCTAACTTAAAAGTTTATATTCAGTACTTTATAACATGACTAACGGCGTTTTAAAGGTTTATAATGCCGTTACGAAGAAGATTTACCTCTGCTGTATTATAATTATAATTCCATCTCGATGTCTTTACTATCGTCATCTCTCTACCGGTCTACCCGTAAATAAAGTTGGTTTGAAGTATAATTATTATAATTAGTGTAAAGAGCGTGGAGTAAATAGAGAGATTTTGATTCAATAACTAAAAAATTTATTCAGTACTTTAAAACATGAATAATTACGTTTTAAAGGTGTCTAATTCCGTTACGAAAAAATAACATCTGCTGTATTATAATTCTATCTCGCTGTCTGTAATATCGTCATCTCTCTTCCCGTAAATAAAGTTAGCATGCAGTATAATTGTGACTATGTGTAAACAGCGTTGAATAAATTAGATTGTAATCCAATAACTTAAAAATTTATATTCAGTAAAGTAAGTAAGTAAGTAAGCATGTGCTCTATTGAACCGCCTGCAAACGCACTGCGTGAACATTATATGAGAACAGAACATAGCGTGTACATTCATACAAAAATCGAATTATGCAATTTTCTATAATCACAGTGGGCACATACAACTAAAAACATAACATACATACATGGAAACCATTTGGAAGAAAAAGATAAACAGTAATGAAAAAATTAAGGTCATTTGAATAGCATCCGTGTCATAAAACCACATCTAGTTAATGCGTACGCATGAGGGGGTAATAGAGGACCTAAGACATGGCTTGAATTGCAAAGTATAGCAGAGAAGAGGGTGGAATCAGCATGACCAAAGAGGTCATCGAACGACTTCTGGTTTGGCAGGCAGAAAGTTGAGACGCATCATTTTCCGTATAATTGCGTTAAGACGCGCCCGCTGACCAGAATAACCAGAATTTGGAAAGCCAAACCATGCAGAGGAAGCATTTGTTATAACATGGCTAAATGCGTTTTAAAGGTGTCTAATGCCGCTAGGAAGAAGATTACATTTGCTGTATAATAATTCCATCTCAGTGTCTATAATATCGTCATCTCTCTGCGGTATTATGACTGTGTGTAAAGATCGTGGAGTAAATAACGAAGATAGACAGGGTATAATAACTTAAATGTGGATCCGATTTGACCAGGGTCTATGACAACAGAGGCCGTTACCCTGGACAGAAATTTGTTTGGCATATTACAGCACTTACATGTACGAGCAAGGTACTAAGACCAGTAAATGTATTTAATAATAACTTAAAAATATAGATTCAGATCTTTAATACATGACTAAATGAGTCTTAAAGGTGTCTAACGATAAGTCAGAATTATCCTGTCTTTCATCAATGAATTATTAGTGTCCAATTCAATGTTGTCATTAGTGTTCATTGTTGTCTGTAATAATTATCTTCATCTCTCTACCCGTAAATAAAGTTGGCGTGAAGTATAATTTGACTATGTGTGAAGAGCGTGTATTAAACGGAGGAAATTGACCCAATAACTTAAAAGTTTATATTCAGTACTTTATAACATGACTAAATGCGCTTTAAAGGTGTCTAATGATAAGTCACAATATTATCCTGTCTTTCATCACACTACTTGTAACCGTTACTAATAATCGGCAGTTTAAAGACTGTTTGGGGAGCATTATATACCTCTGCTGTGTCTCATCTCTCAATCTCCTTGTACTTGGTACCGGTGATGCCACTCTGAATTTGAATAAAAGTTCAGATTTGTCCGAAGAAATACTAGAAAAAGCTTGATTGAGAATTTTCTGGTAAATGCATGGATTTTGGGGAATTGAAAATTTTGACGACTTTTTAAAAGTCTTTCACTACAAAATTTTAAATTTTGCAACTTTTCCTGTCTTTTTGTATCTAAAAGTGTTTGTTTTTAGCTTTAAAAAGTCTGAAAAACCGCCGTGAGGAAAAAAATCTAGACCCAGACATCAACAACAACTGGGAAAATAGACATGACCGAAAAAGCCTAGATCTGTAGATGGGAAAAGCTATGAATATGCCACTCATAGCTTTACCCACCTAGATCTCTAGGCTTGTTCCGTCTTGTTTTCAGTATTTTTTGTTTCTCTGCTTCTGACTAAAGTCGGCAGAATAACGATCGTGTGTGAGAGAACGGGTGGCTTTTAGGAACGCAAAAACTTACGAATTATTTCTATTCAAAACTTTATTACATGCCTGAGTTAGTTTTAAAGGTGTCTGATTAAGTCGCATTTTTAGCCTATTATAATATTCATTATCTACATAGAAAAACGGGTTGTGATCCTATTATACAGGCAGTGGTGTATTTTGCAACGGGAATAAAATTTGGATCAAGCTGGATTAATTCGCCAAGGTTTGCGTGTGACCTGAAAATGATGATGAGAAGTCAGAGATTTGTCCAAGCAATGATGGACACACTGAACTCACTATCCAATGAATATGAAATGAGAATACATATAACGAAGACAAACATAACGAAGATAGGTAAAAAAGGAAAGAACACGAATAGAAGGAAAACAAAATAGAGCAAGTGATGGAATTCTGATATTTGAGGAGCATGATAACGAAGAGGAGAGAACTACTAGGAAATGAACAGAAATTTGGCGATGTGGATTCACTCACTCCTTCCTTCATTCATTTCGAGAATTTATATAGCGCCTCTTAAAGAAACCGGACGATAAAGTCATTCGGTGACAGGACAATTACCCCCTGGACAATTACCCCCCGGACAATTACCCCCGGACAATTACCCCCGGGGACAATTACCCCCGGATAATTACCCTCCGGACAACTACCCCCTGTCCCAATTACCCCCCGGACAACTACCCCCCGTACCAATTACCCCCCGGACAATTACCCCCCGTGCCGAATATTAAAAGTTCAAGAAAACTTCAATGTTTTATACGCCTACTTAATATTTAAATGTAATTATCGATAGAGTTCTGCCTATTGTCGTAGCCTATATACTCAGCGAAACGATACCATTTTGCTAAATTCTTGTGTTTCTTCTGTTTCACGTAAAGAAAAACTTCGAAACAACGTTTATCTTTCACTCTCTCAGATGTAGAAAATTCCACCATGACTAGATATCTAAATTAAGTAGACTCTGTGTAAGCTAACTCCGTATTGCATTGAATAAGTATTGTAGAGTGAGATAGTGAAGAAAGATGGCTATAGGCCTACCACAGTAGGCCCTAAAGTTAAATTAGGATAGGCTTAGGCAGCGCTGAACGTCCGACAAATACAAAGAGATTGGTAAAGAGATTAACGCGTGAGAGAACAAGCTCACACTGTGACACGGGGGGTAATTGTCCGGGGGGTTATTGGTACAGGGGGTAGTTGTCCGGGGGGTAATTGGCACGGGGGGTAGTTGTCCGGGGGGTAATTGTCCTAGGGGGTAATTGTCCAGGGGGTAATTGTCGGGGGGTAATTGTCCGGGGGGTAATTGTCCAGGGGGTAATTGCCCTAGAACCAGTCATTGGTGTGGAGTGTGGTGATGTAAGATTCAGAAATCTGGATCACGATGAAAGAAGATATGAAAAGACTGGAGGAATTTGAAATGTGGACATTGAGAAGAACGGAGAAAATAAGCTGCAAGGACAGAGCATAAAACAAACGAAGAAGTGCTGGGAGGAATAATTGGGAGGCTGGGGAAACACTGATAAGAATGACAGGATGAAGACAAAAATAAACTAATTGGAAAAACGCTGAGTGGAGGAGATTAACTGTTAAGAAAGGTGAAGGAAAAAAATAACACGAAAACGACAAAGACATTGGATGATGGAGGACGGATTAAAAAAAACTCAAGGGGAAGGTACAGCGGAAGAATGGAGTGGCGACATTAGACATTCGAACTTGACATAGGGACAGATAACCTGAAGAACATACATGACATTGTCGGTACTGCTTTATATTCCGTCTTAGTATCTGCCTTCTTATCTGACTGTCTGTCTTTGTCTCTGTCTCTCTGTGTGTCTCTGTCTCTGTCTCTCACTCTTTGTCTCTGTCTCTGTCTATCTGTCTTTGTCTCTCACTCTTTATCTCTGTCTCTGTCTATCTGTCTTTGTCTCTCACTCTTTATCTCTGTCTCTGTCTATCTGTCTCTGTCTCTCTCTGTATCTGTCTCTGTATCTGACTCTGTCTGTCCGTTTCTATCTCTGTCTCACTGCTTGTCTGTCTGTCTGTCTGCATGCGTCTCTCTTTGTGTACTCTCGCTTCTATTTTTCTCGCATTTGTTAAAGCGCCCCTTTACGCAGAGGCACTCCCGACTACAGCGCGGACACGGCAGCGGAACTATACGCCGACGCGGACAAGCAATAAATAGTACAAGTGAAGGACTTGTTCAAGGTCCCTTATTATACGTAGCTCTTATCTGTCTCTCAGGTCTCTCTCTGTCTGTACAACTGTTTGTTTGCATTATGTCTGTCTATTTACCTGTCTGTCAATCAAGTTTTTAACATGCAATTAGTCGTACAGCTTTTCTATCAATTTTTTTATCAATTTACTCGTTATGTTCAAGCTTTTAAAAATACGATTTTGTGTACGCTGCGACCAACGAATAAATCACTGCTGATGATAATTGATATGCTGACAGTTCGCGTCACGCAAGTGACAGGTGACAATGAGCGCCAGACGTGACAGGGATGATCATTGATCAGTGCATTTTGAAAATAACAATGGGTTCTTGTTGCGCGTCGCCTTCAGCCCAGAGACAATGTAATGTATGCATGTGCACTTGTTATATAATTTGCGAGGAAATCAAGCCGAACTCACACCTCTATGGCCCTTTCGAACTTAAAGACTGTTCTGTTTAGCCGCGGTTGGACTGGAAGCGCTTCTGAGTAGCTACCTTCAAGGTGCGCTGCATGAAAATTCCTAAAAACACAAATTTTAAAATATTTAAAAAATAATGATGGTAATAATAAAATTATAATAGCATCATCGATGGATAAAACACGTCTGATTCCATTAATCTATTCACTTATGGATAGGTTTTTTTTACTAAAATTATAAATAGGTCTATGTGATTTGAACCATGGATATGTTTACCTAAATTCAACTATAGATAGGTTTATCTGATTAAATCTACGGATAGGTGACAGGTCTATCTGGATTTATCTTATTTAATCTAATCCTAATACAAACGTCATGAGCATGCAGAGATCGAGTCGCAGTTCTGGTGTATACTTACGACCCACAACACGCACTCCGGATTCCCTTAAAAATTCCGTATAAGACGCACCCGTATTATATAACACGCGCCTATAAATTATATAAGACGCACCCGTATATAACACGCACCTATATATAAGAAGCATCTGTATATAAGACGCACCTTTATATAACACGCACGACTCGGGCTTAGCCGTAACCGGCTAAAGAGAATCCATTAATTAAATCACGCCAGCGTTCGCAGTCTGGCAGTGTCAGTTCCATGCATGGAGAATGGAGGGAGACAGGGTGAGAATTGCCGAGGGGCTGTGGGGTTCAACCCCCTTGTCGTTCTTGTGACCCCATAGTAAAGTTCTTATTGCACACTAAATGTCCACAGGAATCAATGGGTTTTTTCTCTTAAATTCTCATCTTTCCCTTCAGGAAATTCTCATTTTCTCCTTCAGGGCTGTGTGGTTCAATCCCCTTGTCGTTTTTATGATCCCATAGTAAAGTCCTTATTGCCCACTCAAAGTCCACGAGAATCAATGTGTTTTTGTCTTCCTACATTCTCATACTGTTGAGAGATGTTGATCATTATTGTTGATAAACAGTGTCGTTCAACAGCAACTAGTCAACGTTACTGTGCCGTGGTAGTGCCAGACTCACGTTAGAGAAAGGGAGAGGGTCACTTATAGCATCTTTGTTATGACGCAGTGTACAGTTGGTGAACAGCAATTAAAACAACAACTACCGAAGAGACTTCGTTTTCTTGATCTTGGCATTCGATGTCCTGTGGTTTCCTTAACCGCCCTAATTCACCTTCTTTCAATTATTTTTTATTTGCTAAAATATTTTGATAAATGTTTTGACAGCAAAAAAAGTTTAAAATGTCAAATATGAATTTGATAAAAAATTACAATATCGATAAAATATCAATTTTCAATATAAAAATGAAATAATAAATGTTTTTAAATATTATTTTTTTAATGAAATATGTTCCTACAAAATATGATCCCATTCATCATCTTATTTTATACTTTATGATCTGGCCTGATCCGAAGCAACAATATTAATTATTATAAGATCTTACAAGGAAGAATCTAACGCATTAAAAACATCGCCTACATTTTCCCAGCCCAGCAAACGACATCCTCAGGTGGTCAGTCCTCTGCGTTGCCGTCCGTTCATCCCACCAACACTAATTTGTCACCAGCCAACGTCACACGCGCCCTCTGTCGTCGTCAGCCGTCAGTTGGCATCAGCAGCGGTCGTCTGCTTCTCAAACGGCGCGAATCGACCGACGAGTAGTCTGCCTCCCTGCCTCCGTGTAACCACGTTCCTTTCATTTGGCGCACGTTCAGCGGCATGTAACAGAAGCAGGGCGACCGACGTTGCGTACGGTGGTCGGAAAGACGCTGAGAATAATATTCTACCGACGTGTGCGTCGTAATTGACGATCATGGCCGAGTTGAGTTCGGCCGCGTTCGCCGAATCGGCCGAATCGGCGGAATCGGCCGATCGTATTATGAGGACTCCTTCTTCGGCCGTCTGTTTATTCCTGCGTGTTGAATAGTAAGGATTCGCCGATTTGACATCAGGGAAATCGGTCGATTGAAACGATTGTATAAGAAAGCCATCTCGGTGCGTGTTATACGCGGAGGCGTCTTATACTCGGGATTTTAGGGATTTTTACTGACTTGCACGGTTCGGCTTTCAATGTTTCGACCAGCGCGTCAAACAAATTGCGCCGGTAAATCGGATAAATTATGCGACTACTGAAGTGTTGGGCGAGTCTGTTCTTACGAGTAATGGGATAAAAGGTGAACTGTAACGGAGCGTTTTGGCGGTGAACGTCTTTTGTCGAATATGGAAGCAGGCTGTTGACGATTGCTAGAATGCTGGACGCTGAGTATTTATTAGTTGACAAGAACTTGATGCTTCTAACTCGTATCAGTACCAACTGTACATTAGACGGTTATCGCCGGGAAATATTACTTATGTACTAGAAATCTTTTACTTTTTCCGGGTGTCCTATTGCCCAGTGATTGCTGAAAACGATTACTTTCCGTTAGTAATCGGATCGAGGGTTCGAGTCTTGACTGTGAACGGCTACTCGTAAGGTGAGTGGTTTCTCTTCAATTAAATGCGGTACTAGAGACGTGGAAGACTATAATATTGCGGCGGATATAAGACTAGACTGCAATAAGCGCAGATAGGTAGAAGCTATTTTTATCGGAACAAAATATCCACAGGATGATTTCTACAGAATCGTTTTCAGAATTTCAGAGGCAACATCCGATATATCGTTTCAAGTTATACTCAAATATAAGTATACATGTATACATATCATTTGAAAGGATCAAAGTCGAGATTGGAGCAAATGTTAGTTAAGCTGTAACCAGAGAAATAGGACGCCAGGTTGCAATTGGAGAATTTGGAAGCCAGGTTGCAATTGGAGAAATAGAAAGCCAGGTTGCAATAATATTGGAGAAATTGGAAGCCAGGTTGCAATTGGAGAAATTGGAAGCCAGGTTGCAATGAGAGAAATTGGAAGCCAGGTTGCAATGTGAGAAATTGGAAGCCAGGTTGCAATGAGAGAAATTGAAAGTCAGGTAGGCAATAGGCATAGCAATCAGCCTTGGTCTGAACAGATCAACTTAATGAGGTATTGGTAAGCGATATACTAACGTTAACTGAAATATTGTTTATATACTGTGGCGTCTCTTCTTTTTCGGGTGTTCTTGCTGCACAGTGATTGTTTTGTACCTGCTGCATTAGATCTTCGGGGTTTACGGTAATGGTAAACATTCTGACACGGATGCGGGATAGTTTCCGGCTATCCTCCCAGTGGGGCGTGCTGACTTTTCATCAAAGGACGATTCATCAAGTGACTGTTCATCAAGGGTTATTTATCAAAAGACTGTTCATCAATGGACTGTTCATCAAAGGGCGATTCATCAAAATACTGTTCATCAATGGACTGTTCTTCAAAGGACGATTAATTAAAATTGCTTATTACATGTAAGTGCCGTAATAAATTATGCCAATCAAAATTCTGTCCAGGGTAACGGCATCTGTTGTCATAGACCCTGGTCAAATCAGATCCATCCATCCGCCACTGGTTGCACTCTGCCAGTACCAGTCCCAAGCCTGGATAAATGAGGAGGGCGTCGCTGATGGCCTTTGTTACCACACAGAGACGTTAAACTGCAACAACCACCCCAAACGTTTGGCTAGCAAACAACCGTTTCATTTAGACACCTTTAAAACGGTGTCGATAACCGCAATAAAAGCAATGGACAAGACTCTGTGGTAGCCTGCAAGATGTACATTTGATCCAATAATAAGTTAACTTCGACGCCTTTAACGCTCTTTGAGTGTCAGTCCCAAGCCTATACAGTTGAGGAGGGCGTCGCTAATGATCTGTCTTATCGCATGTTGACGTTAAACTGAAATTAACTACCTAACTAAGTAGGGATTAATTAGTTAGGGGAAGTAGGGGCAAGTTGACAGGGTTAAGAGCACTGTTACATTTTAAACGTTCTCGAAGACCTTCTTCACTGTAAGATGTCATAACACAAGTTTAATCGCAATCGTAATATCCATGCTTCTAAAGCGCGGGGCACTAGCTTATTCACGAGCGCTTCGTCAAGTCAAGAGGGTTGTCCGCAGGGATTGTCCGAAGGTCGAATTAATATAGGATCAGAGGGAGCGGAACAGCTACTAAGGCGAATGTCTAGTATCAGGGTGAGAATTGCCGGGGGGCTGGGCGGTTTCAACCCCCCAGTCTTTCTTAGAACCCATGTTAAAGTCTGTTTATCACACTTCGATTCCAAGTGGACAATGGTCCAACTCCCCCCCCCCCGTTATTTTTTCACAATTCTTACACTGTCTAGTATAATTATTATAGCCTACCTAGTTTACCGACACAGTTGGGTGCGTTCCATGTGTATCTTTCACGATGAAATGTCCGTTCTGCATTCGGGTGCGCCTCTGAGCAGGGATGGCTTGAGGGAGCGCTATAACAAATGCACGTACATGTACATATAATTATAGGCTACAGTTGGATGTTTTCCAGGTGTATCTACCACAATGAAGAAACTTATCGATACCTTCGAGAAAGCACCAACGACACGCTTGATAGACTCGGCCAGCAGAACCAGCAGCGAGACAGCTCTCTACCAGAACTACCAGAATGGAGATTGTGCCGCCACGGATTCCAACGATGGGACTACGGAGACGAAGATGCGGCGGATCAAGCCCGGAGAGGGAAAAGCGGATGGACGGATCGTACATAGGATACGCGCGGATGATGACCTGCCGAGGGCGCTGTGCATTCTGGGATGCTGCGGGAGAGGTCAGCTGGCGGTTACGTGGACGCTGAAGGTATGGTTATTCATTTGGACATCATTTATAGGAATGTTATGCTTGCGTAGAACTGAAAATCAGGTAATTTTCTATTTTAATCGTTCTGTGGAATTGCTTGCCCACCAGCGTTGCCACTGTAAAAATTTAAAAAACCCAAGTTGGAGTGTCGAAAAAAACACAAGAAAACCGAAGTTGCCCAAATCTTCGATAATGTACACAATTTCCCGTCCGAAAAAAATTCTGATGACCTTTTTTGGTTTAGTCAATAATCATCCGGCCAAAATCTTTTTAAAATGTCCACAATTTCCCGATTTTCTTAGTCGAAAGAAAAACCCAAGCAAAAAACCCAAGGTCTTCTAGAAAAAAACATTTTTCAAGTTTGGATTAAAAAAACTTGTTTTTTGTCGAAAAAAAAACAAGCCAAAAAACCCAAGTACTTCCCAAAAAAACCATTCCCATGTTCCGATCGAAAAACCCATGATCTTGTGGAAAACCCTAGGAGTGGCAACGCTGTTACCCACTGAGCTGACTGTCCTGCTTATGAATTGAATTAAAATGGTACATTGAACTCTTTCGTCATGCAGAGAAAGGTAGGCCTAAGTTAATGCGCGTATAATTATACATGCATTGTATTGTACTGTATTATGCTGTGTTGTATTGCATTGGCATTGCATTGTATTGTATTGTACTGTATTGTATTGTATTTTATTGTATTGTATTGTATTGTATTGGATTGGATTGCATTGTACTCAAAAACATGCTGAGCGCACCTGGTAATATCGAACCGTTCATAGAGCAGTAAAGGGAAAAATAATGATGTGTATAATTGATATGATCAACGAAGAAGGATTGGTTAAAGCTACGGTAGTTCTTTTATATATAAGAGGAATATAGTAGCTAAAACGGGTGTCGTTGCTCGTTGGCCCTGCACTGTGGAACCAACTTGATCCTTCGACGCAGCTGGGGACAAGTTATTCATTTCGCTGTTTCAAGACCACGTTACACGATCTTTCTGGAATAAGTTACATAATTAGCTTGCTTCATAATGAACTTTTTTTTATCTTTCTTTGCCACATTCAGTATGCGTTTTACAAAAGACTTCCTATTTTATTGTGGTTTGGTGTGATCAGTTTTTCTTCTTCGCTGTTTCAAGACCACGCCATACCTTCTTTCTTGAATAAGTTACGTAGCTAGCAGTCTCCTTAATGCACTTCTTGGTATTTCTTTGCACCTGTTCCGCAAGCGTTTGAAAACCATCATCTTTGATTGTCTTTTGGTGCCATCGGGTCTGGAGCGCCTCTGAAAAGTTTCTCTTGAAGTGGCGTTATACAAATTTACGACAACGTTTTTTTCTCTCTTCGTCTCTCTCGCACTGGCAGCTCATCTAATTTGTGTGCGAAGCGCGAGAGACGCTTGATAAATTTATAGGTACAACTAAAAAAACAATAATATTGTATTTTTAGTTGTATATTATAATCATGGTGTGCGCGTTTGCGCGTGCGCGTGTGTTTGTGTGTATGTGGTCTTGATTGAGAGAAGCAATAATTAACCGTGGATTTATATATGGCCAGTTCTGAGTCAACCTCATAGTCGTCGTCATAATCATCATCATCATCATCATCATCATCATCATCATCGTCGTCGATATCGTCGTCGTCATCGTCATCGTCATCATCATCGTCATCATCGTCATTGTCATCGTCATCATCGTCGTCGACGTCATCGTCGTCATCATCATCATCATCATCATCATCATCATTGTCGTCGTCGTCATCATCATGATCAACAACGACGACAACAACATCATCATCATCATCATCATCATCATCATCGTCGTCATCATCATCATCATCATCATCATCATCATCATCATCATCATCATCATCATCATCATCATCATCATCATCAGCATCATCATCACCATCATCATCACCACCACCACCACCACCACCACCACCACCACCACCACCACCACCACCACCACCACCACCACCACCACCACCACCACCACCACCACCACCACCACCACCACCACCACCACCACCACCACCACCACCACCACCATCATCATCATCATCATCATCATCATCATCATCATCAATCATCATCATCATCATCATCATCATCATCATCATCATCATCATCATCATCATCATCATCATCATCATCATCATCATCATCATCATCATCATCATCATCATCATCATCAACCACAACAACAACATCATCAACCACAACAAAAACATCATCATCATCATCATCATCACCATCACCATCATCGTCATCATCACCATCATCATCATCATCATCATCATCATCATCATCATCATCATCATCAGCATCATCATCATCATCGCTTCCAACATGGCGACATGCATTCGAGATAAAAATGATTTATTGATTTTACACGAGAGAGACGAGAGAGTGTTAGTCAGCAGATATTTTGATGTCATCGCTATCTCTATCGACGGTGTGTTGCATTAAACAGATCGCTGAAGCGTGTGTACTGATACTGTCGTCACCGTGTTATAGTCTTGTCACCATAATCAGCAGCACATTCATCAGTGTGATAATAGTAATAGTGGTGGTGGTGGTGGTGGTGGTGGTGGTGGTGGTGGTGGTGATGGTGGTGGTAGTGGTGGTGGTGTTGGCGGTGGTGGAGGTGGTGGTGGTGGTGGTGGTGGTGGTGGTGGTGGGGTGGTGGTGGTGATGACGATGATGATGATAATGATGATGATGATGATGATGATGATTATGATGATGATGATGATGAAGATGATGATGATGACAACGACGACGACGATGATGATGATGATAACAACGAAAAATTATAATAATATTAATGATAGTAATATAAAAATATCAAAAATCAAGCAATGTTACTTTCTCGGTAATTGTTATTATTTTTATTGTCATCATTGTTAACACTCACATTGTTGTTGACGCCATTAGTATAATATCATTATTAATGCTAAAATCACCATCATCGTCATCATCAACATCGTCATCATCATCATCATCATCATCATCATCATCATCATCATCATCATCATCATCATCATCATCATCATCATCATCATCATCAACATCGTCATCATCGTCGTCGTCATCGTAATACAATCGCAGTCATCATATTTATCGTCATCATCATCATAATAATAATCATCATCATCATCATCGTCGTCGTCGTCGTCGTCATCATCATCATCATCACAACCATCGTCATCATCATAATCATCGTCATCATCATCATCATGAGCCCTGTCAATATCATCATCGTCTTGGTGATCGTGATCATCATATTTATCATCTTTTGACCATTTTGTTTGGTATTGTCTCAGAACCACCCACTAGAATATGGTAGCAAATCAATCTTATAACGCATACAGAATTCTTCAAAGAGGTGTTTAAAATCGCTGAAATCTGCGTCAACGCATTTCTAATTCAACCGAAATACTATTCTTCATAAAACACTAGTATCTATCGCCACCAGACATGGATAATATCATGTCCAGATAGTGTGTCCATCAAGTGCACGTGACTGTACCACCGGGTCCTCCAAACGGAAGTGCGCTCGCGGCCACATCAAAAACCCGACTTCCGGTTCGGGGGAAAATCGATCAACGACGAAGAGATCTAGGGAGATGCAGCAGTAGCGTTCGTGTCAACAATGGTCTGAGATTCTGAGTATTATACTTGACGACCACGTTCACACACCCAGTGCAGATTGTCGTGTTGATTTCGGAGTAAAGGCAAAACTGCACCTCGTCGGGCGAGACATAATAATTTATGTGCTAAATTTAAAAAAAAATGCAAAAAATAATTTTTTTTATTGAACAATCCGGTTGACAGAGCGCGAACGTTTACAGTGTACAGTTTAAACAATAATTATTTACATGAACGCAGGTCACAGAATACATAAATCTTACTAAGAGAAGAGACAGCCTGCAAAGATAGGACTCAAGACATAATTATTGTGCTTTTTGTAAGGCCTATCCTGCTATGAGTTGTATGTGAGGTGCTTTTGTAACGGTGCCATAAAAATTGTTGTTGCTGTCATCATCATCATCATAATCAACATCATCATCATCATCATCATCATCCTCATCATCATCATCATCATCATCATCATCATCATCATCATCATCATCATCATCATCATCATCATCATCATCATCATCATCATCATCATCATCATCATCATCATCATCATCATCATCATCATCATCATCATCATCATCATCATCATCATCATCATCATCATCATCATCATCATCATCATCATCATCATCATCATCATCATCATCATCATCATCATCATCATCATCATCATCATCATCATCATCATCATCATCATCATCATCATCATCATCATCATCATCATCATCATCATCATCATCATCATCATCATCATCATCATCATCATCATCATCATCATCATCATCATCATCATCATCATCATCATCGTCGTCGTCGTCGTCGTCGTCGTCATCGTCGTCATCACCACCACCATCATCATCCTCAACAACTACATCATCATCATCGACCCCACCTTCCCCATCACCATTAGAAGGCTGTCAAAATTTCAGGATTTATCGCCACACTTTCAAAGAGAATCTGTAATTTTCAGGCCACTTATAAGATACCATAAATCACTTCTTAGCCGCACATACAACAAGAAAAGGTCATCACACGAAGAAAACAGCAACACGAAGAAAGCAAAAACACTTCAACCACTGCTCTAATTAACCTCAAAGGACTCAAAGCAACCTAATAAATCTTAAACCTTCTCACGACAACAACGTCCTAATTTACAACAACAGCCCCTGTGTCAAACGACCGAATCTTACTGGACCAAGTGTAGTTTACCACTTGTCTCGTCAAAGATCAATGGGTCGGGTACGGAACAACAGATAATGGCCGACCCGATGTTATTAGCGTCGTAGATCATTCTGCCGTTGTTGAGAGAGAGAGAGAGAGAGGGACAAGATGGGTCATAAATAAAAGGATAATTACGGCTGTGTTGAGAGCGGGAAGTGTAGGGTTAATAAAACAAGTCGCTTGAGTAGGCTACCTCAGTATCTTATATCTAGGCATCGCGGAAGTAGGTAGATAAGAAGGTATGTAGGCCCTAGGTGCACTTGTTATAGCGCCCCTTAAAGATTTAGGCCCATACTCAGAAGCGCTCCCGACTACGGCGCGGACACTGACTAGGAGTTTCACGCCGAAGCGTATGAGGAATTTTGAGTGAAGAACTTACTCTCATGGTTCATGCTCGACGGTTTGAGGTGGATTCGAACCTGCGACCTTCCGGCTCCAAGGCACCGAACATACCAACTATGCCACCGCGAACCACAAGTTAGAACAAGCATGGAATGGAATGACAATTATTATAAGTATGGTAATGTAAGGTGTTGATGTTTATAAGATCTCTTTAGACACCTTTAGTAATGTTGTAAAATGATTTTATAAAATTACGATGCGACACACAATTGGTTAGTAACTAAATTCTTGCTTATTAAGTGCTGTAGTATGCCAAAGAAATTAATTTTCTGTCCAGGGTAACGGCCTCTGTTGTCATAGACCCTGGTCAAATCGGATCCATCCATCCACAGTTGGTCATGTATTCCATTACTGTTGGGCTGCTTACTATAACCTTTTTCAAATTTATAGTTTTCTGTTTCTTTTCTGGTTTCTGTGTTTTACTTCGAGCAGGTATCTCCATCAATAACGTATAGTCATAGTGACGTGTCATAGCCATCTAACACGAAATTAATTAACTTCCAATCTAGCTTGAAACTTTGAATCTAACTTCTAAGAATTAATGAAATGATAACTTAATTGAGAAATAAATGGAATGCTGTTAGTTATATTTTAATTATTGAAGCAAATATCTATCTGAAAATAGTCTTATATTGTTCTTTTAATTTTATAGACCGCTTTTGTTTGCGCTCCCCGTTTAAGTTAGCGGTCTGCGAGTTTCCCAAAAAATGTGTTACGGTCCGTGACCTACAGAAGTTTGAGAACCACTGGGATATACAGCATCACCGAGACGGATATAGCATCAATTAACAGACAGAGGCAGAGACAGAAGAGACAGACAGACAGAAAGTGACAGACATAGACAAACAGAGACAGACAGATACAGAAATACAGAAACAGAAAAGAGAGACATACAAACAGCGAAAAAGATAGACATGCAGATAGACAGACAGACAGACAGAGACGGACAGAGATAAGGAGACAGACAGAGACACAGAGATGGACATAGACAGAAATAGAGACACATAAGAGAGAGACAGGCATACAGGTAGACAGACAGACAGAAAGACAAGAATACAAACAGAAACAGACAGAGACAGAAATACAGATACATCAGAGAGAGAGAGAGAGACAAACAGGGAAAGAGACAGACATACAGATAGAGAGACATAGACATAGACAGACTGAGACATAAATAGAGACACATAAGAGAGAGAAAGACACACATACAAATAGACAGACAGACAGACAGAGACGGACAGAGAGACAGACAGACAGAGGCGGACATAGAGAAGGAGACACAGGGAGAAACGGAAATAAGAATTCCAGACAGAATATTGAATTTCTTCTGCGATGGCTTTTCCTTCGAAATGCAATCATATTTCCGGAAATATGCCATCCGCCCGGAGTATAGCGTGTAGCTTATACGTCCGTTCGTCAGTCTGTATGTCCATCCGTCTGTCTGTCTGTTTATCTATATGTCTGTCTGTCTGCCTGTCTTTCTGCCCGTCCGTCCGTCCGTCCGTCTGTCTGTCTTTCTCACTGTGTGTCAGTCTGCTTGTTTGTCTTTCTGTCTGCCTATCTTTCTGTCTATATTTGTGTCAGTCTGTTTGTCCGTCTTTCTGGCTGTCTGTGTGTCAGTCTGTCTGTCTGTCTTTCTTTCTTTCTTTCTGTCTGTCTGTCCGTCTGTCAGTCTGTCTGTTTATCTATATGTCTGTCTGTGTGTCAGTGTGCCTGTGTATGTGTGTCAGTCTGTGTGTCTGTTCGCCTGTCTTTCTGCTCGTCTGTCAGTCTTTCTGTAATTCAATATCCTGTATGTCTGTCTTTCTGTCTGTCTGCCTGTTTGTCTGTCTGTCTGTCTGTCTGTTTGTGTGTCTACCTGTATGTCGATCCTATCCATGTGATCAATCTATCCACCAACTCATTCATTCATCAACCCAGCCATACATCCATCGTAATTATTATTACCATTCCTGCACCAAGATGCCGTGTGTCACTTCGTTTTTGTAAATATATATAATATTATATAATAAATACATTTACATATACATACATGTAATATATACAATTTATATGTACATGTTCATTCATTCGAATGGCCTCGTTAGCTACACAGGTAAGCGAGAACGGCATAGCCTACGTCTGTTGGTTGCAACGGACTGCGGTTCAAGACCAGGGCTGGGGCGTCGCGATCTATCATGGCACTCAGCATAATAATTATTATTATACGGACGATGCGCGGGAAATACCGGTGGAGGGAATTTCCACAATTATTATGGAGAAAATGAATTGGTAAAATTGCTAAAATAAGATAAAAAAATGACTGAAATAAGAAAACCAATTTTTCAGTTGTCGCTATTTCAAAGCGCGGAAAAAAGAGGAGAATTGAAGCGATGAGCTGTCAACACGTCTGACAGCCAGATACAGATGCAAACAAAGGCAAAATGAATCGTTCCAGTTTTACATTTAAACACCTCTTTTAATTAAATTATATCTGCTGTATATAAAAAGCCAGCGACGGAAAAAATGTTCAGTTTTCACCGACATTTAATTTTGTCCGTAAATCAGCGCCTCACAAGACCACTCCCTGTTCTACCAATGTGCCAGTACCTTAGCTATGAAACAACGAGTCAGCGTAGTCACTCTAAAAAATGAAGAAAGAAACAAGTTTCTGCTTTGCTCTTGTTCTCAGCCATCCTCGATCCGAGGGTCGCCCGCATCATGTACAAAGTTTCTCCAACGCTTCCTGTCCTCCGTCAGTCTTATCATTTCTCCCAATGTCAATCCAGTCCATTCTTTTATGTTGACCACCCATATTGTTCTTGGTCATCCTTCTTTCCGGTCTAAAAAAAGTAGGAGAGACGAAAAAAACACAATAAAATCCAAGTTCAGATGTACTGGAGAGAAAAACCGACCTCTGAGCTCGAAAATTCTGATGACCTTAACTTTAGTCATAATATTTTATGCTCATCACAAAACATTATTTTTTACGTCAAATTATACTTTTCCAGATTGTTGTTTTAAAATCGTGATAAAAATATGGGACTTTTTTGTTAAATGTGTCAAAATAAAGTGTGAAAAACCCAAGCAAAAAACCCAAGTTCTTCCAGAAAAAAACCCATTGCACAAGTTCGGATTGAAAAACCCAAGATCTTGAGAGGAAAACCCAAAGGAGTGGCAGCGCTGCAACGAGGTCGACATCTTCGCTACAAGAAGTTACTACAGTAATCGAAAAAGGCTTGCTGTCGGTAGAGCGGAGAAGATATTTAAGATATTTTAAGATATTTTAAGATATTTTATTTACATTTATATAGATGTTAGTTACACAACTTTGAAGGTGTCTAAAAGGAACCTTGAGATATTCTTCATAATTATTGTCCCAAGCACATTATAATGATTGTAGCAGTCGCTCTAGTTTAACGGCACATAGTGATTTATAGCGAAGGGCTTTAATGCCATCCCCCTCCTTCTTGCATGCTTTGGACTGGCACTGTTAAAGACATGTGATAGAGGAGACCTTTCACGTCTCCATCGTGCACATAACGTGGGTCGCGGTTGTGTAGTGGTGGCATCGTTACCTTGGAGCCGGAAGGTTCGAGGTTCGAATCCACCTCGCCGCGTAAGGACCATGGGCAAGTCCTTCACTCACAATTGCTCAGCGCTTCGGCGTGAAACTCCGATGCAGTGTCCGCTCTGCATTCGGGAGCGCCTCTGAGTAGTGATCTTGAAGGGGCGCTATAACAAGTGCACATATAAACAAACAAATAACAAGCAGTACACCAATTGCATTTTCGTTATTATTGACCAAAGCGCCTCTATCGGCGAGATCCAGTCACTATTTCTCTGTGGTCTGGAATAGCCTTCCTTTTGAGCCACGCCTACACCCTGGGACTCTACCATGGCAGGATCCTACCTTTCTTAGCTCAAAACAGTTCTTTATGGGCGCGCTTGAGTATTGAGTGCCTCTGAGTAGTTGTATTTCTTGAAGGGGCGCTATATAAATTTCCGAATGAATATTTCATATTTCACAGTCTCCGACAATTATCGGCAGCATGGACACATCTCGCCCTGCAATTAGTCTGAAGTCTGATCCTGCCAACGTTACGGCTAGTAAAAAGCCTGAGTAACAAACAGACCAGATGAACTGTGAATATTTCGAACAAGATGACCGATTATTTCTAACGGTCGCCTTAGACACCTTAATATAATTTTAATCTAATGCTATAAGTCGAAGTCACACGAGACGATAATTATTGATTCTCTGTACTACATTGACTTGAGACATTCAAAGCTATTAAATATGAAACTATTGGTTAATCTTAGGCCTAAGCATTCGCTTTGCAACTTTGAAATTATTCATTCGTTCGTTCGTTCATTCTTTCGTTCGTTCTTTCATTCATTTACTCATTCATTCATTCGTTCGTTCGTTCATTCATTCATTCATTCATTCATTCATTCATTCATTCATTCATTCATTCATTCGTTCGTTCGTTCGTTCGTTCGTTCGTTCGTTCGTTCGTTCGTTCATACATTCATTCATTCATTCATTCATTCATTCATTCATTCATTCATTCATTCATTCATCCATTCATCCATTCGTTCATTCGTTCGTTCATTCATTCATTCATTCATTCACTCATTCATTCATTCATTCATTCATTCATTCATTCATTCATTCATTCATCCATTCATCCATTCGTTCATTCGTTCGTTCGTTCATTCATTCATTCATTCATTCATTCATTCATTCATCCATTCATCCATTTGTTCATTCGTTCATTCATTCATTCATTCATTCATTCATCCATTCATCCATTTGTTCATTCGTTCATTCACTCATTCATTCATTCATCCATCCATCCATTCGTTCATTCGTTCGTTCATTCATTCATTCATTCATCCATTCATCCATTCGTTCATTCGTTCGTTCATTCCAAGGATTTTTGTAGCGCCCATTGCGGAGCGATCCCGATCCAACCTCGTCACTGCTCTATCATCTCAAAACCTGCTTTTCTCTCTAGATTTTCCCGCAATGGAAGGGCTTCTGAAAGGCTTTTGCTGTGAAAAGCGCTTTATACATGTAAGTTGTCATGCAGATACAATGCAATAAGCGCAGACAAACGCTCGGCAAATGATATAATATTATACAAAAAGCATAAAAATAACTGCGCCAAAGAAAGATTGCTTGTAATTAGAAGAACAAACGAAAATTGGCTTTAAAAAACAAAATTTTTACTGTATACAGCATTTTAGTTAAGAAAACGCTACCGGTCAAGCAATTAAATCCAGTGAACATACTATGATTCTTGAAATTCATGGTTCTCCTGACTTACCGAAAATCTAGGATTTCCGTGACTGTTTAGACGGCACTACTTAGACACCTTTAAAATGTTTGCATGGTAGACTATATAGATGTGGGACGCGGCACTTGATTTCGATTTTCTGCAGGTTGTCCCGCAATTTTTTCATTTATTTACTGAGAATTTGATATAACATTCCTTCCAGGTTATCTACTCAGAAGTGCTCCCAGTCCAACCCTGGTACAAAATGACAGTCTTAAGAAGAGCGAGAATGAAGCAGGTATTTGACGAAGAATAACAAGGAGCTCATTCCAGGTCGCAGGGCCAGCCACGGAGAAAGCACGGCGCTGCCTGATTGCAGTCCGTGAATGGTGGTTACAAAAAGTTCCGCTTGTGCAGCTTAAAGGAGAGAGCAGCAGCGTTGAACATACGTGGTGGAACAGTAGAGCTCATGCAAGTGTAAAGTGGCTAAACCCTCAAACATTTTTATAAAATTACCATTAGTAAGTCAGCACGCGGTCTCAGGTAATGACCAGGGGCGGATCCAGGATTTCTGGTTAGGGGGGGCGTAAATACTACCAACACAATCTCGTAATTATGTAGGCTATATATATATATATATATATATATATATATAAATATATAGTGCTTAAAGTGTAAAAAAAGGACCAGGACGCTGTATTGTAGGCCTGATTGGTCGTCAGTGGCGGCGCCGAATGCGGGAAGTTGCGAGTGCCGAAGGCACGAAGCCCATCCCGACTAGGGGGTCTGGGGGAGCGTCGTAAGCTCCCCCAGCGGGGTCTGGGGCGGAGCCCCAGCGACCAGCGCATTTTTGACTGTGTCGACCTCAAATGGAGCCATTTTAGGCTCTTGTTTGCCAGCAATTTGTGAACGATAAAGTCGCGAAAACTTCAAGAATAAGTCGTTTTTCAGTGTCGCAAGCTACCAGGATAACAATAAAAATCAAAATGTTATTGTAAAAGAGAAAGGTTTTGTTTTGTCTTTACCGTAAGCTGCCCCAGTGGGGTCTGGGGCGGAGCCCCAGCGACCAGCGCATTTTTGGCTGTGTCGACCTCAAATGGAGCCATTTTTAGGCAGTCATGGCCGGTCGTCCGTAACTGCATGGACGGCGTCCATGCAGTCATGGACGACCGTGCTGGCCAAATAAGTCATAGGACGGCGTCCTGCCTCGAAAATAAATGCCAGGACGCCGTCCATGGCCGTCCTGCCACACTTTAAGCCCTGGAGTAGGCCTAGTTCTATATCCTTGAGTTGCTTTTGTCCATAATATCGGCAGCTGAACGCCTTCGGCGGCTATAATCAGCACGACGAATTCCAAAATTATAATGATAATCATATGCCATCTTTTGAGATATAGGCCTAAGATAGGCTTATGTCTTACCAACGGCAGTCGGCTTATTCGCGAATGATAAAACTGCCTGTTTAAGCCGTTTTGACGGCGGACCACTCGACATATTTTAAATGGACCAATTTCTATTTAGCCTACGTAAATTTTGTCTGTACATGAACTTTGTGAATGACGTCACGGCAAAAGTCAATGGTCACGTGGGTAACGTCTGCTAGCAACTCAGGTAAGTAGGCAAGAGAGCTCCGGTAAGAGAGCTCCATTCTGCCGGTCCAGCTACTTCGAGCATCCTATTCCCAAATTGCAATTATATTAGTTTTAGGTCAGTTCGGCAGGTTTAGGGGGGCGTACGCCGGCTCCGCCCCCCCTGAATCCGCGCCTGATGACGAGTTCTACAGTTACTACAGAACGCGAGTAGAACTCTTCGTCAAAAAGGGTTTTTGTTTTTTAATTCGCTTTGTTACCTGCAATCTATTCGACTAGTTGAAAATTAAGCTAAAACAGTTGGTTTTTTTTTGCTAGACGCAGACAAGCGTTCGACACTTTGCATGCAACAAAAAACTTGAGCGCCAAAGAAAAATTGTTTGCAATTAGGAGAAACAAAAATTAGTTAGAAAAAAGCAAGCAATTAAATTTTAAATGTACAACATCTTAGTCAGGTGAAGGAACTAAATTTACATAAAATAGTGCGTTTAATGAAATTCACGGCTCTCCTTATAAATACCGAAAATGTATGAATTCTGAAACTGGTTAGACTGCACTTTTTAGACACCTTAAAAGGTTTTCAAACATAGCTATATATATTTTGGACGCAACGCTTGTTTTGGGTTTTGTCGGTCGTATGTCACATACCATTAGTAGGCAAGCACGGTGATAACGATAATGCGTCTTGACCATGCTTTATTACATGCTATATGTGCGATTCGTCCAAAAATTAAACCGTTACATGCTGAACCTAAAACACATATTCCATACGGTACAAGGCTTGCACAAAACTGGACAAAGATGACTTGTTGCTCAGCGTTTCAACAGCGCTGGTAGTTAAGATTGTTTGTGAATTGTTTCAATTATATAATTGTACGCTGTATCTGGTTTCAGAGTTCAGTATGTGAAAGTATTATTTATTATTTATTATTTATATTATTCCTTTGACACCTTCAAAGTAGTTACCTGATACATTATATAAGTGTAGGACGCATCGTATAATTTGCGTTCTCCCATTCTTCCATCATCACGTTTCTCATTTAGTAAGGATGACTTACCTACCACAGTAACCTTCTATGGTCCATGAAATTCACGGCCATCCTTTATTACCGAAAATCTTGGAATTCCGTGACTCTTCAGACGGCACTATTCACACACCTTTAAAATGCACACACCAAAGCAATATAAACGAAGGACGCGGCACTTGATTTCGATTTCCTACAGAATGTGTAAAATCATTTCATTTATAATAATAATTATTATACTAGCAACTTGATAGCGCGTCCTTTAAGGTTATCTACCCAGGAGCGCTCCCAGTCTAACCCCGGTCGAATAGACAGTCTTAAAAACAGTGAGAAATGAAGCAGGAAGATCAATAGGTATTTGACGAAGGATAACATGGAGCTCATTCCAGGTCGCAGGGCCAGCCACGGAGAAAGCACGGCGCTGTCTGATTGCAGTCCGTGAACGTGGAACAATAGGTTTCGCTTGTACAGCTGAGCGGAGAGAGCAGCGGCGTTGAACATGCGTGGTCGAGCAGCAGAGCTCAAGCAACTATAAATCTGATAAACCCTCGAAACATTAAAATTATACCATTAGTAAGTCAGCTCTGCACGCGGTCTCAGGTAATGACGAGTACTACAGTACAGAACGCGAGAAGAACTCTTGGTCAAAAGGTTATATTATTTTCGAGGTCGCTTTATTACCTGCAATCTATTCGACTAGTTGAAAATTAAACCGTTGTGTGTTTGTGGGGCGCGGTGGTGTAGTGGTGGCGTCGTTGCCTTGAAGCCGGAAGGTTCGAGATTCGAATCCACCTCGCCGCGTAAAGACCTTGGGCAAGTCCTTCACTCACAATTGCTCAGCGCTTTGGCGTGAAACTCCGATGCAGTGTTCGCTCTGCATTCGGGAGCGCCTCTGAGTAGGTAGCCTGAAGGGGCGCTATAACAAGTGCACATACAAAAGCTAAAACCCCAAAGTGAGAAGAGTTTGCACAAAACTGTACAAAGACGACTCATAGCCCAACGTTTCAACAGCTGTTAACCCTCAGGCTACCAAGCTTTTTTGTAACACTGACTACCAAGGAGGGGTGGTTACCACCCCCCCCCCCCTGGATTTTGGGTTTGGTTTGAGATATCATAACTTGTAATACACCTATGGATTCAGCATTCATTTCTGCACAAAATGGTATATTTAGGTTTAAAATATATGAAAGCACCCCGAAGTTATGAATTGTTTACCGTAGGTACCCGTCGATTCCACAAAATGTATACTTTCGCATAAGCAAAATATTAGATTCTGTGTTTGTAACATAATTTATTTATTTAAAAATAGTTTACATATAATAAAGTCCAATATCCAGCTATAAAAACTAGTAATAAGATAGTTTTAATTACAATAAAAAGAAAAAAAACATGTATTAGCTACTGAAAAACGTTTACGCAGACTTATCGGTTTGCGTTGTAAAAAAACCCCAACATTTTCACACATTTAAATTTATTTTGAGCACTTCCGGTCATCAAATATCAAATTAATTAGTATCAAAAATAGTCCTAAATGCCCTCTATAGAATGGCATAATTTATTTCTCTTTAAAATTTAATTATGAAAAATTTTTAATAGGAAAAACATGAAAAGTTTATGAAAATAAAACACCTTTTTATATATTTTAATTTTTTTTGAGCACTTCCGGTTGTCAAAAGACAACTCAGTGTGCATGGAAATGTAGCCCCACATTTTCCCTACAGAATGGTGTAATTTGTGTCTCTTCATGTCAAAGGACGGATAAGATACAGCCGATAATCTAAGGGGGTTGTATCCACCCCCCCCCCCTGGTGCCTCGGGTATATCGGGTATAACTTTTGAATGAAAGATTGTTTGTAAATAGGATCACAAACGAAAATTGGCTTTTAAAAACGCAGAATTTAACTGTACACCATCTTAGTCCAGAAACACACCAAGTTTAGGAATTAAAATCAGCGAAAATACGGTTTCATGAAACTGACGGTCCTCCGTTATAATAATAACCGAAAATCTATTAATTCCGTCACTTTTTGACGGCATTGCTTAGACACCTTTACACTGTTTATACCGCAGGCTATATAAACGTAGAACGCGGCACTTTATTTCGATTTAGAAATCCCTGCCCCTCGGTCATTTGCATAGGTAAGATGGGCGGTGGAGCAAGCAAGGTCTTGCTGGTGGTGTGGCCAAGTTGATAAAATAAGATGTCAAAATGACTGATATCAGACCAAAACAAAATTCAGTTGTCGCCAGTCCAGAACCTGGATAAAGAGTAGGGTTACGGCGGTCACCCTCGTCGGCGCGTCTGATAGGCTAGCCACATGCATTTCCTACAAGAATAAAAGAAATCCTTACACCTAAGACACCTCTTTTAAAAGATTTTCAGATATTATATATGTTCACTGTTTAGAAAATTGATGTCTTTCTTCCTTTAAGTCACATGTTTTTGCAACAAATGACATGCAATTCCATTAAATTAAATAAGAAATAAAAAATTAATCTGCAACTTGTCGTCAAAATTAATTTCTGTTGACTTCTTTCACGACACGAGGTGTCGCTAAACACTTATATCTGTCCTAATTCATCCACCGCCTGTGACTGCACCCTAGTTCAGGACTTCAAATGTGCCTGGACGGCCATGGAAGGCGTCCAGAAACTCTTTGAAATCTTACCACGCTCCTGCCAATTATTTGGCCCGCACATCAGGGAAAGGTAAGGAGCGTCCAGCCACTTCTTTTTCTACACTTGAAGCATTACCTTTTGCTAAAAACACGAGGTCGGCGTCTTAGCTCCTATTCGCATGTAGCTTGTCGCAGCAAATAGTTGGTATAATAATAATTATTATTGAAAGAAGCTTGCTGTCTGAAATCTGGATACAGCAGCTGTCGTAAATAGTGGTAGAAGTTGCAGTTTAACGTCACGGTGTGGCAACAAAGACCATTAGCGACGCCCTCCTCCATTATCCAGGCTTTGGAATGGCACTTTCAGAATGCAACTGGTGACGTTACAATGTTCGAAGAACGATTAGAAGAGATTTTCGAACAAATGACTATAAACGTCATCGACTATTCTGACAGATAAATGGTGTTTTTCATGGAGACTTCGGCAGAGTGACTAACTGAAAAGTTTGTCAGAAATAATTTTGGTCGGTAAAAAGGATGGGAAATTTGGTCAGCGACTCAGCCATTTGTCCGCCCAAATTACCGCATCCTTCCTTCGGCCACTCGATCGCCCCCCGCAATTCTTCGCCCAAGTCTCCGCCCAAGTTTCCGCCTATGCCTGCGTAACAGACCAGGTTAACCAGTGAACCTTTTCGGACACGATGAACTATTATTTGGAGCGGTCATCTAAGACACCTTAAAATTGGTTTAATATTATGCTTTATAAAGATATCACACGAAATATTATTTACCTGCACAGAATCCAATGGCTACAATATACTATTGGTTAAAGCATTCGCGTTAAAGTAATATTGCAATTATTCATTCATTCATTCTTTCTTTCGTTCGTTCATTCGTTCGTTCGTTCGTTCGTTCGTTCGTTCGTTCGTTCGTTCGTTCGTTCGTTCGTTCGTTCGTTCGTTCATTCATCCATTCGTTCACTAATTCGTTCGTATGTTTATTAATAACAAGGATTTATAAAGCGCTCTTTCAGGAGCGCTCCCGATCCAGCCTCTGCTAAAAGGGCAGTTTAAAAATTGCGAGGGAACATGTCAGATGGGACACCTTGGCAGCAAGCGCAGGCATGAAGATAGCAAACTATTGCGTCGGTATCGCGAAATAGAGTTCAATAATAATAATCAATCAATCAATCATAATTTATACAGAGCCCCTTCAGGGTACATACTCAGAGGCGCTCCCGGTTGAGATCAAGCGAAAAAAGTCTTTAGCAGTTTGTGAAATTGAGAACAGCTTGGGAGGTGTCGCATAGTCAAAGGAAGTAGATTCCATGTTGTTGGACCAACCACAGAGAACGAACGGCTCTGTATTGTTGGAGAGCGAGTGAAAGAAACCATTAATTAAGTCACCATTATGTCGAATCCTCAAATGAAGAGAAGTTGGAATTTGTTGCAAATTGACTTTCATTTGCATTTTTACCATTGTCTATTATTATAGCAGGTGTGTTTAGTCCGACCAACTTTGCTTTTGGAACACTTAGAACCCTGAGGAATCTTTCACTCACAACGACCCAACTGATACTTCGCCATAATATAGGGTTTTTACTAGACGCAGACAAGCGCTCGCTTTTTGGTACATGTACAAAAGCAAAAAGAGCGATTGCGCCAACGATAGACTGCCTGTATTTAGTATAACAATAACAACTAACAATAACAAGTTAGTCAGAAAAGAAAACACAAATTTGACTGCACAGCATCTTAGTCAAGAAAGCGCACCCGATGACGGAATTAAATCTAGTTAAAATACTGAAATTCATGAAATTCCCGGCTCTCATCAATTTCCGAAAATCAAGAAATTCCATGACTGTTTAGACGGCGCACTTTAGACACCTTTAAACTGTATGACAATATGGCGATATAAATCTAGGATGCAGGACTTGACTTTGATTGTATCCTAGACTGAGGTTGAAAACCGCTGCTATTGAGTATTCGCATAAATATTATTACGAATATCAAGGGTTTTAAATATTCACGAATATTAACTGCCAACGAATATTCTATTCGTAAAATAACGGACCTATGTTATTTCAAGAAATTCATTGTTCTTAATTCTTATTGTGTTATAAATTTTTTAAAGCGTATACCTTTTACTGAATGAATTGTACAAACTTGAGTGTAACCTACGCATAAGCCTATAATCAGTTACTGTACTGTAGACCTAAGTGACAATAAATTTAATAGATTTATTGACAAAAGCCTAAAGGTCTCTGCTTGGTCTGGCCAACGTGTTCATGCGGCATTCATATTGTTTTAATTTATTCACTTACTATCAACTATAATAAAGCGCACCTTCAAGGTAACTACTCGGGAGCGCTCCCAGTCCGACCCTAGTACAAAATGACAGACTAAAAAACAGTGAGAAACGAAGTAGAAAGGATAATAGGTATTTGACGAAGGATAACAGGGAGCTCATTCCAGGTCGCAGGGCCAGCCACGGAGAAAGCACGGCGCTGCCTGATTGCAGTCCGTGAGCGTGGAACAATAAGTTTCGCTTGTGCAGCTGAGCGGAGAGAGCAGCGGCGCTGGACATACGTGGTGGAGCAGCCGAGCTCAAGCAAGTATAAAGTGGCTAAATCGTAAAAACATAATTATTATACCATTAGTAAGTCAGCACGCGGTCTCTCAGGTAATGACGAGTACTACTGGGTAACAGTACAGAACGCGAGAAAAACTCTTATTTCTTGAGGTCGCTTAATTATCTGCAATCTATTTGACTAGTTAAAAATTAAACCGTTATTGTGTTCAAACTGAACCCCAAAGTGAGACGGTATATAAGGTTACCACAGAACTGCACAAAGACGACTCTTAGTAGTTAAGTTTCGTGAATAATTGTTTAAATTTCATAACTGTACACTGCAACCGGTTGACGTCTGTCAACCGGATTGTTCAATATAATAGGATATTAATTATTATTCATTATAATAATTATGTGTTATTTATTGGAAACCTTCACAATGTTTGCGAACAATGTTATATAAGTTCAGGACACGGCACATTATTAATTTTCACATCGAATGTGTGTACTATGAGGCAGGATGACGTCAGAGTTCTCCGTTTTCATGGACGGAGTTTATGAGTGCAACAGGGCTAAGCCCACTCCCCCCCAGATGGCCGCGAAGAATTTTTAAGTATATATTTCCAAGAATATTCTTTTCCTGAGATTGCAAGCGAAAGACTAAAACAAGGTCATCAGTTTTTTGGGATGTAAAAATGGTATATTTCACAAAAAAGTCATCAGATTTTATGGCCGGTAAAAATGGTATATTTTCACAAAAAATGATCAGCTTTAATGGTTGGTAAAAATGTTATATTTTGACGAGATTTCGAGTGAAGGGCTAAAAAATGTCAACTTTTTGCGACCGAGAAAAATCTTCAAAAATTTGGTCGATGAAAATATTGTCGCCGATATAAGACCAAGTCTTTTCTAGCCCCCCTCCCCCCAAAGAACTGAAACCAAACTTTGCCCATTATATAAAATACCTGTCGTGACGTAACCTAACACGTAGTCTCAGGTCTATGAACACTCTTGCTCAAGGTATTTTTTTGAAAGCGTACATTTTTTCTCAATTGCAAAACCTTATAGCCTAAAATTAATGCTAAAATACAATGAAAATTAACATTTGTTTTACAACATTTCATGTATATTACAATACTTATTATTAATTCTATGTGTTATGCTGCTCTTATTGTGAGCAATAAAACTACAATACTCTTTCCTAATTTGGCTATATCGGTAAGGTCGACATTATAGGCCGCGCGTCTGCACGCTACACTGTGAAAGAGAGCGTGCGGTCCGTGGTTCGAAGAAATCAAATTAGTTAAAATAATAGCGAACAGATAAGAAAACAATAAAGTTGCATAAAATCTAAATAAAAAGATACGAAAATATCTTTTAAAAGAGGCAGTTTTTATACCTTCTGGCACATTCAGCATTCAGCAATCAGCATACACGGACGATGCGCGGGAAATACCCAGAGAAGGAATTTCCGTATGGAGAAAATGGACATTGATAAAATAACATGGCAAATTACTTAAGTCGGCAATTGTTCAGTTGTCACCAGTTCAAAGCGTGGAAAAAGATGAGGGTTTCGACGATCATCCTCGTCAACGCGTCTTACAGCCAGATGAAGTTGCTATACGGGCAGAAATGAACCATACCAATTATTTTACATTTAACACACCTCTTTCAATACAATTCCAGATGATATATATTTTACCGGCGCGAAAAAACAGCTGACTGTTCACAAACAAGGTGCTCGATATTTATACTGAAAAACGTGAAATACAATGAAATAGAAAAAAATAGCAAACTATTCAACAACTTATGGTCAAAATTTATTTATGCTCACTTCCTTCACGCCATGAGATGATTTTCGAAAATTTATTAATTTCGTAACTGGTTGGACTGCACTCTTTCGACACCTTTAAAATGTTTAGCAACAGAGCTATAGAGACATAAATTTAGGACGCGAAAGTTGATTTGGATTTTGCATGTCGTATGTCAAATATCAACAGTAAGCAAGCACGGTGATAATGATAATGATTCTTGACCACGCTTTATTACATGCTATAGTATTATAATCTACGCGATTCGTCCAAATATTAAAACGTTACGTGCTGAAGCTAAAACCCATAAGCCACGCGGTACAAGGTTTGCACAAAACTGAAAACTGATGACTTGTTGCCCAGCGTTTCAGCAGGTGCTGGTTGTTAAGATTTGGGATTTCTTTGTGAATTGTTTAAATTGAGGTCTTGTACCTTGCTTATAAGTGCTGTAATATGCCGAGCAAATTTCTGTCCAGGGTATATAACGGCCTCTGTTGTCATAGACCCTGGTCAAATCGGATCCATCCACCCATCCGTATCTGGTTGCGGTCTGTCAACCGGATTGTTTCAGTATTTTTTAATCATTATTATTTCTTAAACACCTTCAAAGTAGTTACTGAATACATTATATAAGTGTAGGACGCGTCACATAATTTGCGTTCCTCCATCACCACGTTTCTCATTAAATAAAGATGACGAAATCTGACCACAGTAACCTATGTGCGGGGTCAAAACACGAAAATGACTCTTCTTGTTTGAGGACGCTTTATTACCTACATGTACTATCTATGCAACTCGTCGAAAATTTAACCGTTATTTGTCTTTAGACACCTTTAACATGTTTATATAAAATCTATATAAATTTGGACGCGCTATTTGATTTCGAATTTTTCAATAGTGAGCCTGCATGTGGTCTCATGTCATGAGCAATGAACTCGACGATTTGGTCAAGTCTAGACGCGAGAACAACCTTTGGTCAAAAGGTTATAACGACTCCGGTTTTTTGAGGACACCTTACTAGATGCTATCTATGCGACTCGTCGAAAATTAAACCGTTGTGTGTCAAGCTAAAACCCATAGTCGACAAGGTGAAGAAAACTTGGAAAAAAGATAACTTGTTGCCCAGTGTTTCAACAGCTGTTAGTAGTTAAGATTTGTGATTTGTGTGGGATTTGGTTAAATTGCATAACTGTACACTGTAGGCGGAAATAACTGTACACTGTAGGTGGACATAACTGTACACTGTAGGCGGACATAACTGTACACTGTAGGCGGACATAACTGTACACTGTAGGCGGACATAAATGTACACTGTAAACGGACATAACTGTACACTGTAGGCGGACATAACTGTACACTGTAGGCGGACATCACTGTACACTGTAGGCGGACATCACTGTACACTGTAGGCGGAAATAACTGTACACTTCAGGCGGAAATAACTGTACACTTCAGGCGGAAATAGCTGTACACTGTAGGCGGACATAACTGTGCACTGTAGGCGGAAAAAAATGTACACCGTAGGCGGACAAAACTGCAGTGTACACTGTAGGCGGGCATGACTGTACACTGTATTCGGACATAACAGTTACTGTACACTGTTACAGTACGCGGTTGCGGTCTGTCAACCGGATTGTTCAATAAATTAAATTATTATCTTTGTTATTTATTAGAAACCTTGAGAATATTTGCTAACAATGTTATATAAGTTTAGGACTCTGCACATGATTAATTTCGACTCCATTATACACCTTTTTGTCAGACAGTGTAATTTTGTCAATAGGCGACAAAAGTCTCAGTTGTTAAATCCCTACCAAAGTGGTATGTAACCTACCTGTCGTAACATAACTTAACAAGGGGCCTAGGCCCCGGAACACGGGGTCAAAAACAACTCTTCCTCAAGATCTATAATTATTTAAAAGAATAAATTTATCGTTTAAAGAGAATCTTTATAAATCATTATAAATCCTTTAAAATAATCCAAATTAACATTTGTTTTACTAAACCTTTCATGTATATTACTATACGTATTATTACTTCTATGTGTTATGATCCTTTCGCACTTTTTGTCCATGTCCCATTGTGCGTTTGCAGATGGAGTAACAAAGGCTACAATTACTCTATGTAAGATTTCAAGACACTGTAGCTGTAAAAATATTAAAGCAGGATAAAGCGCCATTTTGTTCTACAAATAAATAAAACCGAAAAAACCGACAGTAGGCCTATAACGGCAACGGAAAATAGTTTGACTTTATTACATCCTAAACGGTATTTCAAACTTTAAAACTTATTAATTTTATGCAATATAATCTAAATCTGCAAATGACGCACAAATAACACTATTTGTTTTATATTCCCATTTACATAGATTTTAGTGACAAACCTTTGAAGGTGTCTAAAAAACCATAGTATTTCTTGTATATTAGTATCGTTCAGTCTATAACACGTGCGCATACAAATGCACATACAAACAAATTATCCAGAGCATTGACACATCTCTCCCTGTACAGTTATGCACCTCTGAAGTCTGATCCTGTCAACATTACGACCCAGCGTACAGAGATAAAAGCAGTGTTTATCGGCACTTACAGTGGTTAAAAAACTAAGCCAGTCATAATATGATTTTCATGTTTTCAACCAACGGCCAGGTAGTAGACAAAGAAGTAATACATGTAATTTAAGCAGACAGCCTTGCAAGCTTGTAAATGCCTGAGTAACAGACCAGGTGAACCGTGAACCTTTTCGGACGCGCGATGACCGAGTATTTGGAGCGGTAGCTTAAACACCATAAAATCAATTAATATTACGCTATAATTATAGGATTTCGCAGAGATATTATTCATATGCTCTGAACTTACTAAAAAACACTATAATAATTAGTCATAAAACTATTGCTTAAAGCTTTCGATTTGTAACCTCTGAGTGCTTTTTCTTGACGGGGCGCTTTTTAGATTTTCGAATGAAGAAGTGCATAGTTCCGGTGACACGAAAAGGATTATCCCCCTGAAAGCTATCCGGGGGGATGAATTAATCTATCCCCCCGGATGGAATTAACCGGTCTAGACTATCCGGGGGGATAAACCATTCTATCCCATTTTTTGAAAAATGTGTATAATTAAAAAATGTATACTCTAATCAAAATTTAAAGTGACTCTAAATGTTTTAATTGACCTAAGCAATGCTCAGAGAAAGGCAACTCGAATTTATTTAGTGTCTCCGAGTGTTTTTAAGCGTTTTAAATGTTTTAAGTGCTATAAAACCAAAGCAAAACCAATTATTTAGTAGGAATAAACTTACCTGTTAGTGTCATTGCTCAAAACCAAGCAGATGAAAATTAATTTGCAAAAATAAATGCAACCGGAAGTGTTTTTTTCGACTTTCATTCATTTGGGGGATACTATTAATACGGGGGATACTCTATTTCGTGACACCGACATTTATCGTATTTACACGTCTCTCTCTCTGAAGTCCAACATTACGTCACAACATGGAACCAAAAGCTACGATTCACCAATTGTTTCGTTCTAGCCAGTCTAAAGCGTGGAAAAAGAGGAGACTTAAGGCAATGACCTTTGTCAACGCCAGCCACATAGCGTTGCTACACAGGCAGAGTGAATCATTCCAATTTTACATTTAGGACACCTCTTTTAATTTAATTACAGCTGTTATATATAAAATGTCAACGTCGGAAAATTGATGACTGACTTCATTGAATTTTGTCCTTAAATCAGCGCCTTATAAAACCTGATTTCTCCACTCCCTCAAAACCTGCTGTAATATGCCAAACAAATTTTTCTCGATGGCAACGGCCTCTGTTGTCATAGAGATGGTCAAGTTGGATCCATCTACCGATGTGCCAGTACCTTAGCTATAAAACAACGAGGTCGACGTCTTTGTCACCCACCCATTAATGTAGCTTATCGCTGAAAGGAGTTACTAAGTCGAAAATAGAAGAAAAGAAAAGTGTCTTAGATTTTTTATTTTAGCTTTGTATAGATTTTAGTTACAGAACTTTGAGGGTGTCTAAGGAGAACCCTAAGAAGTTCTTCATAGAGTGTAAAGCGCATTATAATGATTGTAGAAGTTGCTTTAGTTTATAAACGGAACATAATGATTTATAGCGAAGGCCATTAACGACGGCCTCCTCATTCATGCAGACTTTGGACCGGCACTGTTGGATAAGAGCAGTAATTATTTCAGTTTAGAGACAGTGTGATAGAAGAGCTCTTTAGCGTCTCGTTCGTGCTCAGTAGAGTAGACCAATAGCATTTTATCTAAAATTTTACAACGATTTGTTGCAAAGCAATAATTGCATAGTTAGACATGCATGGGTTACTCCCCTCTCAGAAAACAATCAGGTTTCCGTAGAAATCATTCTAATGAAACTCTTCTGAAACTTTTAGTGAAGAGCGCGCTTCACTAAAATCTATAGTCATAATGCATTGAAAATCACTTTTCTTTTCTGTCTTTCTATTTCTTTTGGCCTAGCTCCTTTAGAATGGCCTCGACCTTTTTTGTCTGCCAGTCTGGCGCAAAAACTGCGTTGCATTGGGTGCCTCCAAGTCATGTTGGATCCAAGCCCCTTTTGGTGTGTCAAAATAAAGGGTGAAACCCCCCCCCAAAAAACCCAACTCTTCCAGAAAAAACGCAATTGCAAAACTCGGATAAAAAAGCATGATCTTGAGAAAAAACCCAAGGAAAGGCAACGCTGCAGCGAGGTCGACAAAAAGACTCGACATCTTTGTCCCCCACGCATAAAATTTAATGTAGTTTATCGTTACAAGTAGTTCCTATATCGACAAAACCTGCGTGTAAGGCGGATCTGAGCGTCTGAAATTATTTATTTCTATTTATATAGCTTTTAGTTACAAAACTTTAAAGGTGTCTAAAGAGAACCCTAAGAAGTTCTTCATAGAGTCCCAAACGCATTATAATGATTGTAGCAGTTGCTGTAGTTTAACGGCACATAGTGATTCATAGCGAAGTTTATTAAAGGCACCCTCCCCTTCATGCATGATTTGGACTGGCAATGTTGGATAAAAGCATATATTGCTTCGCATTAGAGACATGTGATAAATGATATCTTTAGCGTCTCTTACGTGCACATTATCATGAAGTAGACCAATTGCAATTTCGTTATTATTGGCCAAAGCGCCTCTATCGGCGATATTCAACCATATATTTTCTCTGTGGTTGGCCCACTGGTCTGGAATGGCCTTCCTTTTGAGCCAAGCCTACACCTGGGACTCTATCAGGATCCTTCATTTCTTAGCTCAAAACAGTTCTTTCTGTGCGCGCTGGAGTCGGGAGCACCTCTGAGTAGTTTTATTTCTTGAAGGGGCAACATGTAAATTTTCAAATGAATATTTCATATCTCACAGTCTCCGGCAATATTATCGACAGCATGGACACACCTCTCCCTACAATAATTCTGAAGTCTGAAACTGTCAACATTACGGCTAGTAAATGCCTGAGTAACAGACCAAGTGAACTGTGAACCTTTCGAACGAGATGACCGATTATTTCTAGCGGTCGTCTTAGACACCTTAAAAACATTTTAATTTTGTGTAATATGAAGATGTCGCACGAGATATTATTATTGATTTTCTTGACCTTGACTTTGGGACATCATAATAGTAACTGTTATGAGACTATAATATTGGTTAAAGCATTCGCTTTGTAACCTTTCATTCGCTCAGAACTGTTCTTTTTGTGCGCGCTGGAGTCAGGAGCGCCTCTGAGTAGTTTCTTTTACTTGAAGGAGCGCTATATAAGTGTCCGAATGAATGAATGAATGAACGAATGAATGAATGAATGAATGAATGAACGAACGAATGAATGAATGAATAACAAAGTTCTTTACTAAACGCAGGCAAGCGTTCGACACTTCGCAAATAGGTCTACACAATGTCATGCAACAACAAAACTTGTGCGCCAAAGAAAGATTGCTTGCAATTAGAAGGACAATAAGCACAATTTCTTAGGAAAAACAGTTATTTAACTGTGCAACATCTTGGTCAAAAAAGCGATCCGGTTGAAGCAATTAAAACCAGCGAAGAAACTATGTGTCATCAAATTCAGATTTACGGAAAATCTAGTGATTTCGGGACTTTTATACGGCGCTCTTTAGACACCTTTAAAATGATTATATGGATGCCTATACAAGTCAAGGATGAAGCACTTGATTTTGATTGTAGTCTATTCAAAGTTACCACTAATGCTTTCGTTTGTGTATTTTACTAGCAATTTGATATTATAGCGTCCCTTCAAGGTGACTAATCAGGAGCGCTCTCAGTCCAACAAAGGTCGAATACGACAATATTAACTTGAGTTTTTTTAAATTTTGAACAACATGGGATGCAATGAAATGAGAAATAACAACCCAATCTACAACTTGCCGTAAAAATTAATTTCTGTTGCCTTGTTTCACGAAACGAGGTGTCGTTAAAATGTTATATCTGTCGTAAAGGCAGTCTGATTGCTGTCCTACCGAAGTGACAGTTTATTAGATAATAATAATGAATCAATGAGTTCGACGTCTTTGTCCCTTCCCGCATGTAGCTTATCACAGCAAGGAGTTACTAGACATTGTTATCGAAACAAGATGGCCTTGAGAATATTGTCCAAACAGACCAAACTGTCGTAATTGTTTTACATTTCTCTTTATATAGGTGTTAGTTACAAACATTTGAAGGTGTCTAAATAAAACCGTAGTAATTTCTTGCTTTATAGTCCCAAGCGCATTACATATAGGCTAGAAGTCGAAATAGTGGCTTTAGTTCTACGGCAACGTGATTTATAGCGAAGATCATAAACGGCGCCCTCCTCTTTCATACGAACTTGGGACTGGCACTGTTGGATAAGAGCAGTAATTAATTCATTTTAGAGACAGTGTGATAGAAGAGTTCTTTAGCGTCTCATTCGTGCACATAGCATACAGTGAGTGGACCAGGAGTTTCTTGTTATTGTACGCGAAAGCGCCTCTATCGGCGAGATCAACCCATATTGCGTATTTTACGTCTCAGGCAATTTTTGAGGGGCACGGCGGTGCAGTGGATATGATCGTTGCCTTGAAGCCGGAGGGTTGAAGGATCGAATCCATCTCAAATCGCCGTGTAGGGATCTCGGGCAAGTCCCTCACTCGCAATTTCTCGAGCGTTTCGACAATCGACATTATACAAAAACAGCCAAACAACTCCCCCCAAAAAGACTGCTTGCAACTAGGAGGACAAACATAAATTAGTTAGAAAAAAACCCAGAAATTTAACTGTACAACATAAAAAATTATTACCGTTGGAGAAATATAAAGAAAATGGGTATCATGAAATTCACGGCTCTCCTGAATTATCGAAAATCTAAGAATTTCGTTACTGTTCAGACTGCACTCTTTAGACACCTTTAAAATATTATGTCAAAGGCTATATAAATCTAGGATGCAGACTTAATTTTGTCTGTATCCGAGACTGTACCGACTGTAATATATATAATTTTATAGCTGTACTATGCCAAACGAATTTCTGTCCATGGCAACTAAACGGCCTCTGTTGTCATGGGCCCTGGTCAAATCTGCATCCATCACTGCACTCTTTAGACACCTTTAAAATTTTTATATAGATAACTATATAAATCTAGGATGCAGGCACTTGATTTTGATTGTATAAAGGTATCTCCATAATAAAAATTATTTTCATCTATTTATTACATAGCAATTTGATATGGCGCCCCTTCAAGGTTTTTACTCAGGAGCGCTCCGAGTCTAACCCCGGTCGAAAAAGACAATCCTAACAAGAGAAAGTAGAGAAGCAGAAAGACCAATAGGTATTTGACGAAGGATAACAGAAAGATCATCCCAGGTCTCAGGGCCAGCTGTGGAGCTGCCAGATTGCAGTCCGTGAGCGTGGAACAATAGGTTCCGCCTGTGCAGCTGAGCGGAGAGAGCAGCGGCGTTGAACATGCGTGGTGGAGCAGCAGAGATCCGTCAAGTATAAAGTAGTCAAACCCTAAAAACATAAAAATTATACCATTAGTAAGTCAGCACGCGGTCTCAAGTAATGTCGAGTACTACTGTAACAGTCCAGAACGCGAATAGTCAAAAGGTGATATGATTTTTTGAGGTCTCTTTATTATCTCCAATCTATTCGACTAGTTGAAATTAAACCGTTATTGTGTTCAAGCTAAAACCCAAAAGTGAGACGGTATTAGGCCTATAGGTTTGCACAGAATTGTACAAAGACGACTTGTAGCCCAACGTTTCAACAGCTGTTGGTAGTCAAGTTTCGTGAATAATTGTTCAAATTGCATAACTGTGCACTGTAACCGATTGCGATCTGTTAACCGGATTGATCAAAGGGAAAATTATTATTATTTAGTATTTTTATTATTCACTAGAAACCTTCAAAATACATGTAGATGCTCAGAATGTTATATAAATGTAGGATTCGGTACATGATTTGCCTTCTGTACGATTGTATGGTCTGACTGCGTTAGTCAAATTCTTACCACATTGGTACCTGCACAGGGTTGCCAGATTTCGGGAAAAACTTTGTCGCGAGATCTCGTCAAAAAGTAGCCCAAAATCGCGAGATGAACAGACAGATACAGAGCAAGAGATAGACAGATAGGAACAGACAAAAACAGAAATACAGAAACAGAGATAGACAGACAGGGACAGACAGAAACAGAAATACAGAGAAAGAGATAGACAGATAAATACACATATAGAAAGAGGCAGAAATAAGAATTTCATACAGAATATTGAATTTCTTCCGCGAAATGCAACCATATTTCCGGAAATATCACATCCACCAGTTACTGTCAGTAGTATAGCGTGTAGCTTATCCGTCCGTCTGCCTGTCTGTCGATCATTCTATCCATCAACGCAGCGTAATTTTTATAACTATTAATGCACCAAGTTGCGACGTTTCACCTTTGTCAAAATATATACTTATATCTGAGACGACTCCGCCCACCACAGAAAATGCTCTAAGATTATTCCGCATGGTTTTTATTTGCAGCTCGTGAAAATTGGACAAGGGCACACCCCAGGTCATCTGCGTAGAACAGAAGGGCGGTGGCCCTAGATACACGAGGAGCAAGAAAGGTCTTGCTGGTGGTGTGGCCAAATTGAAAAAATAAGATGGGGGAAATTGACTGAAATCAGAAAGCACAATTTTTCAGTTGTCGCCAGTCCCAAGCGTGGAAAAATAGGAGGGTTACCCCGATGACCACCGTCAACGCGTCTGACAACCAGATGCCATTGCTACACGAATAAAATGAATGAGTCAAATTTTACATCTAAGACACCTCTTTTAATAGATTTAGAGATGCTATATAAATTTATGGCGTTGAGAAATTGATGTCTTTCTTCCTTAGTTGTTTGATTTTGCAATAAATGACTTGGAATTCAATTAAGGGAAAAATAACAAATTAATCTGCAACTTGCCGTCTTCAACAGTTTGTGAAATCGAGAACAGCTTGGGTGGTGTCGCATAGTCAAGGAAGTCTTAAGAAGAGAGAGAAATGAACCAGAAAGTCCAAAATGTATTTGACGAAGGATAACAGGAAGATCATTCCAGGTCGCAGGGCCAGCCACGGAGAAAGCACGGCGCTGCCTGATTGCAGTCCGGGAATGGTGGATACAATAAGTTCCGCGTGTGCAGCTTAAAGCAGAGAGCAGCGTCGCTGGACGTGTGTGGTGGAGCAACAGAGCTCCTGCAAGTATAAAGTGGCTAAACCCTAAAAACATACAAAATTATACCATTAGTAAGTCAGCACTTGGTATCATGTAATGACGAAAGCTGTACAGAACACGAGTAGAGCTCTTGGTCATAAGGTGATATTGCTTTTTGAAGTCGCTTTATTATCTGCAATCTACTCGACTAGTTAAAAATTAAACCGTTATTGTGTTCAAACTGAAACCCAAAAGTTAGACGGTATAAGGTTACCACAGAACTGCACAAAGACGACTCTTAGTAGTTAAGTTTCGTGAATAATTGTTTAAATTTCACAACAATACTGTACACTGCAACCGGTTGACGTCTGTCAACCGGATTGTTCAATATAATAGGATATTAATTATTATTCATTATAATAATTATGTGTTATTTATTGGAAACCTTCACAATGTTTGCGAACAATGTTATATAAGTTCAGGACACGGCACATTATTAATTTTCACATCGAATGTGTGTACTATGAGGCAGGATGACGTCAGAGCTCTCCGTTTTCATGGACGGAGTTTATGAGTGCAACAGGGCTAAGCCCACTCCCCCCCAGATGGCCGCGAAGAATTTTTAAGTATATATTTCCAAGAATATTCTTTTCCTGAGATTGCAAGCGAAAGACTAAAACAAGGTCATCAGTTTTTTGGGATGTAAAAATGGTATATTTCACAAAAAAGTCATCAGCTTTTATGGCCGGTAAAAATGGTATATTTTCACAAAAAATCATCAGCTTTAATGGTTGGTAAAAATGTTATATTTTGACGAGATTTCGAGTGAAGGGTTAAAAATGTCAACTTTTTGCGACCGAGAAAAGAAATTTGGTCCATGAAAATATTGTCGCCGATATAAGACCAAGTCTTTTCTAGCCCTCCCCCTCCAAAGAACTGAAACCAAACTTTGCCCATTATATAAAATACCTGTCGTGACGTAAACTAACACGTAGTATCAGGTCTATGAACACTCTTGCTCAAGATCATTTTTTGAAAGTGTACATTTTTTTCTCTTGCAAACATTATATAATTAATGCTAAACTACAATGAAAATTAACATTTATTTTACAATATTTTCATGTATATTACAATACTTGTTATTAATTCTATGTTTTATGTTGCACTTATTGTTGCTGTCCCATTGTGTGTTTGAAAACTGAGTAATAAAGGCTATACTTACCTACTTCAGATAAGATTGAAAAGTTCGAGGCATAGTTATAGAAAAAACAAAAGAAATTGAATAAAACGTCGTTTTTTGGAGAAAAAAAAAACGAAAGGAAGATGGCAACGGAAAATAGTTTTACATTCTTACATCTTAATTCGCAACCCGATTAACAGGATATTTATCCAAACAATTCCGGCGAGGAAGGGTTAAAATAATGTTACATTCTTACATCTTAAACGGCATTTTAAACTTAAAGACTTTATTTATGCAAATTCTTCCAAATCGGCAAATTACACACCTTTATTAGTAAATAAAAATTAATTATAAGAAACATAAATCTTCAACACTCGTTCGTTGTGACTTTGGATCGACTATTAATAAAAATTAAAGGTGTTGAATTCTGTTCAAATTTAAATTATAAACAAATTATTATTTAGTCTGCACAGTGCACAAGTTCATGCTGATCGATATTAATCAATTAAAATATATAGCTTGAAATGACTGTAGAATAAATATGCTGTGCAAGGCCTATTCTGGCTTAAATTGTTGCTTATAAAATGACATACATGAAGGCAAAGATATTTATAATTACCCAAACAACACCCATAAATTTCATTTCTTCTAGATAACCACTAAAACACCTTAAACTAATTATAATATCATGTTATAATATTTGAATGTCACACGGATATTATTGATACAATCGATACTGTGCTAACATGGGACTCTGTTACGAAACTATGGGTAAAAGCATTATGTTTGTAACTTTGCAATTATTCATTAATTCATTCGTTTGTTCATTCATTCATTCGTTCATACATCCATGCGTTCGTTCGTTCGTTCATTCATTCATTGTAATGATTTATTTTGCGCCTTTTCAGAAGCGCTTCCGACCCAAATTATGCTAAAATGGACAGCAAAGATTGCAATAGAATATGTCAGATGTTGGCAGCAGGCACAGGAATGAAGATGACGAAATTCAGGCGACAAGGCCGGTGTCGCGAAACAGAGTATTCCCCTCCCCAGTTATAATGTAACAAAACGTTTGCACCAAATAAATATTAGGATAAGAAAGAAAAAAATAGTTAGAAAAAACTTGAAGTTTAACTGTGTCACATCTTAGTCAAGAGAACGCATCCGGTTTAGGAATCAAATTTAGAGAAAACATGAAATTAAAGTTTCTCCTGCTAAATACCGAAAATTTATGAATTCCGTAACTGGTTAGACTGCACTCTTTAGACACCTTTAAAATGTGTGGACACATTTATATATATTAAAGACGCGACACTTGATTTTAATTCTGACGAAAGACCGCACTATAACATTAGTAAGCAAGCAGATTGAAAATTGCTCTTGTTATTTGGGAACGCTTTGTTGCCTGCTGTATACAGGGTGGGCAAAAAAGTAACCCCTAGGGTTTTGTGCCAATATCTTGATAGGACTTAAGTTTTTAAATGCATTCATTCATTCCGACAATTTATATAGCGTCTCTTCAAGAAACCCAATCTGCGCAGTTGTTGCGTTATGTTTATGAATTGTCAAAAAAGTGGGTGGTCTCACTAAAAGTGATATAACTTTTGTTCTCTTTGAAATATTTTGGTGAAGTTTGACCATTGTATGTGAGTACGAACTGCCTTTAAGTCTGTATAATTGAATTAAAAAATTCAGACTTCTGGACAAGATATTTGCAAAAATCCTGGGGGTAATTTTTTTAGACCAGCCTGTATGCGTTTCACTCGAAAATTAATCCGATTTGTGCTGAAGCTACATGTAAAACCCATTAGCCACGCGGTACAAACTTTGCACAAAACTGGACAAAGATGACTTGTTACCCAGCGTTTCAACAGCTGCTGATAGTTAAGAATTGTGATTAGTTCGGAATTGGTTAAATCGCATAACTGTACATTGAACCGGTTGCGGTCTGTCAACCGGACTGTTTGAAAAAGGGAAATTATTATTTATTATTTATATTATTCCTTAGACACCTTCAAAGTAGGTAATTAATACATTATATAAGTGTGGAACGCGTCATTCAGGCCTAATTGGCGTTCTTCCTTCATAACGTGGCTCATTAAGTAGGGATGACGAATTCTTACCACAGTAACATGCCAGTCTTTAGCATCATTTCCTCGTTGTTCTCTTGTCTCAAAAAATGTTTTTCTCTCTGGATTTGCGCGCACTGAAAGCGCTTCTGAAAAGACTTTGGCTGTGAAAAGCGCTGTATAAGTTGTCAGATACAATACAATAAGCGAATAAGATGACAAACGAAAATTGGCTTTGAAAAAACCCAGAAATTTAACTGTAAAGCATCTTACTAGCCAAGTTAGCTACACCGGTAAGCGCGAGCGGCATTCGTCTGTTGGTTGCAACGGACTGCGGTTCAAGCCCCGGGCTGGGAGTTGACATTCAGAGATTTAGATATCTCAGGCTAGCACGTGTGGGACGCCTCCTGCTGAGCGACCTTGGGCAAGTTGCTTACCCATCATTGTCTGTGGGGAGGGCAACGGGTAACCAACTCACTCATCTCATCCCCAGGGGCATAAAACCAATGAACCTGCCATCGGGCAGAGAACCATCATCATCATCCTCATCATCATCATCATCATCATCATCATCATCATCATCATCATCGTCATCATCTTAGTTAAGAAAACTCTACCGGTCAAGGAATTAAAACCAGCGAAAATACTATGTTCCATGAAATTCACCGCCTTCCTTTATTACCGAAAATCTAGGAAGTCCGTGACTGTTTAGAAGGCACTCGTTATACACCTTTAAAATGTCTATATAGAAGGCTATATAAATGTTGTATGCAGCACTTGATTTTGATTGACCAAGAAATTCAACGGTTTTATTGTTATTTAGTTATTTACTACCTATTTGAAACATAGTGCGCCTTCAAGGTAACTACTCAGAAGCGCTCCCAGTGCGCCATTGGGTTCAAAAGACAGACTTAAAAACAGTGAGAAATGAAGCTGAAAGACCGATATTTATTTGAAGAAGAATAACAGGGAGCTCATTCCAGGTCGCAGGGCCAGCCACAGAGAAAGCTAGATGCTGCTTGATTGCAGTCCGTGAATGGTGTATACAATAAGTTCCACTTGTGCTGAGCGGAGAGGAAGAGGCGCTGGACTTGTGTGATGGAGCAGCAGAGCTCATGCAAGTGTAAAGTGGCTAAACTATCAAAACATCAAAATTATACATGCACCATTAGTAAGCCACCTCTTAATCTCAGGTCATGCCAAGTGCTGCACAGGGGACACGAGGTCAAAATGCGAGAGGTGAAACTGACTATTGCTATTTGAGGACGTTTTATTACCTGCTACATGTAACTACGTGACTCGTCGAAAATTAAACCGTTATGTGGCTTTATACACCTTTGAAATATTTATACAAACGCTGTATAAACTTTGGACGCGGCATTTAATTTACATTTTTCGTTAGTGAGCCAGCACGTGGTTTTAGGTCATGACTAGTACTTTAACAGTGAACCCGGGTCAAGTCAAGACGCGAGAACAACTTTTGGTGAAGTTGTTATTTGAGGACGCCTTATTACCTGCTATCTATGCGATTCGTCGAAAATTTCACGCGAACAAATCCGAAAAGCTACCGGCTATAGCATGCAAAAGGAAAAGACGTAAAAAAATCACTGAAATCAGAAAGCAAAAATTTTCAGTTGTCGCCTGTAAAAAAACGTGCAAAATAGGAGGGGGTGCGCCGATGACCATCGTGTGATAATCATATGCCATTAAAAAAAAAATGAGTCCTTAAAATTTTACATTTTAGACACCTCTTTTAATGGCGTTCTACCTGCTATATATATTCACGGCTTAGTAATTTTTTTTTATTGAAATTGCTTATTAAGTGCTGTAATACGCCAAGCAAATTTCTGTCAAGTAACGGCCTCTGTTGTCATAGACCCTGGTCAAATCGGATCCATCCATCCAAATTTTATTGATTTTAGCTATCGCTCAATTTTCATTTTGAACAAGATGGAATGCAACGAAATGAAAAATAACAAACTAATCTGCAACTTGCCGTCAAAAATAATTTCTGTTGACTTCTTTCACAGGTGTCGTTAAACACTTTTTAAAGACAGTGTGATAGAGGATATATTTTTACAAAAGGCTTGTCCGTAAGAGTTGTCCAAGGTGGTCCGGGAGTTTTGTCATTTGCGTTCTTGTGACTTGTTTCAACTGCATAATTGTACACTGTTACCGATTGCGGTCTGTCATCCGGATTATTTCAATACAGAATATTATATTAATTAATTATGTTAGTTGCAAAAATGTGGGCACTTTAGATAACTTATTATTACTGTTATTATTATTATTCCAAAGCTTGGCGTCGTCCTATGACTTCAATGGCCGTTGACGCCAATACAAAAAATATACAATGCAACGAAAACAAAATTTGTAGCATCCTAGAAACACCATCAACAGGTATCTTATAGCAATAACCTAATTGTGCGATTGAGGTACATATAGCGTAAAAGATATCCGTTGTAAAGGTGTCTAAATTAATACAATTCCTCTTAAGTTTTGTACTCGTGTGAATTGTCTCCTTCGTGCACATAACAAACAGCAGGCCGGGAGCTTTTTGCTTTATTCGCCAAAGAACCTCTAGCGACAAGATCCAACCATTATTCTCTGTGGATGGTCCAGTGATCCATTGGCCTTCTTTATGAACTAAGCCTACGCCCTGGGTACTCTACCAGGATATTTCCTTACAAAACTAATAACTCGTTTTCACGCCCATAGTACACTGACGATGCGCGGGATATACCCAGAGGAGGAATTTCCATATGGAGAAAATGGATTGGCCAAATTGATAAAAAATAACATGGCAAATTACTTAAATCAGCAATTGTTCAGTTGTCACCAGTTCAAAGCGTGGAAAAGATGAGGGTTTCGACGACGATTCTCGTCAACGCGTCTTACAGTCAGATGAAGTTGCTATACGGGCAAAAATGAATCCTACCAATTAGTTTACATTCACCACACCTCTTTAAAAATATTCAAGATGGTATATATAATGCACCCCCGGCGTGGAAAAATAGCTGACTTTCTTCACAGCCAAGGCATTCGATGTTAATACTGAATAACGTGGAATGCAATGAGATTTTTTTTTAAATTGCAACCTAATATGCTGCAACTTGTGGTCAAAATATATTTCTGTTCACTTCCTTCACGCCGTGAGGTGTCGCCTAACGCTGATACATGTTCTAAAGGCAACGCCTCGTAATACCTAATTAATTAACTGCCAGTACTACCAAAGTGCCACAACCTTAGCTCAGGGCTCAAAGTGTGCCTGGACGGCCATGGACGGCGTCCAGGCACTCATTAAAATCTGACCACCGTCCTGTCAGTTATCCGACCAGCACAGCATGGAAAGTTAAGGCGCATCCAGTAGCTACTTTTTCTACACTATAAGCATTGTCTCAGCTATGAAACAACGAGGTCGACGTCTTTGCCCTCATTCCCATGTAAATTGTCGCAACAAAATAATGGTTGCTATATTGAAACCAGCTTGCTGTTTTAGATGTGAAAAAAATTCATAATTTTATATGTATCTTTTTATATAATATTTTGTTCTCAAGTTTGAAGGTGTCTTAAAAAGCATAGTAATTTCTTGTATTATTATTATTATAATAGTCCCAAGCGCATTTTATTATGCAGACGAGTAGTGGTTTTAGTTTTATACGGCAACGTGATTTAAAGCGAAGATCGTTAACGGCGCCCTCCTTCTTTCTGATGGATAAGAACAGTAATTATTTCTGTTTAGAGACAGTGTGATAGATTATATAGCCTATTTGTTCGTAAGAGTACTACATGGTGGTACGCGTATTTTGTCATTTGCGTTCTTGTGACTTGTTTCAGCTGCATAATAATTGTACACTGTGACCAGTTGCGGTCTGTCATCCGGATTATTTCAATAAGTAATATTATATTAATTAATATTATATTAATTAATTATGTTAGTTGCAAGAATGTTGGAGCTTTGTATGACTTATTTGCGCGATTGGCGTACATATAGCGTAAAGTATACATATTATAAAGGTGTCTAAATTACTCTGGATTTTTGTGCTCGTGTGAATTGTCTCCTTCGTATACATAACAAAGAGTACTGTAGACCAGGAGCTTTTTGCTATATTGGCCAAAGAACCTTTACCGACGGGATCCAAAAGAATTTCTCTGTGGTTGGTCCAGTGGTCCATTGGCCTTCCTTTTTAGCTACGCCTACTCCCTGGGACTCTTCCAAAATTTAAAACTCTTTTCCCGCGCTGGACTTGGGTGCGCTTCTAAGAGAATTTTCTATTGTACAAGGTTATTATTTTTCAAATGGCTCACTGGAAACAATAACTCAAGTGTGGAAATTGGTGGAGTATGCGACTTCAACATTGTCATTACGACCATCAGTTCGCTCTGGCAATCTTTCCTCATCCTTTCGCCTCATATCCTCTTTTTTTCTCAAGGTCGATCGCATGGGAGCGCTTCTGAAAGGCTTTAGCTGGTAGAAGCACTTTACAAATAGTAATATTACAGTACAATATTTGTAAGCATTTGTAAGCATTGCAATTAGAATATTTTTACTTGCATATATTCAGCTGCAATGCACCTCAATGAGAAAGACAAGAAATTATTTCATTATGAAATACGGTAAGCAGTGCACAGTGCATTAAAACAGACTCTAATATCTTTGATTTAACACAGACATTTGCATGGCTGTCTGAGGAATTTTTTGAACTGCACAACCCATTCTTTCTTTTTCCCATCCTCCATGGTAAATTACTTCAAAACGGAGGAAAATTGCCTTTTAAAACTATTTCTATCAGCACAGAAGTGCTTCTACAACTGCACAAATCCATTTAGAACTGCACATTTTGTATACAACTGCAGGCTACAAAACCTATATAAATTTCCGATTGAATAATTGAATATTTCATATTTCACAGTCTCCGGCAATAATTATTATCCAACGTATTTACACATCTCTCTACAATAATTATACGCCTCTGTTTGAAGTTTGAACCTGCCAACATTATGACAAAACGTGGAGCTAAAAGCAGCGATTCCCGTCTAAATAAAATGAGTCAGTTATATATAATTGTCGTTTATTCAACCAATAGGCAGCTGCTCAGATAATCGAGTGATTTAAACAGATTTTTGTATGCTGGTAAATGTCTGGGTAACAGGCCAGGTGAACCGTGAACCTCTTCGGAGACGAAGAACGATTGTTTGGAGCGATCAACTTAGACACCTTAAAATCATCTTAACTTTACGCTACATAAGTGTGTCAAACGAGATAATGTTGATCAACTCCACAAGCGAAACAAGCCTATACGAAACTTTAATTGGCTAAAGCATTCGCAATTAAGAATTAATTAGTTCATTCATTCATTCATTCATTCATTCATTCATTCATTCATTCATTCATTCATTCATTCACTCATTCATTCATTCATCCATTAACCGTTATGTGTCTTTAGACACCTTTAGCATGTTATACAAATTCTATATAAACTTGGACGCGGCATTTGATTTCGATTTATGCACTTGTAAATCAGCATGTTGTCTCAGGTCATGAGCAGTGAACACGGGCCAAGTCTAGACACGATAACAACTTTTGGTCAAAAGGTTATATTAATGACTCTTGTTTTTGAAGACGCCTGCCTGCCATCTATGCGATTTGTGGAAAATTTAACCGTTATGTGTCAAGTTAAAACCCATGATAAGCGACACGGTAGAAGGTTTGAGCAAAACTGGACAACGATAACAGCTGCTAGCATTTTATAAGATTTGTGATTTGTTTGGGTTTGGGTTAAATTGTATAACTGTACACTGTAGCCGGTTGCGGTTTGTCAACCGGATTGTTCAATATAGAAAATTGTTTTTTTTATATTTTTATTAATTTTATGTTAGAAACCTTCAAAATATTTTCTTAAAGTTCTATATAAGTGTAGGACGCAGCACAGATTTTGTGTATTGTCGCTACTCGCTAGAAAATGGTAAGATGGCGTGTGTCATTAAGTAAGGATGACGGCAGTGGGCTCCGTTGTCAAAATACTTACCACATTGATATGTGAACAGCGTTGCCACTCCTTGGGTTTTTTCACAAGATCTAGGGTTTTTCGATCCGAACTTGGGAAATGGGTTTTTTTTCGGAAAGAACTTGGGTTTTTGCTTGGGGTTTTTCGGCAGAAATTCTTTGTTTTTTTCGATTCAAACTTGGAGAAAATGAAGGTTTTTTGGGAAAGAACTCGGGTTTTTTGCTTGGGTTTTCTGTTTCGACTAAGAAAATCTGGAAATTGTGGACATTTTGGAAAGATTGGGCCGGATGACTAAAAAACAAGGTCATCAGAATTTTCGTAACGGAAATTGAAAGATTTATTTTATTCCGGATGACAAAATAAAGGTCGTCAGATCTGTTTGGCAAGAAATCGTCAAAAATTTCGGAAGATTTGGGTAACTTGGGTTTTTGTTTTGTTTTTTTACCGACCAACTTGGGTTTTTTTAATTTTTCAGAGTGGCAACGCTGATGTGAAATACATATATTGTGACGAAACTTAATGCGTGGTCTCAGGTCAATGAAGACGGGTCAAAATGCGAATGCTCAAGATAAGATTGACAAGACCAGGGCGTAGTTGTAAAAAAAAATAGAAAAGGAATGAAACGTCGTTTACATCGAAAAAATGGGGGGGAAACAAGAGTAAAATGGAAACGGAAAATGATTTGCCTTATCTTAAATTGCATTTTAAATTTAAAACCCTGTTTATGCAATTTCGTCTAAATCTGCAAAACACACCTCTTTTAGTAAGAAAATGTTAATTATAAGATTTATTGATCTACATGATTTAGTTAACTAGTTTGTCGAAATAACTTTAATTCAATAAGAAATCTGAAAAAATGTAAAGGTATTGAAATCTTTTAAAATATGGATTGAAAAACGTAAGTCCGCATAATAATCACGCTGATCGACATAGCGTTCCATAAGAATCTCGAAACTATCCTATGTAGTTAGCCGTGGTTGGGCCTGGAACGCTTCTGAGTAGCCGACCTTGAAGAGTTTTATCCTAAATCAATAAATGTACATTATGCTTGCACTCAGCAATACAGAAAACAATTTGCAGACTCGTAGTTTTTACGCGCGTATAAGAATAATACGCAAGCATTGTGACCGTTGCGTACACTTCTACAAACAAACATGCAAAACACTATATATAAATATATATATAAATATTATATATAATATATAAAATAGCCTATTATCCCATTCTGTGTGTGTATTTATATAATCAGATATATATGTATAAATATATATAATATTCTCTTTTGTGTGTATATACATACAATCAGACATTCAGCCATTTGTATAAATTATATGTATATTATGTCCTATTTTATGTATATATATATATATATATATATATATATATATATATATATATATATATATATATATATATATATATATATAAACATATAATTATCCTTATTTTCTGTGTATAATTATATATACATGTACCATCATTCACCCAGCCATTCATATATTATTCATCCACTGTCACACAGGACAATCGAGACGGCAGCGCTCTCTCCAACTGCGACCTGACGTTGCTAAGCAACAACAGCAACACCAGTAACCATGGCAACGACTCCTCTGACTCCGCAGCTGTTCCACCTCCCGGTTCCTCCCTCCCTCCATCATCCTCGTCAATGGCGGGAAGATCCGGAGACCGACAAACAACCAGCGATGATCCGGAAGCGAATGAATTCCAGTTGGGACGTCTCCAGTTCGGGGTCGCTTACGACTTTCCGGAAATGACGCTGACGCTGCATATCCTGCGTGCCGTCCAACTTCCGGCGAAGGATTTGACTGGAACGAGCGACCCGTACGTGAGGATCATGTTGCTTCCGGATAAGAAACGGAAGATTACGACGAACGTGAAGAGGAAGAATCTGAATCCGAGGTGGAATGAGGTGTTCGCTTTTGAAGGTCAGTCGGAAAGTTTGTTTTTTAGAGTATGTGTTGTTGTCAATCAATCAAGCAATCAATCAATCAATCAATCAAAATTTATATAGCGTCCCTTAAGATATAAATAAAAATGTAACCGCGTTTGTGTCGACTTCAAGGATCTCAGAAATTTCAATCAATCAACCAATCAATCAATCAATCAATCAATCGATCGATCATTCAGTCAATCAATCATTCAAACAATCAATCAGAACTTATATTGCGCCCATTCAAGGTTCCTACTCAGAGGCGCTCCCGGCCTAGTTCAAGCGAAAAAAACGCAGTCTTCAAAAGATTGTGAAATTGAGAACAGCTTGGAATGTGTCGCATAGTCAATTGAAGCTCATTCCAAGTTGTTGGACCAACCACAGAGAACGAACGCCTCTGCATTGTTGCAGAGCGAGTGAAAGGAACGTTGTAGATGTGGTGGTCTTTTTCTATGGCAGGATCGTTTTTGTGTGAAGTTTGTTTTAAATGTCAATGTTGTTTTCCAAGCCAGTGCACTGTCTGTCTGAAATTCGTTTTAAATGTGGGAGGTAGTTTTCTGTGTCAAGGCCATTCACAGTGTCAAAGTCGCTCTTATTGTCATTCTCTATGTCGAAATTGTCTTAAATGTTAGCGTCATTCAACGTGTCATCTTTCTGTGTCGAGATCGTTCCATCATTTTCTTTGTTGATGCCAATTATAAATTTCTGCTGCGATATAAAAACATTCTCCATGTCAACAACATTGTCCTTGAGAATCATTCATCATTTTCAAAGTCAACTTTTGTGCCATGGCCATTTTCCTTATCAACCACCACTAACACCTGCACAACCGCCAACACCACCACCACCATTACTACCAATAACACCACCACCACCACAACCCCGACCAATGCCAACAACAACACCACCACCACTATCACCACTACTACCACAATCAATGTCACCACCACCACAACCACAAACAGTATCACTACCACCACAACCACAACCAATATCACTACCACCACAACCACAACCAATATCACTACCACCACCGCCATCACCACTATCACGACGACCACCACCAGTTACAACACCACTCTCACCAACACCATCACCAACAACAAAATCATCATGAAAACCATATCAACATCGTCATAATAATTTCATCGTCGTCACCATCATTGCTCTAACCATTATCATCATCACGACTGACGTCATCAGCGTATGCGCCATCAGCCAAAGGCGGGAAACCATTGGTGTAGGCGCAGGGGATGTCGGGAAATTAGCGCCGTAGGGACTCCGCTATATATTTATAGGACGGTCTATTCCATTGCATGTAACAGAAATGTTTCTCTCTCCCTGTATCTGTCCCTCCTGCTCGATTTCTCTCTCAGCTAACACGCCAATTTCTGATCCAATTTCTTTCAATCCTAATATCTCATTACCTCCCATTTCGTTTCTTACTTTCCTATCTTTATCCTTGCGCTATTCCTCCTTGATAATAATTTGTCCGCACCGGTATATTTATAGTAGGCCCCTAACTGTTTTTTTCGGCTTGAATTGCCCGCATTTTGACCTGGAGGTTAATTGGGGCGTGATTTCCTACAGCTGGTCTCTCTGTAATGCGAGTAATGTGTCGTAATGTAATATTATATGTCATGTAATGTAAAGTTATATATAAGTGACTTAACATCAATGTCGTGTGATGAAACGTGATGTATGTAATTTGATTTGGAGTCTAATTTAATGCGACGGATATTAACTGTGACGTGATGAAAATAATGTGATGGCTGCTATGTTCTATGTTCCTAACGCCGATAAATTTCGAATACACACATTGCATTACATAGCGTTTCATTCCGTCGTCTGTTTTCGCGGTTTTGGGTATAATTTAATTTAACCCTTTGGAGGTGATGTGACGCATTGTAACGTTAGAGGTGAGGTGGGGTCTGACAAACCCAACACATATTTTTATTTTCAAGTCGCGATATCAAATGGAAAACAATAATTTGAGTTAAACTATTCTTCCATGATCAATTATCAACTAAACAGGCGATTATCACGACCAAATATCTGTTTTCAATCCTTATTAGATGGCCAGAAGGTGAACCCATTCATTGTGTACTTTGCCCGTGTAAGTTCGGTTTGTATACGAAAAATCGCAATTTCCTTCAAATATACATTAACCCTCGGGCTACCAGGGGGGGGGTGGTATCCACCCCCCCCCCTAGGTTTTTCCCAAATCAATTTTTTTTCGTTAGGAATAAAATTTTGACGTTTTAGGTAGCTGTAGAGGATTCATTTGCACACATTCTGAGCTAAAATGTGTGATGATATACCATACCATTCAAAAGTTATACCCGATATACCCGAGGCACCAGGGGGAGGGGTGGATACCACCCCCACCCCCTTAGATTATCGGCTGTATCTTATCCGTCCTTTGACATGAAGAGACGCCAATTACACCATTCTGTAGAGGGAATGTAGGGCTACATTTTGGTAGTCACGGAGTTGTCTTTTGACAACCGGAAGTGCTCAAAATAAATTAAAATATATAAAAAGGTGTTTTATTTTCATAAATTTTTCATGTTTTTCCTATTAAAAATTATTCATAATTAATTTTTTAAGAGAAATAAATTATGTCATTCTATAGAGTGCATTTAGGGCTATTTTTTGATACCAATTAATTTGACATTTGATGACCGGAAGTACTCAAAATAAATTTAAATGTGTGAAAATGTTGGGTTTTTTTACAACGCAAACCGATAAGTCTGCGTAAACGTTTTTCAGCATGTTTTACATGTTTTTTCTCTTTTTATTGTAACTAAAACTAACTTATTACTAGTTTTTATAGTTGAATATTGGACTTTATTATATGTAAACTATTTTTAATTAAATAAATTATGTTAAAACACACAGAATCTAATATTTTGCTTATGCGAAAGTATACATTTTGTGGAATCGACGGGTGCCTACGGTAAAAAATTCATAACTTCGGGGTGCTTTCATATATTTTAAACCTAAATATACCATTTTGTGCAGAAATGAATGCTGAATCCATAGGTGTATTACAAGTTATGATATCTCAAACCAAACCCAAAATCCAGAGGGGGGGGTGGTAACCACCCCCCCCCTTGGTAGTCAGTGTTACAAAAATAGCGTGGTAGCCTGAGGGTTAAAATAAAATAAAAACCTGTTCGTTCAAAATTCCTGAAACTTTGGTAAAGTGTCCGTATTTCATATTCACAAAGGTAGAAACAAAATTCCAAGCTGGTTTGACGTTTTCCACAAAAAAATTAAAGTAGAATACCTCTGGGGTGTGACACACCCCACCTCACCTCCAACGGGTTAATGCAATATAATGTAATGTAGTATAATGTGGCGTTGCGTTCTGTTACGTCATTGAAAGAAATCATAGAAGCACCACTTGAATTACACGTCTTGCGTACTTATAGAGTCTTCGAAAATTTATTTACAGGTTTGCAGCGCGATATGCGTAACCCATCATTTGCTTTACAAAAATACGTCAGTCACGGTCATTGTTGAGCTTATTAATTTTAACGTTTGTTTGTTTGCTTGTATGTGCAGTCGTTATAGTCGTTATAGCGCCCCTTCAAGCTCTCTCTACTCTCAGAGGCGCTCCCGAATGCAGAGCGGACACTGCATCGGAGTTTCACGCCAAAGCGCTGATCAATTGTGAGTGAAGGACTTTCCCAAGGTCCTTACGCGGCGAGGTGGATTCGAATCTCGAACTTTCCGGCTCCAAGGCAACGACGCCACCACTACACCACAGCGCCCCACGTTAAAATATATGAAATATGATCTCAGTCAGTTTTGAACTTGAAGTTTAACTTGATTTAGGTAAATTTCATTTGCAATATTATATCTTAAAAGCACAAATCATAATCAAACCCTTCGCTCACAGCTGTTCTGCCTCATCTATCATGGATTCCTGATGATAAATTATATCGTGGAGGCTAATAAAATTAATTTGCACAGTCTTTTAGACACGGTGCATACACACCTTTAAAACGTCTTACAATGCATGAATAATAGCACTACCACCGTCACTCTGCACGTTGAAAAGCCCTGGCTAAGCTCTGGACTCTTATCCGCGCCCTCTCGATGCGTTGTCTCATTATCATTTTAGATGATTTATCTAAAATTATCATCTAAATTTCACGTATTGTTAATTTATATAGCCATTAGAAATTGATTTAAAGGTGTGCAGCGCGACTTTCGTAAGCCATCATTTGCTAGACTTTGAAAAAGTACGTAACTTATTTAAGGTTGCATGAGGGTCTATTGCTGCACATATTTCTTCTTTAGAGTCTCGTATACATCTCTTTGCACACTTGCCTAATCTTCCCTCCACCCTATTTCTTCTCTTGAAATCGGGTTCAGGGAATTGGCAACACTGGCAGAAAGAGAGCACGGATGCGGGACCGCTTCCCGCAACCTCCCTAAACGTCCACTCAACCGTCCTTTCGGCAGATGGCATTGGTAAAATGAGAAGTCGGTGGTAACGAACGCCTTGCGTGGCTGCCAAAAAGTTAAATATTCGACTCATCGGATAATTTTTTGCCATCCGTTCATTGCAATCGTTCAGCGATCTATTAGTTTTAAATCTAACGAAGATTTACATAATTTATTAAAAATATACCTTCATGCATTCCTCCATTTGTACGGTTGTACCGGGTACGAGCGAACATAACGAGCAAGAGGGGTTGGAACGATATTTCAGATCAATTTATCCCATAGAACTGCCCAAAGATGATGAATAATGATGAAAAGTAATTAAAGCAAATCTGTTTTTACACACCTCAATTTTAGTTAACATGGCGTTATATATACGACAGAGGCTATATTGCTTTCGCTTTCAGAAGGATTCTGATGTCTAAATTATAATGATTTTTAGGTGTCATGTAATTGTAATACATAGAACGAAATATCTGGGAAAATCGATATGACTATTCAATGGTGCCACTACAAAGCTTAAAGATGAGGAGGGCGTTGCGTAACCGTCTTTATCAAGCTGCGGCATCGCTAAAAAATTATTAGCTAGCCGTCAAGTTGCAATTCTGACTTTTCTGTTTAGAGATAATTTTTTATAGTTTTGGGGAGAAAGAAACTTGGGAGCACGAAGAACAGCGATATTATACTGTTTCAGTTACAGCGTCACTGAGATTTGTAGTTTCAATTCATTATCTTAGTCAAATGAATATATCGTAGTGCGTATGCTACCGTGTTTGTGTGGGAATTCGTGGATGTGCGTGTGTGCGTGTGTACGTGTGTAGACAAAACGGTACTTTTTTTTAAAAATCTCCCCAATCATGCTTTCCATGTCCGTTCTATGTGATGATTATGTGCACCTGTCAGAATGACTGCACTAACCCTAAAACTAACCCTAACCGACCATCACGACGTCTAACCTGAGCCCTAACCGACCCTCACGCGATAAATTCCCGTCAACTTAGAACCTTGGGGTGAATTAACCTTCGCCACACGTATGGGGGTCAAATAGACCCCCCAGGGGTATATTTTCATCTGTAACTTTATAAAATGTGGGCACCAAAAAGTTTCCTTTGGTGACTTTTCCTAAAAATTCCTCCTTTTCAAAATGGTATGAGTGACGTCATACGTTGACGCTTAGTTCTGACGCTGTGACGTCATTTTGGTGAGATCTTAGAGTGAAATTCATGTCCCTATCATTTAGCGTCCATACAATGAGGTGTATCTCTGCTTCTACGCAAGGTATCTTGAAGATTATTTTTGTTTCCAATGTTTTAGGGGTCAGGGAATTCACTCCAGCTACTGACAAATGCCTGACCTTGACGGAAGACCTTGAAATTCAAGGTCACATGATTTTTTTACATGACCATACCTATCTCTGCTACTATGCCTGTTAGAACAACGAAGTTTTTTGGCTTCTATGGTTATTTGGTACAAGGAACTCAACAAAATATAAACAAAACACAACTGAAAAAGTCTGGAATATGTTATGTTACATCTTATGTTACATCGTTTCACAAGATAGCATGCGAAGAAGCAGAGATACACCTGAAAATCATGTGACCTTGAGTTTCAAGAAACGAAACAAAAATTATCAAATTCCATGCCCAGGAACAGGTAAACCTTGGGGGTCATTTGGACCCCCAAGCATAGAAGACGTAGGTTTTTTTGGTCGCGTATGGCGAAGGTTATAAAAAAACAAGAACCGAAAAACCTGTGTGCATTGAAAGAATGATTCCTGCCACTCTTTGTTTCGTTATGCGTCAATAATAATTATGACCTACTATTTCTCGTTCTTCTCATCCTTACATTTCTTGTTCTCCAGTTGTAAAAGCGTATGGATTGACTTAGGTAAACAAGAATAAGTAGAGGGGAAACGTGTGGTTCTAGGACAGCAGGATGACGTCAATGGGTGTGTGACTTTTTGGGTGCGGAGACCTCGTGACGACCTTGGGACCCGGGACGACCTTGGACTTGGGCCTCGTGACGACCTTGGGGCCCTCGTGACGACCTTGGGGACCTCGTAATGACCTTGGGGACCTGTGATGACCTTTGATCTCGTGACAACGACGCGTGACAGCGCTGTCGTAGAACCCCCTTAGACAGATGCCTCATGTATGCAAGGATGTTTGGATGTTTACCAGTTTTTTTTTAACGTGCAGATGTTCTGTTTGTTTGTTGTTTAGTTAATTAACGACATTAGACTTTAGATTCATTCGCTCTGATTGTCCCAATGGTCGAACCTCCACAGTGCTGCATAGAAGCTTTGCTATAAAAGTTGGTCCGTCTTTCTGGAATAAGTTACATAACAATCTCTGTAATGAATTTCTTAGTCTTTATGTGCCTCTTTTCCGCAAGCGTTTGAAAACCATTCTCTTTGACTATGGTTTGGCGTCAGGTCGGGAGCGCCTCTGAGAAGTTCTCTTGAAGTGGCGCTATATAAATGCACGATTACGATTACTATTACGACATTGTGTAATTACTAGGATTATTAGCATTACCCAGGCAGTTCATAATTTTTTGTAGCATATTAGTTATGACGAGAATATGCACACCGGACACACCAATATTCCACGTAGTATTTATTTATAGAACTATTTAAATTTTTTTTAAAGGTGTCTAACGCGACTTGCGCAAGCCGTCATTTGCTAGACTCCTCCTGAAAAGCATTGCGAAGGAGCTGTGCAATTTTTAAAAATCCTTTAAAAAACAGTCCTGCGTTACTCCAAACCTCTAGTCAGTTGATTTGGTTGCTTGTCGGTTTTTTCAACGTCTGGATAAACACCTCTCGAAACAAAATCCTGGCTACGACCTTGGACTTTTCCCCTCTACACATATACCAGTAGCCCCTTATTGAACACCTCTATTTTGAATAATAAAATGTTGTAAAAAGCTTTCTCTCCTATTTTTTAATAGTACGCTTTTTCAAAGCTGCCTTTAACCCTCGGGCTACCAAGGGGGGGGTGGTATCCACCCCCCCCCTAGGTTTTTCCCAAATAAAACTTTTTTCGTTAGGAATAAAATTTTGACGTTTTAGGTGGCTGTAGAGGATTCATTTGCACACATTTTGAGCTAAAATGTGTGATGATATACCATACCATTCAAAAGTTACACCCGATATACCCGAGGCACCAGGGGGGGGGGGTGGATACCACCCCCCCCCTTAGATTATCGGCTGTATCTTATCCGTCCTTTGACATGAAGAGACACCAATTACACCATTCTGTAGAGGGAATGTGGGGCTACATTGTGGTGGTCACGGAGTTGTCATTTGACAACCGGAAGTGCTCAAAATAAATTAAAATATATAAAAAGGTGTTTTATTTTCATAAAATTTTCATGTTGTTCCTATTAAAAATTATTCATAATTTATTTTTTAAGAGAAATAAATTATGTCATTTTATAGAGGGCAATTAGGGCTATTTAGTGATACCAAATAATTTGACATTTGATGACCGGAAGTGCTTAAAATAAATTTAAATGTGTGAAAATGTTGGGTTTTTTTACAACGCAAACCGATAAGTCTGCGTAAACGTTTTTCAGCATGTTTTACGTGTTTTTTCTCTTTTTATTGTAACTAAAACTAACTTATTACTAGTTTGTATAGTTGAATATTGGACTTTATTATATGTAACCTATTTTAAATTAAATAAATTATGTTAAAAACACACAGAATCTAATATTTTGCTTATGCGAAAGTATACATTTTGTGGAATCGACGGGTGCCTACGGTAAAAAATTCATAACTTTGGGGTGCTTTCATATATTTTAAACCTAAATATACCATTTTGTGCAGAAATGAATGCTGAATCCATAGGTGCATTACAAGTTATGATATCTCAAACCAAACCCAAAATCCAGGGGGGGGGTGGTAACCACCCCCCCCTTGGTAGTCAGTGTTACAAAAAAAGCTTGGTAGCCTGAGGGTTAAGGAATTTTTAGAACTGCACAACCCCTTTTCCCTTTCCCATCCTCCATGGTAAATTACTTCAAATCGGATGACAATGACCTTTTCTGCTAGTTTTAACTGTACAGAAGTGCTTTTACAACTGCACAGATCCATTTAGAACTGCACATTTTGTGTACAACTGCACGTTTAAAAAAGACCTGCTGTTTTCCAACTCCAGTCATCCAATGTGCTCTTCTTAAAAAAGACCTTGCTAAGCTTATGTCTGGACTCCTCTCCGCACCCTCTCGCTGTGTTGTCTCATTGCATCTCTTTTCCCATGAGAATTCTATGCTGAAAATGTCTCTGGATACTCTATGCAGAGTGAGGCGCAATATAAATTCTTGCTTGTGAGATACGATTTCTTCTTATTTACTCTGTTCTCTACAAGCTCTACTTTTCCCCCTCCATAATTATTATCCCATTTCTCATATTATCATCCTTTCTCCGTTTCACCATGTATCCTTCTTTTCCTCTCCCTTCATAACACTTTCCGCTTCTTTGTTGTTACCGCGGGACGAAGCAACATAAATAAATAAACTCGATTAGCGCCATCTTTATTCAAAGTTATTTCCACATCGCCTTCTGAGACAATTTTTCCTCTTCCCGTGTCTCTTCCTTGTTCTTTTCGTGTATTTGTCTTTCTCGTTCATTTCCTGTCCTTTTCCACGTTTGTTTTCAGTCCTCTTTCTCCCATTCAATTCCTCTTCCTCCTCAATCTTTCCACGCGTTTTACCACCTTTCGCCAGCAGATATTTTAGTTTTTCTTTTCTCTCGCACAGCACATTTCTTCCCATATCATTGTCCATGGCTGTTTTTGAGGAATTGCTAGAACTGCACAGCTCCTTCTTTCCTTTCCATCCTTCGTGGTAAATTATTTCCAATCGGTGGACAATATTGCCTTTCTTGCTAGTTTTAGCTGTACATGAGTGCTTCTACAGCTGCACGTTTTGTGTACATTTTGTGTACAACTGTACGTTTAAAAAAAGCTCTGATCTCTTCCACAGTATTTCCAGGTCCTCCTCCACCTTCATATCTTCATTCCTTTTTTCTCGACTCCTCCTTTACCCAGGGTGAGAATTTCCGGGGTTTTGTGGTCCAACCTCCCCGTCTTTCTTAGGACGCCATCGTAAGGTACTTATTTCCCACCCCATGTCTACTGTACATAAATCAATGGTTGACCCCCACCATGTCATTTTTTGATAATTCTCATACCAGGCTCTACCCATGTCTCTTCCTCGGTTTTGCCAAGTATACCACACCTTTAAAACGGAGTTACCATGCATTATGTATATTCATTGGATGCTTTTTGCTAGTAGTGTCGTTCCAATAAAATCTAATCAAATCATATCAATCAAAAATCAGTTTATTCTGAGAAATAACTACAGACAAACAAACAAAATAACCAAGTTAGACAGCAAAGTAAAATAGTAAACAAGAAATAAATTATTGATCATAGGACACCTTGATTGTATGAACGGTGAAAACTCAGATCTGCAAATTACTATTACAATAGTTACTATGTTTTGGGATTCTTAATTTTTCTGTGGTGTTATTTTATCGTCTTTTATTTGAAACCTAGTTACCGTTCAACGAAAGTTTCATATCAGTGACAAA
>OX243821.1:3848955-3898955 GCA_945859605.1 Lumbricus rubellus
CGCAGTTTTTAATCTACATGTTGGTAGGTCACCTGCTTAAGAAAGGCAACTCCTTGCAAAGAGACATAGTGGAGGGCAAAATGGAGGGGAAGAGGGGAAGAGGAAGACCTATTATATAATAGGGGAAAGTTCTTGGACTGGATGATGGAGGATGGATATGGAAAACTCAAAGAAAAAGCACAACATCGAGAAGAGTGGCGTCGTTGGGCATCTGGACCTGCCGAGAGGCAGCTTACCTAAAGAAGAAGATAATTATTATTTTGTAATTCCGATATTTCTTCAGCGCCAAAATGTCTGTGCGTCAGCTGTAGTTAAATAAATTTGAATGTTTACCACATTTTTATACTTAAATAACTTCACGTAATAGTGGTGTTTTATAAGTTGAATAAGTTGACCCCACCTCACCTCTAACGTTACAATGCGTCACCTCACCTCCAACGGGTTAATCTTCATGACAGGTCCTTGGCCCCTGCATGGCACCGGGGTAGGAGACCATAAAATTATTTGAGTCACTCTTCTGGTAACTGCGCATCGGAAAGTTTGGCTGTGCAATTGAATTCTCTAGATCTAGATGTACCACGTGACCAACCAACTCCCGGGGATCTATAATTATAAACCCGAGAAGACAAAGAAAGCGCATTCGGAGTGGAAACCATGGTCCTACCCGAATCGTTGTGTGGCTGATGATCAGTTTAATGATTTCAGTATGAGAGTCTTCTATAAATTTAGGTATGCGCGCCATAGAAGCCCAGCTTCTATGTTCTTATTATCTTATAGTCATTTTATTACGTAAGTCTTATTTCCGTTAATCTTGTATTCTGTTATTTAGTGTCTAAACGATACACTGCGATTAAAACGATTTTTGTTAGCTTCCAAAAACACCAATAAAAGGTGTCTAAACGAAGCTTCAAAAGATCATCAATGTTCAATTTTTAACAATTTAAAAGGAAGTCATCTTACATTTTCTATTATACTCATACATACATTGCGACAACAGGTGCCACGCAAATCAAGCAGTGATTTGTCCTCGAACCCCCCAAACATAATTCCCTTTCCCCCAGGCTGGTGACCTAGATTAAAACTGCGATCGACCTGATGAAAATTAAGTAACGTTATTCTACAATCTACATCAATTGGCGGGGGCGAAAAATCGAAATTTCCCGGGCAACGTCGGGTAATTCAGCCAGTATACATAAATTTATTAAAAAAATTGCACTTCGTATAAAATCACACTTCTGTTTCGTGTAATCACACCGGCTTAACCCGTTGGAGGTGAGGTGACGCGTTGCGTTACCTTCCCATCGCCTAACATCAGAGAATAAGACAGGGAAATAAAAGAATCATTCAACTATTTAACCCGTTCCCGCCGGATCGGGTCTCGGGTGACCCGAAATGGGAGGCATTGAAACAGACTATATTGCATCTATAAATAGGCATCGGGGAAAAATAAAAATAGCATCAGCGTTTTCAGCGAGAAATGTAGTATTTTCCCAATTTTTGTTTGTTGATAAAAAGTTATATATTGTGGTCAAAAAACAAATTTGAAGTTAGGCATAAACTTGTCCGGAGTTCCGAAAATTTTAGGTGCGTAATGACGGGTTTTGACGATGAATTTTCATCTTCTGACGACGAATTCATCCGAAATTGTAAGATCGCCGGCGGAACACAGTGTTTGGGTCGCAAATAGTTTCGATTTTAGGCCAGTCTGATAACCGAGTCTTGTTGTTCGGACTCCGCATTGCTAAATAATGCCGAAGTCGGAGAGGTAAGCAATGCCAATATTTTTTTTTTGTGTTTATTTTTTTGTAATTTCTTGATAGTTTAGATGTAAGAAGAATATGAATATGCTGATTGAAAGCAAATTTATGTTTACTGAAAATCAATTCCAGCAAAAATTTTATATTGAAGATGGTTTCATGGAATAACTTTGTGTCCATTGATCAGCTGATTGACAATGAATTATTCTCTTTTCCATTGATCCTACATGTATGTAATTCATTGTTATTTTTCCATTTCTATGCAGCATCTGCAACTGTTGATGATGCTACCACACAACCAGTAGCACATGAGGAAGAATCAGTTGTGGTCAATGGGGTGGTCATGGTCCAGGTCGTGGCTGTGGTCAAGGTCGAAGTCATGTTCGCAAAGGTCAAAGTCCAAGTAATGAAGTCCGTGGAATTACTAAACGAACCGACAGCAACTTTTTGACAATGAGCAATGGAACTGGCAACAGGCTTTTTGAAATGAGGATATTGCCTTTACTGAGACAGTAGGACATTCAGACAGTTGTGTAGCTGACATGACTTGACAGCCCACTTCACTGCAAAGCGTGCTAGGCTCCGCATGCATGATGTTGTACCACGTCCGTATAGGTGGCACCCTAGTCTTTTTGGTCCTTTGTTAGAATGGAACTTTTGTCCACAATGAAATTTGAATTTCTTAGCCAGAAGTCTGGTGATTCAGAAAATATGTGCTTTGTTTTGCGTATTTGTGACCATTACTGGACCACTGTCTTCAAATGCAGTGCCGATATGTTTATCGGTGACTGTTTTGCCCTTTGGAATTCTAAAGCCACTATATAAATGAATATTTCTTCAAGGTAAAACATAGATTTATAGCCAGAAGTTTGCTGATTCAGGAAATATATACTTTATTATGACTTCTTGTAAAGTATTGTTGAATTGCTGTCCTTCTGATTCATTGTCGATATGTTTATTGGTGACTGTTTTACCTTTTGGGATTATAATGCCGCTATATAAATTAACCATTGTTCACGATATGAAAGCTGGATTATATAGACAGGAGACTACTGGTTCAGAAAATATATGGTTTAGCATGCTTATTTGTTACCAATATTGGACTGTTGGCCTTCAAATGCTGTGTAAAATGTTTATCGGTGACTATTTTGCGCTTTGGCATTATAAGGGCGCTATATAAATGAAAGAGTCTTCACAGTGAAATATGCCATTTTATTCCCTTAAGTTTGCTGATTCAGAAAATATATACTTTATTATGCTTAAGTTTGACCACTGATGCAGTATTGTTATTCTAGCATAGGTACCATTAATTTTATAGATATTCCCAAAAACAATTCAGGCTAGTATTATGTATAGATTTTATTATACATGTATACTTCGTATAAAATCACACTTGTGTTTCGTGTTATCGTGCATGGTAGAGAATACGCTGAATCTTACTACCGAACGGTCTTTCTGGTCATTTATTATAATCATCATGTATATATTAAAAGAGGTATCTAGCATACGCAAGCTCTGCGTTTACATGCCGTCTATCTAGTAATTTTGGTCACTATTAATATCTGACTCTTTCATGTTTGAAGACGACTTCTGCAACAAAGATGATTGGCGTTGCCCTCCAATTTTATTCCGGTTTGAGACTGGCACTTCCTGGAAGTGCTTGGACCACCCAATTCCACGATTTCTGCATAACCATAGCCATAACTATCAGGTTTATTTTTAGCCAAAAGTATTCAGAGTAACATTTCGCCCTACCAAACATAAGCAAATTTTGGTCACAAAATGGAACCCAGAGGTCCCTGAAAATACTCCAGCGTCCCGCTAGTTAGGGCTACCTACATGTACGTATGGGGTGGACAAGCGTGAATGAACCCGCTTTGCGTGCATATGACTCCGCAAATTGTTTAAATTTCTTTTATGACTAATTCTTAAAATTAAAGATATTTCGCTTTATCGGTGTTAAAAGACAGAGGAGCGCAGTGCACAGTTTGATAATCATGGCTTAAAGTGGGTGTGATCGTGGTGGAACTTTGAACGGCTGACTATGCCAGGAACATCGGAAATACATGCGTTCCAATACAAAAATTCCCGGGCAACGCCGGGTATCCAAGCTAGTGCTCTAGTGCCTGATAACATATCACGCTAAAAAAATTAAATATTTTGAGAATTGGACCAAGAATATGATTCCATAATTTCATGAGATAAAGTTGAACGGATAAAAAGATATGAACCTTTCAACTGCATAGTTATTACGCCGAAATTTCAGTTTACAAGCAATTTTCAGTTATATGGCTTACTTTTTGTGAATCACGGTGTATCTATAATGCCTGATAACATATCAAGCTAGAATTTATAAAATATTTAGGTAATTGGACCAAGAATACGATTCCAAAATTTCATGAGATAAAGTTGAACGGATAAAAAGATATGAATATTTCAACTTCACATGTCCAAATTTCACTTTACAAGCATTTTTCCGCTAGATTACTTACTTTTTTGTGAATCACGGTGTATTATAATCCACCATCCATCCATCCATCCATCCATCCATCCATCCATCCATCAATCCATCCATCCATCTATCCAACAATCCATCCATCCATCTATCCATCCATCTGACCATTCGTTTCTGCCATTTATCTACTCGACCCATCTACAGATGATGACCTCCCTCTGTATCATCGCCGGGGGGACGAGCCCCTATCCCCTCTTCCATCCCCACTCCCATGTTCGGTCGCACTAAGCCGAGGGTCGTGGCCCGTGACAACCTCAATTCCTCAACAAGAGAACACTAAAAGCATCTCTGTCACAGCGTGCCCATTTGTCTAATAAATATTTATACATTGTAGACACATAAATAATTATGTACATATATATGTACATATGCATGTGCACACTTACCTGGGCATATACATGTGCATATATATATATATTATTTGCTCATTATGTACTTTATAATTATACGTGTATGCATTAAAGATATGACGGATGTCATTAGACACCTCTAAAACATGATAAAATGCACAATAAAGTAACAAATTTAAACAATAATTTGATTCACTAGCTCGTTGACAACCTTTTACCAGCCATTTTCTCTGCCAGGCAACAAAAAGAATTATATTAAGATCTATGTAATTATGTATACGCATAATATTTTTTTATTACACAATGCGACACATTCATCTCGTATAATATTATACTTCTTTCTTAATAAAAGAATTATTCGTGTGTGTGTGTGTGTGTCTGTGTGTGTCTGTGTGTGCATATGCCTGTGTGCGTGTGTATGTGTGTGAGTGCGCGTGTGTGCGCGTGCCTGTGTAGGTATGCGTATGTGTGTGCTGTGTGTGTGTTTCATAGTGTGTGTGTGTGTGTGTGTGTGCGTATGTTTGTGCGTGTGCGTGTGTGTTTCATATAATGCGTGTGTGTGTATTTTTTTTTGCGTGCGCGCATATATGGTATAATAACTTGATATAACGACTAAGCTATATTACGCGCACTGACTAAATCGAATTTGTGAACACTCGTCATAATACATACACAGCCATAACCATAATCCATAACTACACACTAAGCCCATATACATATATAACATCATTATATATGTACGTGTATATATACATACATTATATAGCAAACTGCATATATATATATAATCATATGTGTATATGTATGTATGAATATATATAATATATATATATATATATATATATATATATATATATATATATATATATATATATATATATTGTGGGGCGCGGTGGTCTAGTGGTGGCGTCGTTGCCTTGGAGCCGGAAGGTCCGAGGTGCGAATCCACCTGGCCGCGTAAGGATCTTGGGCAAGTCCTTCACTCACAATTGCTCAGCCCTTCGGCGTGAAACTCCGATGTAGTGTCCGCTCTGCATCGGGAGCGCCTCTGAGTAGGGAGAGCTTGAAGGGGCGCTATAACAAGTGCACATGCAAACAATATATATGGGCAATTCCAAAGTCACTGACGTAACATTCGCACAGAAATGTTGCAACAGTTTTAATTCTAGCACACTATGATTTCACTGCTTATACAAAAATTTTATGCCAAAATATTTTACTATATTATCCTTCTTAAAAGTCAAAAAAGAGTTGGCAGAAAATGTATGTAGGTATTTTTAAAAACAGTTTTTGAGTGTCGTCACTGACGTAGCGCATTTTGGACACCAAAATTATTGCAATTCGTATACGCATCAAAATCTTCTGAAATATCACTGCAAAAATGTTATTAAAGTTTTTAAAATTATTAGTACAAGTTGTGGCATACATAGAAAGTTAAAAATTCTTATCCATAACTCACATAGTCATAATTTCACTGCTGATTAGATGTCACTGACGTAACATTAAAATGTCACTGACGTAACGCTTCCGAAAAGACAAATACTACTTGCAGTAAATTTACTAGTTATGGTTCACAAGTATGTAGGAATACTTTATAAATCATCCAGTCTTGTTGGATACTGCAATGTGTTCACCTAGAGTGAAAAAGCCCCTTCTGTTTACCACTAGGCTGTTGGCTTCATATTCACTAATGTCTTTGCATTTCCACAAGTTTGAACACCGAAATAGCAGCTCATGGACTGATTTAATCGATATTTCATTGCTTTCTCGTAGTGTAGAAGGCAAATTCTTCAAATCAACCTGACATTTTCGTGATACTTGTAGCAACAAACATTATGATACTTTACACTCACTGAAAAACAAGTTTTTGACACAGAATTTTGCAGAATTTTGTTTTGGTTTCTGTGTCCCATTTTCCGTGGAATTGCCCATATATGAATATTTATATTCATTATTCACATTATATTACATACTCGGACTAGATAATTGTATTTCGTGACAATAATAATGGTGTGCAGACTGAAAACGAGAAACCTATAATAACACATGTATGCAATGTATACATGTATACATGTATACATGTATATACAATACATGTATACAGTGTATTTCATTTGTCCAGTTTATTGGTCGTGACAGTACGGTCGGATGGTCCTCGGTTTCGATGCAAATCTCTGACCCGGTTTTATTGGATGTTATTACGTTTTCCCCTTCCATTGTAATTGTGTTTCATGCAAGCATGTAATATCAATATTGTATACGAATGAACGAATGAATGCATGTATGAATGTATGAATGACAGTAGCACATCAATATATTGAGCCAAAACTATACAAAGTCTGTCATGCTCAGAAAAGTAATCTGGGGACTGCAGACAATGCAGAGTTCCACCGGTTAGGGCCGCACACACACACACCTCTACAAAAACGCACACACACACACACACACACACACACACACAAACATACACACACACACACACACACACACACAAACATATACACACACACAAACGCATGATCACAAACTCACCCACACGCACTCACGCATAAACATAGACAGACAGACACACAAACACACACACACGCACAGACACACACATATGCAAAAACACAAACACGCAAAAACACACACACAACCACAGGCACACAAGCACATGGCATGCACACACACGCATACGTATACACGCACATGCAAGCACACACACACACACACACACACACACACACACACACACACGAGCAAACACGACCAATATTCGTCTTATAGTAACTGATTTTCTGCCGAGGACTACAAAATAATAATAATTGATAGGCTTACCTCCATACACACACAAACGTGAGACCACAAACTCACGCACGCGCACTAATGCACACACACACACACACACACACACACACACACACACACACACACACACACACACATAGACAGTCATACACATGCAAGCACACACAGTTACACACACGCGCGCACACACAAGCAAACACACACACACGCACACACCAGTTCGTCTCATCGCTGATTTTCTGAGGTGGACTACTAAATAATAATGATATTAATACCTCCATACACACACGTGGAATGATTGATCCCTCCGTGCACGAGCCACTTCAGCTATAAAAAATTGTACAATGTCATCTTCTCTTCGTCACTAAATTCAAACCCCTGCAGCAAACATGGAGACGTGTACAATTATTTATAATAGGCCCCAATGAGATCTCCATTCCACAAATCTACAACTCTAGCGCTGAAGAATTTCTGTCCTAATTCTGTGTTTGATTTCTTAAATATTTTTACATAGACCACAATGTTCATGATACAGTCTGCAACTCTTGCACCGAAAATACAATGTAGGCTGAATTCTGTTATCTTGAAAAAATAATTATAGGCCTACGTGTCACCAGTCTGCAACTCTTGCTCTGAAAGTTCTCTGCCAAAGTTTTCCTTTCAGTTTCTGAAATAATGATAATAATCATCGTAGAATTAACACTTGAGTGCCCAAGGTAATTTTTGGTACACGAAGGCCCAAGGAGGGGGTCCGCGCGGACCCCAGCGTTTTCATGCTAATTTCTTGAGAAGGGATTGGATTATCGTAACAGAAGTTGGTTCTTTGTAATCCCAAATGAATTTGCAATCGATTGATGTATCTTATATTACAATTGCACCACTTGGTGTAAAATAATAGTGTAAAAAATCTCGTGACACATTTTATGCTTGTTTGCGTTATTTACCGAAGGAATCCTATACGCGTGTATGAAAATCAGCCAAATATCATGCGGTACCCTTAGTATATGCTGTGGTTGTGGGGTACAGGGTAAGACAATACTCACGCAAAATATACCATTCTATGCCCAAACGGTTGGTCTAGGAATACCTAAAACCATTTATGCAGATTTATAGCCTTTAAAAAGTTATCCGGGAAAAACAGGCCTGGGGTCCGGTCGGACCCCTCCTTGGGCACTCGAGGGTTAATTTAATTTCAGATCGACAGAAAGCAGAATGATGACAATTATTCATAGTACGAGCGAATGATCACATTGTCAAGTTATTACAGGACTTGAAGTTAGTTGTTGGTAGTCAAACAAGGTGTCCATCAAGTACTACTTTTCAATATGCAAACGCCATCTGCCGAATGGAAGGCTCGTTAGACCTTACAGGGAAGAGGGTGGAGGAGGCGATCCCACATCCGTAAGCTCTTCTTGTCAGCGTGTTAACTATTACTCTAAATCCCCTTCCCCGCATAGACCACTCAAGTCCCTGGGTCGCCTTGAACGTTGCTAATTCATGAAACATACATCCCATATCATCGTCAATTTATGATATAATTGATCTTGTACCAATTGGCAGCAGTGCCCAAAGCCTATATACCATAAGTGGACAACACTACAAAGGTGTCTAAATGGCGCACAGTTAAATAGCTAAATATATACCATAAACCCCTTTCCCACATAAACCCACTCAAGTCCCTGAGTCGCCTTGATCGGTATGCATGATACATTATAATTTCGGCAACTCAGTATGCACTGATTGCATGAGGTCCTTACAAATTATTCGAAGTATATAGATACATAATATGCATGGAGATATTATATATTTGCATACCTTTATTTATGTATAATATATATTTTTATATACTGGCAAAAGGTAATGATCGAAATCTTTAGCACAACATGCACTGTAACAGCCAGACGCTCGGGTCTTCTGGAAATTAGCAGCGTGTTTCCCGAAAGGCTTTGCAACAAAGAGGAGCAGCGATTCGCATTAAGAGTCCACACGCATCTTTGGCATGCAGATAAATCACCGTCGAACCGCCATTGTCGAGTCAGGTTGTTAAGAACGCAAATGTAAATACATCACGGTATTATCACATATGTGACACGGGTCTCAAATCCCGTCATATTTTGGTTTCGACCTTTTGATTTAGTCATTTGCTACAATGATACAATGACCATGCTCTAAAATGCTTTTAACAGAATGAAAATATCTTTTTTCTAAAATGAAGTTGTGCTCGTTTGATTCTTTCATTAGTTTATAGTGAGAAAACCAGACAAAAAGTTACTGAATATTCGTGTACTCCAAGTCTACTGAGCCTACTAAGTTATTATTCTGCAATTGTTCTGGGCATTTGTGGCATATATTCTGAATCAGATAACGCAAACGGCAAAAAATCGGTTCACTACCTCGCAAATTAGGACGAATTCACAGTCATATGTTAAACTGAAGAATAAACTGCATTCTTGACCCCTCTCGCCTATTTCGACATCTAGCGCAATATCTACGAAGCGACATACGACGGGTTTCGACTCCCGCCGTCACATATAATATACGTGGTATTATTGTTCGCTGAAGACCTGACTCAACCCTGGGGAAAGTGGCTGCGTGGCTATATGAGTCGAATTATTTTGAATGTGAATTTTATTATTATTTACTGGAAAAAATGATAATTTATGGTTATTTTACATAGCTGCATTAAAAGGATTGTGTTTTCCTAGAAGGTCATGGAAGTTTGTTGTTAGTTTATCGTTAAAAGAACATTTTGTTAAGTTTGTTTATGCAACAGGAGCTGTAGTCACTCCTTGAAGATAAAGCAGATGTCTTCAATAGAAATAGATGTCGCCAATAATAATTATTAGGCTACTCAGGTCTAGGTAACCGACGGGCACCCAGGAGTTAGAAATTCGATAAGCAATCGCGTCCAAAGTTTATATTGAGTCAGTAGAAAATGTTTTAAAGGTGTCCAAGGAGAGCATTCTAAAGGTCCTAACGGGTAAGGTGCATGTCTAAATTTAATAGCATCGGTTGCAATATGACTAAGCTGCATAGGAAAACAAACTTCCAGTAACTAATTAATCCTTGCTTATATAGTTAATTTCAATTTAACGTCACAGTGTGAAAACAAAGATCATTAGCGACGCCCTCCTCATTTATCCAGGCTTGGAACTGGCACTAGTCGAGCTCAAAAGTGGCAGGGTTAACCGAATATCGATTTGTGTGATTTAATTACATTATGCGTTTAGACGAATTTGATTAGATACATATAATGGGCCTATCTCATTGCGAAAGTTATCATTCGGATTGATTAAGATTTAGTGGTTATTCATGTCATCAAAAAGTCGGGTAGAATGCCTTTATTAAGTCTTTATTTCTGTTTTAGAGGTGTCTAAATACGGAATGTTAACGCATAGCCTAACGGCATCCAGCCTCATAATTATGTATATAAAAAAAATTTCGAAAACATTTCAAAGGTGTCTAAGAAGAACCCGTTTATCAAATCTGTATAACGCCGCTTTGCGATAAACAATGATCACTAGCGAAGCCCTCCTTCTTTATCAAGACTTGGGACTAGCACTGGCAGAGTACAACCAGTATCGCAGACCATAGGCGTAGGGAACGTTTCAGCAGTTGGGGGCCTAAAAGTTTGCTTCTGTCCGAAAAAATAAATCGGGAGTAATTTACTTCTTGCACCTATAATATCTAGTATAATCAGCCCATAATATGAAAATAAGAAGAGCTTGTGATATTGGAAATGCTCTCAGTAGTTAAAAGGTGAGCTATCAATTTTCTAGGTCCAGGTCCCGCACACTTGACAAGAAAGAAAAGGAAAAACCGGAAACTTTGAATTCAGAGAGTAACCGTGAACTTCGTTGCAAGCTTCAACCTTTCTGTGGATGGGAGGGGGTTGTCGCACAACCTCCATGGAGGGTTACTCTTCTTGTGTGGGGGAGGGCGTGGGCTCGGCGTTCGTGGAGAGTTGACTAACCAGATGAACAGGAAGTATCAAGGGAAGACATCCATAATTGGAGACGATTAGTATGAGAGACAACTCACGCGGTGGTGTAGTGGTGGCGACGTTGCCTTGGAACCGGGTGGTTCGAGGTTCGAATCCACCTCGCCGCGTAACGACCTTGGGCAAGTCCTTCACTCACAATTGCTCAGCGCATAGGCGTGAAACTCCGATGTAGTGTCCGCTCTGCATTCGGGAGCGCCTCTGGGTGGAGAGAGCTTGAAGGAGCGCTATGACAAGTGCACATACAAACTCAAAACAAAGCAAATCAGTTATATGAATTATAGGCCATGCACTTGCCGTCATTATATCGTATATTTTATTATTTCGATACGTTTATAATAATATTTTTCCTCGCTTTTCAAATGATAGCACATCGAACTGATGTCGTAGTATAACAAAAATAATCGATGATTTTTCGGTTATAACATATGTTACCAAGTAAAAAGAGGTGTGTAAAGAGTGGAATTTCATGGATGTGAGGATGGGATCTTTGAGAATATTATTATTGTGATTCATGGATGGTAATGAGAAACCATTCATCCATCGCCTTTTCAATTGGACTTCTCAGAGGTGCTCGACCTACAAACAGTCAGACAGACAGAAAGACAGACAGACAGACAGACATATACATATATACACACGCAGACAAACACAGACAGACACAGGCATACAGCGAGAGATACGGAGACAAACAGACAGATAGACACAGACATACAGAGAGAGATGCTGAGACAGACAGACAGGCAGAAAAACACAGACACAGAGAGACAAAGACAGACAGACAGACAGACAGACAGGAAGACAGAAAGACAGAGAGAGTGCCCGGTCCGAGAAGTATTACCTCCAAATAAGTCATCAGCGTATGGTCGATTCACACATAGAGAGCCATTGGACCAGAAAAGTTATAAGAAAGTTGAAGGCAACACTAGGCTTTGCTCAAGCTTTCGCTGACAATTTGACATTCTTGCAAGATGAATTAAAATCATAATATCTTCCAGCTTTAACTCACTAAAAACAAAAGCGTCCCATTTATATGTAGCAGCGGTTATTAACGTTTCAAGGGTGTGTAAGAATTGAGAAAAGCGTTCTATTCAATAGGCTGTATGGATCCACCTGCGATGATTTATATCGAAGGTATATGAAGCCAATGGAAATTAAATGATTGACCGAGACTCAGGCTGTGGTACATAAACAATGTACCCGGGAATCTTTCTGGGGCGGCCTCACCCAGTCGTTGCAGTTGCAAAATTTTTAACAAATGATGGTCTATGGAAGATATTTGTGATTGGAGTTATCATGTGAATGTGTTAAAAAGGTGTCTGCAAATAGCTACACAAGATTTATCAAACGGCATATAGCGCATTGCAATTAAGACTAGATTTGTTTTTTCATATTATGTGACTAATTACGTTGACTGATGAGGGTTAAGACACGATACTTGAACGCAATCACAGCTCCTAATGCACATCTACATGTGACATCATGTGAATGTGTTAAAAAGGTGTCTGCAAATAGCTACACAAAGTTTTCAATTTTATGTTTTATTTACATGTGTTCGTAAAATGAACGTTGGTCTAATACGTGCCCCCAAACCCGCCTCAATAATACCCCGCCCGCAACCCTCTTCCGTCTCACCATGCCCCTTCACAGCCAACAACTATCTAATAACGATACTGATGATGGTTCTCTACCTGTAGGCAGGTTCGATAACGATACTAGTTCCTGAATATTGACCGTGTGTTTCCCGAAATGCTTTGCAACAAAAGGGAGCAGCGATTCGCATTAAGAGTCAACAAGCAACGTAGCAACGCAGATAAATCACCGTCGAACGGCCATTGTCGAGTCAGGCTGTTATGAACGCAAATGTAATTACAACACTGTAATATCACATATAATATACGTGGTATTATTTATATAACGTCAGTATAAAATGTTTTTAAGGTGTTTAAGGAGAACACTCTAAAGAAAGAAATCACCGTCGAACGGCCATTGTCGAGTGAGGCTGTTAAGAACGCAATTGTAAATGCAGCCCGGTATTATTTTTCGCTGCGGAGTAGGCTATACCCTGGTTATATGGCTAAAAGCTATATGCGTCGAATTATTTTAAAATGTTAATTTTATTATTTTGTGGAAAAGCCATAACATCAAACTATCTACAAAGTTGAAGTTAATGGGGACGCTTATATGGCCAGTGATGATGTATGGTTGTGAGAGTTGGACAATCAAAAAGAGTGATGAAGATAGAATAAAGGCATTTGAAAATGAAAGGCATAAGAAAAATCCTCGGAATATCATGGACGGAGAAAAAAACAAATGAATGGGTATTGAAGACGGCTGGTGTAGAAAGGAGACTACTTGAATCTATCAAAGGAAGAAAGATGTCATACTTCGGGCACATCATGAGGAAGCATGGAGATTGTTTGGAGAAGAAGATTATGCAAGGAACGGTTTCGGGAGCAAGATCAATCGGAAGACCTAGGAAGAGGTGGTGGGACAACATGTGTGAATGGACGGGATTATCAACAGAGAAATTGTTGAGAGCAACCGGAGACAAGAGAGAATGGAGAAGATTATTGTCCAAGATGCGACCAACCCTCGTGTCGAGGAAGGTTGAAGGCAAGGCAAGGCGATTTTATTATGGTTATTTAGGTTTTTATACAGCTGCTTTAAAGAGATGATTTTTTAGCAGGTCATGGAAGTATGTTATGGATCTTGTATAATTTTTAGTGTTAACAGTGCTAGATAGCCATCGAGCGCAACGTGTCTGCAAAATTCAATCACCAAATCGCGTATAAAATTTATATAATCTCAGTAGACAATGTTTTAAAGGTGTCTAAAAAGAGCACTCTAAAAGTCTTAATCGGTAAGGTTCAAACTTCGATTGAAACACGACTATCATGCTGTATTGTCTATCGCAAACAGTGAGTAACTAATTAATCCCTGTTCAGTTAGTTACTTAATTTTAGCTTAAAGTGCTGTGTGATAATACATATCATTAGCGACGCCCTCCTCCTTTAATCAGTCTTGGGACTGGCACTGGTAGAGAACAAACAGTGGTCGAATTCAAAAAGTGGTGGGTTTTATCTCACACCGATCCTTGTCTTGTCTATGGTTGGTCGCTTCATTAACAAGTTTTCTCCGTCTCCTCCTGTCTCTTGTCTCCATCAAAGTCCGATCGAAAGATATTCCCATCCATTCTCCGATGTTGACAACCCATCCCATCCTCGGCCTTCCTCGTGCTCTTGCTCCGGGTACATTTCCCTGTATGCTATCTTTTTCTAGACAGTCTCTGATCCGGGTAATATAATATCTGACAGAATCGTGTCACTTTCTTTTATTGCGTCGTTTTACACGTTTTTAAAGGTGTATATGAATTGAACGGGGTCACAACGACTAAACAAACGGCAAGAGTCCCATAAAATATATAACATAAATTAAAATCCGTCTTAAAGGTGTCTATGCGTAGCGCCTTTTGTCAAATGGCAGTAGTAGGATTTTAAGTTTAACGCCACTATGTGATAAACAACGATCATGAGCAATGCCCTCCTCCTTTATCAAGACTTGGGATTAGAGTTGGTACAGTTCAGAAAGTGGGAGTTAATCTATCGTAAAATCTGTGACAGGAGGAGGATCCAGATTTGACGAGGGCCTATGACAACAGAGGCGTTACCACCCACATAAATTTGCTTGCATATTACAGCACCATTTTTTATGGCCAGCCTTAATCCCATTAAAAACCATGACAGGGACCAATAAAAAGGTATGCACAGTCGACTTGGCTCCACAACTAATATGCAGATCCCATTCCTTCACAGAGCTATAACACACTATAATAATAGAGACCTTAAGGTGGGAAATATCAGTTATAGGTGGGATAATGACGTTACATCGGAAATGGTGACGGAGTTTTGAAGATTTTTCAAGACTTGTCAGTATTTGAATAAATTATAATTAACATGTGGCTATTGGACTATAATTCTTCAAAATGAGCAAGTTCACGATAATTTTATTTCGTAGTCGAATAATGCCTGATTCAGGTACCACAGAATAGGTCGTCAGCGTAGGCTACTAAAACAGTCGATTCCTACTTATTTGTTTGTTTGTTTGTATGTGCACTTGTTATAGCGCCCCTTCAAGCTCTCCCTACTCAGAGGCGCTCCCGATGCAGACACTGCATCGGAGTTTCACGCCGAAGCGCTGAGCAATTGTGAGTGAAGGACTTGCCCAAGGTCCTTACGCGGCGAGGTGGATTCGAACCTCGGACCTTCCGGCTCCAAGGCAACGACGCCACCACTAGACCACCGCGCCCCACAAATATCAGAATGTTTTTTTTTTAAGATTACCGATTAGGCTGCATTAAATTGGTGACCTCTACTTATACAGCCACTAGACCAGAATAAGTAAGCAGAAAGTTGTAGGCAACACTAGGTTTTGCTCAAAATTTCGTTGACATTTTGATATTCTAGCAAGACGAATAATATTAAATTTATATCTCAAAATTTCGAATGCACATAAAAATTATAGAAGTCCCATGACTATATAGCACTAGCTAACAACGTTTTAAGGGTGTGTAAAAATTAGGAAGAGCGTTTAATTCAAATGTATGGATATAATGATCCACAGTAGGCCTATAACATGGGACTTCAATCCATCGTAACCGAAGCAAACGATTAACTCAGAATAGATATTGCATTTGGATATCTGTCTGGGGCGGCATCACCCGGCCGTTTTTGTTAGTTTTGTGGACGGTTGTAGTAGCGAAAGACGAATTCATTCATTGATAAAGAGAACATGTGAACTCAATAAGAGGTGTTCTAAGGAAGATTTTTGTGATTGGAGTTATATAAATTAAATTTAGGCGAAATTTTGGGCTAGTACACCTAAATCTCTACACAATAATTGTATAGAGATTTTGACAAATGGCAAAATGAAACCGTCGAAATTCAGTGGCATGGTTTCGATTTTTTATCTGTTGCCTAATAGGTGGTGGATTAAATCAAAACAGAGAATCTGTTCGGAAAAAACGGAAAAATTTGAATTCCGTTCACCGTATACCGACCCTCAAAATGTCTCACATCATGGGTCCTAAAAAAACATTCAAGAACATATAGAAATCTGACACAGTAATTGAGATGTTCAAAACGACAAAACCGAATAAAAAGGGACTAAAAGGTCACTTTTAAATATGAAAAGAACTAGAACGTAAAAAAGGAAAACGAAAATAACTGTTTTTTGCATCTTGAAAATACAGCTCAAAATTAAAAACATTTGTCACGCTATTTGATTTTGGTACTTATGGGTTATCTACCCTGATTTATTTTGACACAGTGTCTTTTGCCATGAATCGACCAGTTTCTAATGGCTAAACTAACCCTAACACTAACCCTAACCGACCCTCACGATGCCTAACCTGAGCCCTAACCGACCCTCACGGAAAAAACGTGGAATGACAACGCTGAAAAAATAAAAAAATAAATCAGGGTAGATAACCCATAAGTACCTTGATTTTAATCAGATAGCAAATATCACAACTTTAATAGAAAAATCAATGAGGGAAATGAATTAGGTGAATTGTTGAAAGTACGGAGACAGCACATAGGATATTAGGCGAAAATAAAATAAAATAAAGGAAAATAATTTTTACAGACAGTAGGCTAAATCTAAAAATATCGTAACACAAAAATGTGACAAGAAATTTAAAAAACGAAAGAAAGGAGACGAAAAATAGTAAACGAAAATAGGATTTTTTAAGAAAGAAAAAGCACGGAAAAATAATTTTTAACAACTAAGCGTTAAACACCTCTAAATTAAAATTTCCAACATTTTAAATAGGAAACGTTAACAAAAAAAATAAGTCCTCTCCTCACATACGTCAGGTAGTCCTCGTACTGCTCGATATCCATAACAAAATGCACTGATATAATTGTGTTCGAGGTAGTAATGGATTTGGTCTTGAATTGGCAAGTTTGATATCCGAACGAAGTGTTTCGATGAAGTTCCATTTTAAATGATTTTCTTTTGTCTTCGCTGCTTGCAAACTGCTGATAGACCGATTTATTGCGTACGCAGACGTCGCAGATGCATTATAATATCGTTTCCCTAAAACATTATCTACCTCAAAAAGATTGAAACCCACGGTCCATGATGGCGAATGATAGATACGAAACCGTTATATAAGTAATATATTTCCATTTCCATCTGTTTCCTGATCTATTTTCATTTCTTATCTTCTGTCTTCTCCTCCGTCATCGATATGACGATGAGGCCTTCATGAAATTTCTCCAAACTTCTCTGCTTCTGATTGTTTCTCCGATCTCGGCTAAACTGGTGTATGCTGTTGGACATCATGTCGACAAATAACTTTAGATCATCTTTTAGAATATAATGTGCGGTGTTTCTGGGACTACCTGTTTCGCGCTGTGGTCCATTTTCATAGACCGGGTCACATATATATACCTCACTGTACTTATAAAATATCAAGCGCGAAAAAAACAAAAATCCATGTACTTTTTTTCCAAAATTCTCAATCTAGCCTTTTCTAGCCTTTTTTCCGGCCCGATCTGACCTTATGCAAAATTCAGAGTGGCATCCCTGGTCTTAAGTAAACAGCAGATCACTCCCTTCGGGTAACCTATGGCTCCTTACATTTAACAGTAATTATTGTATACTAAGCTTTACTATCGCAATTTTTAACTGTAATTAATCACTTTGAGTACAGTACTGTTATGAATGCATAATTGTGTGTTTGATATTCTTGGGATCAATAAACAAATTGACGTATAATATGGTGCAGGGCATAAAGTGTGGTCACGGACTGCGTTCTGGCACTTATTTTAAAATCTCTATGCCGTACTTCCGCTTATTTGGCCAGCACACCTGAAAATGTAAGGGGCGTTCTGACACTTCTTTTGGAAAGGTAGGGGTCGTTCAGGCACTTTTTTTTACACTTTTAGCACAAATCTGGTATATATACCGTGATTTTAAAAGTAAGCCAAATTATTTTTCATATATCTCTAATGCCTGGTAACATATCACGCTAAAATTTTCCAAATATTTCGATAATTGGACCATTATTCCAAAATTTCATGAGATAAAGTTGAACGAATAAAAACATATTAATCTTTCAAATTTACATGCCGAAATTTCATTTTACAAGCATTTGTCTGTAAGATTCAGTAAAATGTGAGTCAAAATGTTTTCTTGTTATCTTTAATTGATTTATTGTTTACGCAGAGGCAATGTAACATCGTTTCCCTAAAAAACTATATACCCCGATAAGATTGAAGCCGGTCTATGAGCAGTATGTCATGTGGTATACATAAGTTACCTATTAGTCTCCGTTATGAACTTCTTTGTCTTTCTTTGCCCCCTTTTCTTTGATTGTGGTTTGTTGTCAATGGCGGAAGCGCCTCTGAGGAGTTTTCTTTCAGGGCCGCTACATAAATGTACAATTACAATTACATAGTTCATTTAAAACTGTTATGGATATCGAACAATGCAAGGAAGACCAGATTTATTATTTCATAATTATAATGTGTTCGTATAACGAACGTTCACTAAAATACGGGTGAAAACAGGATGCGGCAAACACGGATGCAATCACAGGTCATAAATGCACATGTACATATAGCAGATTATAAATACGTTAAAAAGGTGTCCGGAAACAACCACATAGATCTGATTTGTCCTGGGTCTATGACAACAGATGCCGTTACCCTGGACAGAAATTTGTTTGGAATATTACAGCATTTAATTCAACCACATCAAATTTTCATTCTTTCATGTTTTATTCACACTGTGTTCGCAAAACAAAGGTTGGTCCAATACGTGTAAAATCCTGGTGTTGGACGCTATAGGATGCAATCATAGTTTCTAATTTACATCTACATATTACATCGTATGAATACGTCAAAAAGGTGTCTGCAGACATCCAAATTAAATTCCTGTCATTCTAGGTTTTATTTACATGATTGTGTTCGTAAAACGAGCGTTGGTCCGATATGGGCTAAGTCGAGTTTGTATGTGCACTTGTTATAGCGCCTCCTTCAAGCTCTCTCTACTCAGAGGCGCTCCCGAATGCAGAGTGGACACTGCATCGGAGTTTTACGCCGAAGCGCTGAGCAATTGTGAGAGAAGGACTTGCCCAAGGTCATTACGCGCCGAGGTGGAGTCGAACCTCGAACCTTCCGGCTCCAAGGCATCCACGCCACCACTACACCACCGCGCCCCACAATCATAGTTGAATCATGAACTCAATGCACATTTAGATTTTAATATCAAATGAATACGTAAAAAAACTTGTCTATAAATATCAACACAAAATTTTCATTATTTTATGTGCGAAAAACTTAAATTTCCTCGGGCAACTCCTGGTAACTCAGTTAGTCAATAATAAATGGTAGCTTAATTCTATCTTTATATTTGAATCTTGTTACACTACAATGTGTGCTCAAAGAGTCGACTAACTGGTTCAACGCAATCTTCAAAACTGCCGCGCTTATTATAGCCAATAACAGCATCGATAACCAGCTGATGAAAATGTCACATGCATTAGCAAATCCCTAACGGAGTTCTTTAATTATGTCTTTTGTCCTTGTACGTTGGTCCCTAAATCCGTCTGTTCGTCCATTTATGAATAAGTCGAAATTTTGTTTATATTTATTATTTGTAAAGGATTTAAAGGTGTCTAATCGATATTTAAGCTCATTTGCACACGCCGTACTTTTTAGCCCCCCCCTCTTTTCCCAAGAGACTCCCTGTAGTAGCAATGCAACCTGATGAATGAAGTCAATATAAGAACTTTTTCTCATGATGTTATATCATCCCGTATGCTTGGTTTCTCGAAGTCCCGTCCCAGTGGGAGGATACCAGTACTGTAGCGCTCATGCAGTCTATTGTTCCTATTTGTTATTAGACAAAATAAATAGTTCCAGTTACCATTGTCTTAAAGGTGTGTAAGGAAAACGCTATAATAACACAGCAATTGTTTCGTCTAATAATTGTAGCATCAATCGAATGCGATTTAAAGGCGTCGTGGCGACGTTTATTATGTGCTTTCTACAATGCCCTGGGACCTACTATGAGCTCCATGTCATTCTTCATCAAATACCGATTGATCTGTCTGCCTTATTTCTCACTGTCCTTATTGGACTTGGATATCAAATTGCTAGTAATTAAATAATAGACTGAGGGATGCAACGCAGAACAGAATGGAGTGGAGAAGGCTCGCCATGACAGTCGCTAGAGTTCCTCAAACTGACGGCACAAGGTGACAAGGTGAAATAATAGTAGATTATTTTGTAGGCCTACGCAGGCATGGGAGTTGCGCAAAAGGTTCTGGAAGCAACTGGAAAATACGATCTTTCGCGTAATGACTTAAATATAAATACCTTTAGTAAACATGTTTTAAAGGTGTCCAAAGTCTAAAGGCGGTTTCCGCATTTTACTTCAGATATTTCCGATCGATGGATTGGTTTAACGTTCAAGACCCATAGTGAGAATCAAAATATGGATATTTTAAGCAATTTGACTGTTTGTATGCAAAAAGGCACCGTTAAAGATTTAATTTTGCAAACATATTCAGGGGACGGCGTAATTCATCTCCTCTCGATTTGTTTGCACTATTTTGCTTTGGAAAAAAATGATAAGTGAGAGGATTTTTACCAGAGCATATGTCACGATTTTGTATGGTTATTTTGCGCCTCTGAACGGTTCACCCTACTAGAGGCGCTTTATAAATGTTTAAATACAATATAATACAATACAGCTGCATTCAGGGGATTATGCTTCATTAGAAGAGACTTAGAAGGTCATGGGAGTGTGATGTTAATTTATCATTAAAAGAACATTTTGCTAAGGTTCTTTTATGCAATAGAAGCTGTGGTGACTGTTTCAAGATAAAACAAAATGTCTGCAATATAAACAGATATCGCTAATAATAAGTGTACAGTGATTTGGGTCCATCGAATCCTCCAACTGTTTCAAAATTAGTTCACCAATCGCGTCTAAAGTTTATATAGCGTAAGGAAACATTGTTTAAAAGGTGTGTAAGGAGAGTACTCAAACAGTCTTAATCGGTAAGGGCCAAGCCTAACAGCATCAGTTTGACCATGACTCAAGCATCGGAAAACACACTTCCAGTAACTAATGTTAATTACTGTTTGGTTAGTTCATTTCAATTTAACATCACTGTGTAACAACATAGATCACTAGCGACGCCCTCCTCATTTATCCCGGCTCTGGCCCAGCAATGACAGAGTTCAACAATATTATTGGCCGGGTTAACTTAGTACATGGTCGCGTGATAAAACATGATGACAAGGTCTTATCCAAAGTTTTTATTGCGTAGGTTGGTAATGTTTTGAAGGTGTCTAAATGGAACGCACTACGCCTAACCAAACGGCTGGAAGTTCCATACCTAGGCCTATATTATGGAGGGGCGCGGTGGTGTAGTGCACCGGTTTCCTCTCTCTGACCGCATAAAATATAAAGTCCTTCCACCTTGTGCCGTCAGTTCGAGGAACTCTAGCGACTGTCATGGCGAGCCTTTTCCACTCCGTTCTGTTCTGCTTTGCATCCCTCAGTTGTTCCAGATTCATTCCTGTCGTCCTGTGTATATCTTCCATCCATCTGGTCCTCGGTCGTCCTCTTCTCCTCGCACCCTCTCCACACGCCAGCATCATCGCCTTCTCCAGTCCATCGGTGCGCATCACGTGACCGAAATACACCAGCTTCTGTTTGATGATCCTCTGCAGCAATGACTTAATTATCCCCTCTTAGTTGCCCTATCTTTTTGATTTCGATGACTATTGTAGCGAAAAACGAATTAATCCATTTATAAAAGGAACTTGTAACCGAAATAAAGGTGTTCTATGAATGCTCTTGTGATTGGATTCTTATAACAAATTTAGTCGAAATTTTGGGCGATGATGCCTTTGCCTATAGTGTCGATGTAATGCAAATGACGAATAAAAAACCAGACGACTCAGCTCAACGATAGCATGCCCTGCTTCTAACCCGGAGAGAATCACATACATCGCATGAGGTTTGAAACGGTGGCAGCTTGAAAATGTCTTTTACTTGTTGGCTATAATGCTCCTAGAACACCTTTATTTAGGTCACAAGTTTCTTTTATATCCTCCATGTGTATCTTCCACTCTATCTGATCCTCGAAAATTTATATAGCGGCACGTCAGTCTTCAGGAAACAGAGGTAACCGAATTGGAAAAATACTTCATTTAAAAATACTTCGTTACAGTCAAGTTAGACACTAAGCCAACTACTTAGAATCGAATTTGATAAAAAAAAACTGTAATGTATTTATCACACAAAAGAGTTTATCTCAATTCTCCTCACAAAGATTTGGCTTTATAATAAGTGATCTTTAGGAGCTCGGTGGATGGATTCCAGATAGCGAGATAATCTGTTCCAAACCAGAATTTCTGGGAAGTAAAAATCTTCCAAGAAAGAGACCATGTTTGGGGATATTGGAAGATAGTTCCAATTTCGGACCAGCAACAGAAAGAGCGAATGAAACGATGGTGAACGCGCGGTTCGCAAGCAATATCAAATAACGTTAGACACCGCTTTTAAAAGTCATACACTGTCTATAAGAGTAGAAAATTTGGATTTTCTATGTCTTTCTCACGATTCGAACAATCGTAAAACGAACGTTGGTCCAATACACGTTAGGTTGGAGTGATATGAAATGCAAATCTATTCCTAATTCATTTATAATTATACCACAATTTGAATGCGTAAAAAAGGTGTCTGGAAACACCCACATACAATTTCCAATATTACATGTATTATCGGGAACGGAAATCTTAAATTTTCTCGGGCAACCACGAGTACCACAGCTAATCAGATATTTAATTAAATTTTAATATTTGAATAATGTTAGACTGCAATGTGTACTCAAACTCTCCTTCTGCCTCAATGCGCCAGCACTGATAGTCAATAGCAGCATCTAAATCTTAAAATCAGCGGTAAAAGATTAGGCGGAATTTAATCTGGAGTTTCCTTAGTCAGTATGTTACGAGGATAGTGAACTGTAGCGACATCTTGTTGGCATGTTGTGTTAATCAGCATATTCTTGGATATTAGGCATTAGTATTATATCGATGCTTTTATTGGTTACTAGCGCGGGCGTTTTGAAGCTTGCGTTGATACAGAGAGTGGACTCTTTGAGCACACACATTGTAGTCCAACAATATTCAAATATATAGGTAGATTGAACTACCATTTAATATTGACTTGTTGTGTTATCAGGAGTTTCCCGGGAAGTTTTAGTTTTTCGCTCCCATGATTATGGAAAGTTTGTGTGGGATGTTGTTTCCAGACACCTTTTTTACGTATTCATGTGATGTTATATGTAAATGTGAATTAGAATCGGTGATATCTCTTCTGCTCTGCTTCAAATTTCTTGTTATCCACAAACTGTCACAGCTCTCGTGTTTGCACTATATACACCAGCGGCTCCCAACCCGTGGCCCGCCGGCCAAAAGTGGCCCGCGAGGCCTCAAAAAATGGTCCGCGAAGCTTACAAAATGGCCATCATCTCTCAAAAAATTAACAAAAATATACGAAAAAATTTACAATTTGGACAGGATAGAACATATAATTATTTTTCATCACATATTATTTTATTTTGACGTATATAAATAACATAAAACATTCTACATGTATTTTGACTCAATTATAACAATTTTTAATGGTCTCAGTCAATTAAATTTTTAGCATTGTGGCCCTCATAAATGCCCTACTGTCATTTAGCTTAGAAAAAGTGTCCATACTGTAAAAAAAGGTTGGGAATCACTGATATACACCATTACCGAAAGACCGGTTTCGTATTTTATCATTAGCCAGAAAGCAGCGTGGGTTCCAATCTTGTTGAAGGTAGATATTGGTTTATGGAAAGATGCTGACCGTCGCTTTCTATCATGGCTCCCAAGAAGCAGAAACTTGTCACCACCTCCAACTCCTCCCCGTCCACTTCAAAGCTTGTCCATTTCTCTGTTGTCATGATCTTGGTCTTCTTTAAGTTGAAAAACATTCCTGCTTTCTCACTTTCTGCTTGTAGTTTTCTGATGATAGCTTTTAAATCCTCTTTTTTTCCTGCCAGCAGTGTTGTATCGTCTGCATATCTTAGGTTATTCAGTGTCCTACCCGCTATCCTCACTCCCGCATTTGTCTCCTCTAGGCCTGCTTTTCTCACTATCATTTCAGCGTATAGATTAAACATGTATGGCGATAGTATGCATCCTTGTCGTACTCCTTTCTTTATTTGGAAACTTGTAGTTTCACCGTGTTCTGTCCTGACCACAGCCATCTGGTTCCCATATAAGTTCTTGAGGAGCTTGATGAGGTGTATTGGTATCCCCATATCGCGCAAAGTCTTCCACATCAGAGCATGATCGATGCAATCAAAGGCCTTGCTGTAATCTATAAAGCATATGTGTACCTGCTGTCCAAATTCTCTTTGCCTTTCCATTATCCACCTGAGGTTCGCTATGTGGTCTCTTGTTCCTCTCCGTCTCCTGAAACCTGCCTGATACACCGGCAGTTCCCTCTCAATCGTGCTCTCCATTCTTTTATGTATAATTTTAAGTAGAATCTTACTTGCATGAGATATCAACGCTATTGTTCTGTAGTTTTCGCATTCTCTGGCATCGCCTTTTTTGAAAATGGGTATGAATATGGATTTTTCCCAGTCTTTAGGCCATTCTTCTGTCTCCCATATCCGATTGCAAAGCATTGTTAATTCTTCTATCATTCCGTCTCCAGCCTCTTTGATCAGCTCAATGGGTATCTCGTCCGTACCAGGTGTCTTATTATCCTTAATTTGTTTGATTGCCCACTCCACCTCTGATCTCATGACACTTGGTTCTTTCTCATAATCCCCAGTGGCCATCCCTATCTCTATCTCCCTGCTCACTCTCTCATCGGCTTCGTAGAGCTTTTCTGTGTATTCCTTCCATCTGCTTTTCGTTTCTTCACTATCTCCTAGTATTTCTCCATTTGCGCTCTTCAGTGATCCTTTCTTTGGTGTAAATTTACCAGTTATTTTTCTTAGTTCTGCAAACACTTCTCTGGTTCTTCCTCTATTTCCTTCTTCCTCCATTTCTTTACATTTCATGTTCAGGTAGTTTTCTTTGTCTTCCCTTGCCTGCCTCTGAAAAGCGCTGTTCATTGCCTTATATACATGTATGCTTGTTAGTAATTTTCGTGTAATGTGTCCTGAGATACTAAGAAACAAGAAAAAGGTAGAGGATAATTTAAAGAGCCGAGTGGCTGACCCCTTCTCGACAGAGAAATTAATTATAGCCTGAATGGAAAGAATAACAGGTCTCCTAATATTCCAGTCTAGTGTAACAGTTACTGTAAGGATCCTCAGAACGTCTAATAATGTGACGAATGTCGAGGGTTGGACTTACTCAAGTTTAGAAGTTTTAAAAACATTATTTATATTCAATACTCCTAACGTACAAATGGTGTTTTTTTCAACATAATTAATGCGCGAATTTCCCTATGCTTTCGCTATAATTATTATTATTAGAGTGGTAGGGCTTGAACTACAGCATTTTGGTAACAAAAAGTCACTCTAATCTAGATATCGTCAAACAGTGAAATGTATATTTTAGCACTGATCTGAATGGGCCTAATGTATGATGTCATCGTAAACTAGGGACTTCTACACTAATCTACAGAGCCCACAAAGGCTAAACCGCGGAAACCAGCTTATTCACAGGCGTTCAATAAAACAAAGTCTATAGGCAGGGGGTCAAGATCCGGAGAGTCAGGAGAGGAGCTAGACAGCCGGCTAGTAGAGTGCATTCAAGGCCGTAGCCAGGATAGGAGCTGTGAAAAGCAACGTTTTCAGCTTCGAATGAAAGTCCTGTGCATGGGGTATTGCAAGACGTGGAGTTTGTAAGAGCAGTTACTATAACGCCACTTAAAGAGTGCTTCTCAGAGGTACTCCCAACTACAGCGCGGACACTGTATCGGAGTTACACGCCGAAGCGCATGAGGAATTATTGAGAGTGAAGGACTCTCCAGAGGCACCTACACTGCAGTTTAAGATGGATTCAATCCGGCAATTGTCTGGTGCTTATATAGCGATAGAAGACAATGTTTTAAAGGTGTCTAAACTGAGCAACTGCTGTTCGAGATATATGCAAACCTGCAACCGTCTGGTGCTTATATATTGCCTCAAAATACAATGTTTTAAAGGTGTCTAAACAGTGCAACTGCGAGTGAAGGACTTGCTGAGGGCCTACACGGCGGTTTGAGGTGGATTCGCATGCAATCTTTTGGCTCAAATGTCCCGACCCTTACGACACCGCACCCCACAAGTGTACGAATTTATAACGAACGAAATCGCTCAACATAACACCACGTCATTTGTGCCATTGTGATTTTCTGAGCAGTATCTCCATAGGTTTGCTGAGCAAGGTTACCATATTTTTTATCCCATGGCTTTTTCAATGTGCAGTTGTACACAAAATGTGCAGTTCTAGATGGATTTGTGCAGCTGTAGAAGCACGTCTGTACAGTGAAAACTAGCAAAAATGGCTTTAGTGCTCCGATTGGAGGTCATTTACCATCAAGTATGGGAAAGGAAGGAAAAAAAAAAATTCCTTGCATGGCATGAATGTGACTGTTTGTATGGTAAAATGCACCGTAACAATTTAATTTCCTAAAGAGTTTCTGAAGGTAGGCTAATCTAGCTCTTCCCGGATCGTTACCCCATTTTCGGCTCTCAACCTGCTGAAACATATAAAATTAGACCTTACCTTAGACCTTAGTCCTTCCCGTACAGCTCTGCACATCGGGGAATGCAGTTTCTCCACTCCACTCTATTCATCGCCACCATAAAATTACTATTATTATATTGCCACTGAAACGCCATTATAAGGATTTCACACCCAGCAACAAAATCTGAACGAAGCATAATGTGGGGCACCTTGATGTAGTGGTGGAGTCGTTGCCTACGAGCCGGAAGGTTTGAGGTTCGAATCCACCTCGCCGCGTAGGGACCTTGGGCAAGTCCTTTAATCACAATTGCTCAACACTTCCTCGTGAAACTCAGATGCAGTGTCCGCTCTGCATTCGGGAGCGCCTCTGAGTAGCAGTGCTTGAAGGGGCGCTATAACATGTTCCCATACAAATACCCGCTTTGGACTTAACACACCTTTAAATGAAATTTCTAACGATATATATAGGTAAGTCAGCTTCGCAAAATTATGTTGCTGTAAGGCCATTCCCGATGCAAGTGTACGTTGCGGCGTGTAAAATCCTAATCCATTTGTTGACAAATAATTAATTCTCCACAACCTTCATCAATCCTTTCATTGATAATTCTATAATTATGCTTTCCGGATCGTTACCCCACTTTCCTTAGTTATCTTCGGCTCCCAGGCTGACAACCTGCTAAAAATATATTGCCACTGAAACGCCATAGTAAAGATTTCACACGCAACAATTAAATCTGAAGTAAGCATAATAGCAGCTTTGGACTTAACACACCTTTAAATAATATTTTTAACGGCATATATATATATTCATGTACAAGTAAGTCAGCTTCGTGTAAATGGTGGATCCATTGTTGACAAATAATTCTCTACGTCGATTGCCTGGTATAGTTGTGTTGCTACATGTACCTGCTTTTCCAAGCAACTTTCTATCTTTTTCAATAAATAGCTCTAGCTTGTTTTTATGCGCACTTGTTATAGCGCCTCTTCAAGCTCTCAACCGCTACTCAGAGGCGCTCCCCACTATAGCGCGGACACTGCATCGAAGTTTCACGCGGAAGCGCTGAGCAACTGCGAGTGAATTACTTGCCAAAGGTCCCTACGCGGCGATTTGAGGTGGATTCGAACCTCGAACCTTCCGGCTTCAAGGAAACGACGCCACCAATACACCACCGGGCCCCACAAAATGGTGAAAGATAGTTAATAATCTTCCCTTTTTAACCGACTTTAGAAGGTTATTTTTCTACGTCAGCTGTTTCGAATACCAATTAATTTGTTTTCATTGCGGTCCATGGTATTCAGAGGATAAATCTCAGGCATTTAATCTCGAAGTTATGTTTAAATTCGCAGCCAAATCTCACCATCGATACACACGACCATGTTTGCCACATAATCAACGTCATCTGTAACCTTTGGCCCGTATAATTATATAGGCGTCCGATAGCTACCTCGAAATGTCTCTCCACTCTAGTCTGTCTTGGGCCACATGACCCAGCTTCTCCACAATGTCATCCGTCAACTCCTCAATGCGGCCTTCTCCTCTTGTTTGCCGCAAGATGTCGTTAAATACTCAACAAAATATCAAATGTAACACATTATTTAGACACCTTTAAATAATATTTCACATGTCATTAAATGCTTCGTCGACTCAATGCTTTTTAATGCTTCCTGTCGATTTTCAACCATCACTATAACTCTATTGCCGCCATACTCACCGCTAAGTTTGCACTCCACTATAAAATTACTCAGCATCTAGCAAAACAGAAAGGCAGCCAATGTAGGCTATCCATTTAGTGAGAATGTGAAAACACACAAGAAATTTGAAGGTTCCGCTCACACGGTCAGTCGGTCACCCATCACAAATAGTTATTATGTCTATAATTATTTTGAGTAATTTTTATAAAGACGCTTCAAGATTTCATAATATTCGGACACTGAATCGGAGTTTTAATCGCTGGAGCGAACGATTTTATTTATTTATTTATTATTTATCTTTTCACTTATTTAATAGTCATTCATTTATTGATTTCGTTCATTCAGTCATTTAATCATTCAATATTGGTTGTACGGACGGACGGACGGACGGACGTTCGGATGCACGGATGCACGAACGGACGGACAGATAGAAAAATAACCGGACAGACAGACAGACAGACAGACAGATGATTATTTATTTATTTTTTAAATTTTATTTATTAATTTTTATTTTTATTTTTTTACATTTATTTATTACAGCAATTCGATACTACGCTTCTTAAAGGTTGCCTGGAGCATCACAACTCGTACAGTAAGCGTCATTGAAAACATAATTATGAAATCGTAAGTCATTAATTTTCATTGTCTGAAACCGATAATCTTCTCAAGATAGAAGACTCGAAAACGAACTCAGTAATTATCTTACAGAACAAGCGAACATAGGAATTAACAAACATGTCACATGTCTGGTCTGCGTCTTAATATTAGCCATTATAGATAGCGCCACTTTGTTTAAGAGGGTGTCTTAATATCTATCGAATGGATCTTTTGTTAATAATCAATCAGAGGTTCGCCTCTATATCTTATATGGCGTAAGGATAAGTGTTTCAAAGGTGTCTAAGCAGAGCAATTGCGAGTCAAGGACTTGCAAATGTCACTACGCGGCGGTTTGAGGTGGATTTTTACAGGGCAAGAGTGCGAAGTAATCGGCAAACATGTCGCATGCTTGGTCTGCATCGAAATATTAGCCATTATAGATGACGCCAATTTGTTTAATTGAGATGGAGATGAAAGTAAATCAGCGGTTTGCGTCTGGTGCTTATATTGCTTCAAATAATAATGTTTTAGAGGTGTCTAAAAAGAGCAATTGCGAGTGAAGGACTTACAAAGGCACCTAGGCGGGCGGTTTTAAGTATATTCAGGTGCAGCCCTTTGGCTTAAAGGTACCGAACATGTACCTACCAAGGCATACCTCTACCCCACCGCGCTCTTCATGTGTACAAACAAAAAAGGCGCGAATTTATAAAGAACGAAGTGTGTCAACATTACACCACATTTTGTGTGCCCTTGTAGCAATTTTCTGAGCTATGGCCCCACAGGTTTACTGAATAAGATCACCATAATTATTTGCTAATCAGGGCACGAATTTGATTGCTTGTGCGATAAAGTGCACCATAAACAAAATAATTTTGCGAAGATTTTCTGGGATCAGGATAACCCAGCACTTTCCGGATTGTTACCACATTTCGCCAAGGCCACTTCGGTCCGCAACCTCCTAAAAATATATTGCCATTGAAGCGACATTGTAAAGATTTCTAGCCCAGATATAAAGTCTGAACTACCCATAATATCCGCTGTTGGACTTAAAACACCTTAAAATATAATTTAAAATTGCATATATAAATAGGTCGATCTTGCGCAGTTGGTGGTACTGTCTCAAACATTCTCGGTGCGGGTGTCGGTCGCGTCGTGTAAAATCATCCTGCATTGTTACCTATAATAATTCTCCACAACCTTTGTCAATCTGTTCATTGATATTTCTATCCTTGATCTCATGTTGTACATCCAGTCCGTTCTTGATATCGCACAGTGGTGTGGATCCAGGTCTGTATCGAACGGTTGTAGTAGTTGCAGTTCAACGTCACTGTGTGGTAACAAAGACCATTAGCGACGCCCTTCTCCTTTATCCAGACTTGGGACTGGCACTGGCAGAGTGCAACCAGTGGCGGAGTTATAGATCTCCGATTTGACTAGGGTCTATGACAAGCAGAGGCCGTTACCCTGGACATAATTTCGCTTGGCATAGAGTACTCAGTGCTTATATAGTATAAGATCATTTAATTTTAAAGGTGTCTAAACAGAGCTCTATAACTAATCGGCAATGCATACATATAATCCGCTATCACATGGCTGAGCTGCATCGCAAGATACCGTTGTAATCAATCGCAAAAATTCATCACATACACCTTTTTGTGATTGTGGGGCGCGGTGGTGTAGTGATATTTATTGCAGCCAAGCTCGGCGATCCTCAGAAACGTTGATGTCCTCCCATAGTCTGTATTGAATACCCTTAGGTGACTCTTGATTTCTGGTCACTATAATTATTTCGATGTCTTACAATCCTATTTTTATTAAAATTTTTCAGTATGTTTAACTGTTCCCAATGTAAATTTTCTCATGTGTTATTCTCATTAACTAGTTGCGAATGAAATAAATGTCCAGGCTAGAGCCGTAAAAAAATCTATTATAGATAAAATGCATTCAGTGCAATATGTTGCCATAGTCTGTTGCTATGTAATTTCACTTTATACTCTCTTCAACTTATTTCTGAAATTCTACCACACCTCAATGTAGAAGGTCGCAAGCACATTTAATTCTTTAATGCTGTTTCATGGATCAATGAATATGGATCAGAATCCCTCTACTCGTGTCGTGCTTGTATGACTAATAAAATTCTTCACAGATTCGTACTTTTAACAGGTATTTTGAAATAATGGTTTGAAAATTTGACGCAATCAATAGCCATTAATTTTGGCCACAAGTAGGCATGTATTCTCAGAATCGCGTTGGCTTCTGGGACTATGCTCCAGACCCCGGTGGGTGAGCTGACGACTATCTCCCTTGTTGTTATGGGTTTCTTCCAGCGTTGCCACTCTGAAAAATAAAAAAACCCAAGTTGGTCGGTCGAAAAAACCCAAGAAAACCCAAGTTGCCCAAATCTTCCGAAATTTTCAACATTTTCGTCCCAAAAATTTCTGACGACTTTTTTTTTTAGTCATCCGGCAAAATTTTTCCCGAAATTAAAAAAAAAAAATCCATTTTACCGTCCAAAAAATCTGATGACCTTTTTTTATTTAGTCATTTACCTGAAATCTTCAGGAAATGTCGAAAAATTTCCGGTCCGCAAGCAAAAACCCAAGATTTCCCCGAAAAACCCAATTTTTTCACAAAAAAACCCCATTTCCCAAGTTCGAAAAAAAAAACAAGATTTTTTTGCGCCGAAAAAACCCAAGAAAAAACCCAAGTTCCTTGCAAAAAACCCCATTTCCCAAGTTCGGATCAAAAAACCCAAGATCTTGTGAAAAAACCCAATGAGTGGCAACGCTGGTTTCTTCCCTTCGATAATTCCAAATTCGCGCGTTCTACGCCTGCAATTGCTCTGACTTGGAATTTACGTTAGTTTCGTTCACCTGTTGCGACGACTGTTACTAATAATGACAAGACTGGCCATGGTTTTATATCGTTGTTTTATTACGTATTTAAGGTGTCTAATGAGAGAGCTTTTACCCAACAACTTTTATTGTCATTCATCAGTTGTGATGATTTCGCAAAATTTACTAGTGTACTTGATTATAAAACACATGCAACTTTTTGCATTACTTTTCAACATAAGCAGGTTTATTTTTGGTAGTCGAACAACGCCTGATGTTGGCACCACCAAATAAAATCATCGGCATATAAAAATAATTTTCTGTTTTCACATGGAGACTAGAATGTGTAATCGGTATTTGGAGGTAACACCAGGCCTGGTGCATCTGTCTACGCAGTGAAAATTGTTATTATTCAACAGTTTAATTAACGACATCTTATAGCAACATAGGCTGTTGACGTCTTTAAAGTTACAGTATCAATGTATTTCAGTTCACTGTTGTTTAAATGTTCCGCAGTTTCTGTCTATAATGTCTATCTTTTTTCTTTTCTTTTCATTGTTCTTCTTCTGGGATTTCTATTTCCATGTTGACAGTGTTCATAAGGTGGTTGCTGTAGGTCCTCTTTGATGCATTTGTCATTATTTAGTGTCACCATTTAACATACATGCATAAACATGCATATATTTAAATATACATTCATTTTCTGATTTTAATTTTTATTTATTTTTAATTAATACATATGTTTATGCTTATATAGTTGCAGTTGACATCTATTCAAGGGTGTGTTAGAATTAAGAAAAGCGATTTTTTTTTCAATCCGATAGATAGATTCTATTGTATTCTATTTTTGGAATTATAAAGCGCCTACACGGTGCAAACTAATCAGAGGCGCTCCCAGTACAAAGAACTCCGCAGTTTAACGTCGATTAACATCAACGAAATACATTTCCGTAGAAAGAAGTTTTATGATACACCCTAATAATTGACAATATTTAAGGTGTCCAATGAGAGGATTCAACAAATGTTCACCAACAATTTAACTAAATAACTATTCAAATATTTTACAAACATAATAACAATAATCCGATAATAGTTAATAAACGATTAATATTATATTAAAATATAATACCCTACGTAAAATTGTGAGGAAGACATTTTGGTAGAATTTCAACATATCCAACATAAGAGCAGGCCTTTTTCAATTGTTTTAATGCTTTCAAATTTCTGTCATTGTTAATGCAATCGGAAATTTGCATAGCGGTGCTTCACTCTGCAGGCACCCCGTCATAATAGCCCAGTCAAAATAACCCCGTCATGATACAGGCGCTGCAGAATTGTTTAAATATAACCAGCGATATTGCAATAAAAACTTCATTAAAAAACTACTACACTATATAACACTACAATTTACAGCTACAGTGAAGTTAGACACTAATCGACTTTAAAAGAAACTTGACTGAATTTTGTCAAACATTAATGTTTCTCCTAATTCTCATCCCAAAGGCCTTGCGTTAGAATAAATGATTGGGCTGTTGCAATATATACCTTCTGGGAAAGACGTTCTAGGGGAAAGACCCTGTTTGAGAATTACGGAAGATAGTTCCTATTTGGGACCAGCATCGGAAATGACGCCTGGTACGATACAAATGGCGCTATTCGCAAGCATTTGCGAAAACGTTAGACACCGTTTTTAAATAAAGCACTTTTTTATAAGAAAAGAAAACTCATTATTGTGACAATCATACTGCCGCAACTCGTCTTTCCAAGCTCGCCACTTGATGAAAATTATCACATTGACCGTCACTAAAGAGTCTCACATGTTTGTATGTATGTTTCTATGTGCACTTGTTACAGTGCTCATTCATGCTCACTGCTCAGAGGCGCTCCCGACAGCAGAGCGGACACTGCATCGGAGCATCACGCCTAAGCGGCGACTTGAGGTGTATTCAAACCTCGAACCTTCCGGGGATTTCAAGGCAACGACGCCACCACTACTACACCACCGCGCCCCCACAATCCAAAATTGCATAAATGAAAGGTGGATAGATTAAAAGGATTCATACCAATGTAGAAGTAGGACTGGCGAAGAATAATTATGCAAGGCGAAAAATAAAGCGCTAAAGTAATTATAGACGCATTCATGTATTGTATTGGATTGTACTGTACTGTATTGTATTGTTTTGTACTGTATTGTACTGTATTGTACTGTATTGCACTGTTTTGTACTGTATTGTATTACATTGTATTGTATTGTACTGTACTGTATTGTATTGTGTTGTGTTGTATTGTATTGTATAAAGACATTTCTAAAGCGCATTTACTAGAGTGAACCGTCCAGAGGCGCTACCAGTACGCAAGGCCACGAGTGAACAAATAAGTTTTGAGGAAAGAAAATGAGGAGGAGGGATTACCAGTTAGAAGTTGAGAACGAGTAGATGGAGACAGAGAATTCCAAATTATAGAGGGGCCAATTGATGTAAAGGAACGGGACTGAGCCATAGCCGTTCTTGAAGGAGATTTACTCTTTTTGAAGATACCGGAAGATTGTTACAGGATAGGGACCGGCAACTGAGAGAACGCCTCTGAGGAGTTCTCTTGAAGTGGCGCTATATAAATGTTCAATTACAATTACAATTACAATTACAACGCCAAGTACGATACAGAGCTCGCTTTTCACAAGCATGCACTTTACGATAACGTCATACACCCTTTTTACAAAGCCTACTTTTTTATTTAAATAAAACCTCCTACACATTCATGTCAATATAGTCTTTTCTCGAAAAAAAAGAGCTATTATAATAATAGGTCTCACATCCCGGGTCCTTCGAGAACAAACTTTAATAGAAAATCTGAACTAAATGCGCTAGTTGCGTTTCGACGTTAAACACCTTAAAATGATTATTTTCAGCGTCATAAATATAAGTAAGTTTTGTACAAGTTGGCTTCGCCTTCTTCAAAGTAGACATGAACGGCCGTGTTTGCCGAAATTTAATAATATTCTTTGTATATCCACACAGTACTGAAGACTCAATGCATTCAGTTATGTCTCTAGTTCTTGGGACAATAGTTGAAATTCCGGAAATCTTGACATCTTGTTGGGGCGACTCAGGATTCTCCTGACAAAACGCCGGCAAAAAAGGGATGGTTTTAATCGTGACTCCGATAAAATGTATTTGAGCAAACTCTAAGCTTACCACGGGGCCAATAGCAAAGAAAACACCACAGGGCTGTTTATAAGGAATTTTTATAGCTGCACAACTCCCTCTTTCATTTCCCATCCGCCATGGTAAATTGTTTAAAAATCGTAGGACAATGATAATAATTTTTTGCTCGTTTTAACTGTTACACAGTACAGGAGTCACTTCTGCAACTGCTCAAATTCATTTAGAACTGCACAAAAAAATTTTTTTATACAACTGAAGCACCATGCTGCCTAAGAGCTGTTCATGCTCTAGAATGAGGAGTTCACCCTGAGTGGACGAGCGTTGAGCAGGATCAATCAATCAATCAATCAATCAATCAATTACATAAATTTATATAGCGCCTCTTCAAGATATCTACTCAGAGGCGCTCCCAACCCAGGCATGGTCAAAAGGAAAGGTCTTGAGAAGACGGTAGTAAGAGCCAGCAGAGTCACGGGGAAGAGAACGGAAAGCCGCAGGAAGACCATTCCAGATAGCTGGACCCACCACGGAATATGATCTTTGCTGCATAGTAGCGGTAGTAGCTGCGGTACGACAACCAAATATATAACATGTTTCTCCGAGCAGAAGACTTGAAAACGAAATCAATACCTTACAAGGCTAGCGCAATAGCGTTTCAGCTACCCTGTCACATACTAAACCTGTATCGCTATTACATGTATTATGCAGATGTCGCAAAAATAATGACTTTACAGTGCTAAAACAGCCTTTTGATTTATCGATTCTATTAGTGTTTCAAAATTCAATCTGAGATTGGCGTTTGAGGCTGATATAGCCACAATAAATAACTTTTTAATGGTGTCTAAACAGAAAGCACTCTAACTGCAACAAATAACCCAGGTGCACCATGTCCAAAGTATAAATAGGGCGTCTCGATAGGTCGAGAACGATTTTGAATGCAGACAGATATAACTATGTTATATACAAAATAATGCATTCAAAATCGTTCTAGATCTATCGAGTCACTCTATATCAGTGGTTTTCTACCTTTTTTTTTACCTTAGGACCACTTTTTCTTAGTTAGAGGACAAGAGGGCCACTTTTTCTTAGTTAGAGGACATGTGGGGCCACAATGCTAAAAATTTGAGACCAATCCTTCGCACAGGTCAGAAGTTTTTGTGGCGTAGTCGCCGTAGTGTATTATGTTCGTTGCCACGCAGCCGGATGGTTGCAGGCACGACTCCACCTCAAGCCATATAGCCTGATATAGGGACCATGAGCAAGTCCTTCACTCGCAATTGCCCATGCGCTTCGGAATGAAACTCCGATGCAGTGTCCAGTCTGTAGTCTGGATCGCATATGATTAGTAATTAGCGCTATAACAAGACTGCTCAAACAGACATAGTTAACTGCTTTTCTTATAAATTGAATCGATAGCTGCATCTGCCCCTGATCTAGCCTTAACTGGAATTATAAACCAATTTTTAAAAACACATTGTTATAGCTTTTGTTCACATTGTCTTAAAGGTGCCTAACGAGACCGTTCCAACTAAACGAAAAGAAATCGTACACAAATATATATATGTTTTGCACCCTTTTAAAAGGTGTTTAAATTGTTCTTTAGCCAAACGACATAAAATTATATTTATTATTTATTCAGCAGTGCAACACACTGATGTTGTAATAATTATTAAGAACAATGACAATGTACTTCGTATTTTTTCCTCATATGGACATATTGGCAAATACAATCTGCGTCTTAGGCCGCATCCATTTGAACTCACCAGTAAAAACAATAAAAACTTCATAACACGGATGCTGTATAAGATTGTATCGACTTTTTTGGTTAAGACGAGCAATGCATGTTGATCGAAGAAGGAAAGAGAACATTGTGAAAAACAAAACAATGATAAACGGCAGTGTCAGTTTTATATAAAGACATTCTAATACTTTCTAAAGGTGTCTAAGGAGGGCACAATAAATCGGAGAGAATATTATTTTTTACCGCATCAGCAAACGCACGATGGGATATCGACATATAGAATAACACAGAGAAGTATGCGTGAGTCTTCCATTCAAGAAATGTACGCATTATTACACAAACACAACATTCCTTAGTCAAAAAAACTTCTGAAAACTCAAGAAAATGCCACATTTCCTCTAAACAAGTGCAGGCTGCTGTCGGAAGCGCGGCCATACAAGAACCAAATCAATTTCTATTACCAATTAAACGAATTTAATAATAATCGGAGTTTCACGCCGAAGCGCTTGAGCCTTGCAAGAGAAGGACTTGCTCAGGCCCACACTCGATGGACTGATGTGGATTCGCGCTGATCGCAACATTTTCGGGGACGTTAGACACCGCTTTTTACGAGGTTACAATTCATATGTAAAGAAAATATATACTCGTAAAAATGTGATCGTTTGTTGTATTATCTCCATTGACCGCCACAAAAGTATTCACATCCCAAGTCCTAACCAAACATTCAAGAACAAATAGAAAAACTGAACTAAGCACGCTGGTTGCTGGTTGCGTGTAGACTTTACATACCTTTAAATCTATTCCAGCTTCATAAATATAAATTAGTTTCGCACAATAGCACGCATATGAAACAAAAGTTTCAAAATGCCAAACAGATGTAAATTTAAGTTGTTAATGATTGAACATTGTTTAAATTGTGAAGCTTCATTCAGACACCTGTTTATGGTGTTTTCAAGATGCTTTAAATTTGCTGTTCGTTACTTTGTATATTTTTCTGTTTTGTCGTCAACAACCATTGATGTTATATAACGACGTTAAACTGTGGAAGAACAATACTAAGTACAAGCATTAGGATCTTTGACTCTACGCTTTGCTATTGATTAACGGATAGACTGATCGGTGTTTTTCGACAACTTATGCTTATTATAAATGACCATAGGCATTGGACAATTTGCCGATATGTTAGAGAGCTTTGTATAAATTTAGACACCTTTAAAATATTATATACTAGTGCTATATAAGCATCAAACGCGAAATGCAGATCGAATTTATTACGCAACAATAGTACTGATAACCACAACATTACAAACAGTGCAGCAGTCAGGAGCGCCTCTGAGTAGGTAGCTTGAAGGGACGCTATAACACGTGCACATACAAACAAAGAAACATATTAAAGACTTAAAGTTGACAAATATATTCTGCGGATTGTGTAATCCTTCCGAAATTTTTTACCCAATTTTCGACATCTATAATGGCTAATATACCGATGCAGACTAGGCATGCGACACGTTAGCCGATTCGTTATTGCGCTTGCCCTGTAAGATATATTCGTTTTCGAGCCTTCTCCCTTGACTGCAGAGCGGACACTGCGTCAGAGTTTAACCCCGACACGCCACTTGCTGAAAAAATATTGCCACTGAAACGCCAAAAAAAGTTTGCACATCTAGACTTTAAACACCTTTAAAAAATGTTTTCCAACGGTATATTAAATTTAAGTTTCGTCCAAAGGGTGCAGTGTATTTTCAGTTAACGTCACTGTGTGATAAGATCATAAGCGTCACCCTTCTAATTTTTCTTACTTAGGACTGGCGCTGATGAAGCCCGAGTTATGGCGGAATTTATGAGTGAAGTAAGCTCACAGTCGATACGAACGGTCCTGCCAGCCTTCGCTAAAAGCTTCAACCTAAAAACATGCTTAGACACCTTTAAATACTTTTAAATTTACAAATAAATAATATTTGGTCAATTGCCATCAATTTCAACCGCATTCATGTTAGACTCCAACCATAATATTTGTTATCGTATCACACATTGTATCCTCAAAAGCCTACCAGACACGAGGCAATTAAGAAAAAGAAAAAAAATTACTGATCGCTGTGGCTTTTGCAGGTTTCTTCATTATGCCTCTAATTATTCACATGGATGAGGGTGGTTGGTCTCACTGAAATTGATTTGTACTGTTTGGAATTTTTTTTGATGAGAATAAAATTTATGTGTTTATAAAATAAAGAAATAAACTGATGAAAGTTGAAGAAACTTAAACATAAAAACATACTTAGACACCTTTAAATGCTGTTTATTCGCTACTAAATATTATCTGGTCAATTCACTCAATTATTGCATTCAATTTCCACCGCTGGAGAAACTGAACTAAACTCCTGAAATACGTTTACGACTCCAAAGACCTAAGAAGTCTTTCGATCAATAAGATGTCGTTAAACATTTGTAATTTTAAAAAAGATCAGCTAACTGTTCTTTAATTTTATAATAACAATTATTATTACAGTCGTTACTGTCACTACTGCTACTGCTGCCGCCGCTGTTTTTTGGGGAGCGGGGTGGCATAGTGGGTATAATCTTAGCTTTTTAGCCGGAGGGTTGCAGGTTCAAATCCACCTCACGCCGCCTCATAGGGAGCTTGGACAAGTCCTTCACTCGCAAATAGTAAAGATGTAAACATAATAGTAAAGATGTCACACACAGAAAAAATGTAAACTAATAAGCGGGAAAGCCTACTTTAAACTTTGCACACCTTAAAAACATATTTACCTAAGGTATTTTTATTTAAGTCAGATTGTACAAATGGTTCAGTACGATTCGATGTGAAGTTGTATTAGTTTGGGCTTAACGGCATTGAAAAACAACAACCGCGATAGCCTATTATGCAAAGAGTGGAGAAATTCCTAAGTGATGTCAACTTACAGCCTAAAATTTTGATATAGAGGTCACCGGTAGCGTATAAGGGAGCATGCTGAGATGGCGCCCCGTACATTGAGGACATACATTGTACAATGCTATTAGCGCCATGTGTCGCAGGCTGTCTGTTTTGCTAGTTGAAGAGGGGGGTGGGACGAAGGCGTGACCGAAGGAAGAACGCGACATTTTGGACGGACGAACGACCGAGTCGCCGACAAAATTCTTTTTTAACCGGCCAATTTTTCTGATGACCTTTTTTTGTCATTTGGTCGAAATTTGACGAAAAAATTACCATTTTCCGCGTCAAAAAATCTGATGACCTTTTTAAATCGTGGCGCTCAACTTTTATGGAGAGGACAAATGCATGGACGGTCCTCCCAACCCAAACATTGAGAGGGTCCGTCCCCCCCTTGTGACTTGTCCCCCTCTAAGTCTCCGCCCAGTCTGTTAGTAGTTAAGATATAATATGTATTGTGTAATTTGCGTTCTTGTTGGTTGTTTAAATTGCGTAAATGTGCACTGTTACCGGTTGCGGTCTGTCAACCGGATTCTTTCATTCAAGAAAATATTTTTATACACTGTCCTGCATACCGTAAGATGTAAAATATTCTTTTGAACGGACCTGCTTAGCGTAAGATGTCACTAAAAGCTTAACCTTTATTATCCCAGACACAGAAATAGTCATTCTATCACTTCTAAACTTTGTTATTATACAGTTTACCACCTAGATAGAGGCAATTAGTAAAAAAAATAATTTATTTTCTGTTCATATAAAAATTATATATATGTTCCCAAAGTGGAACGTTGGGTCACTTTGACTAGTATAGGCATCAAGCATTAGTAAAAGTATAACTTTTTCCAAATGATGCATATATACAATTTTTTAAAAGGTGTGAATCACAAAGGTTAATACCCCACCTATACCCCAAATTTTACACACCTCATTCTCAAAATTCCACTTCGCCCCACCCTTCCACCCCACCAAACCCCATGAAATGCTCACATATGAGATTTATGAAAAATAATGTTTCAATTTGTTTTCATACCGGTCCCACCGAACCACTACGCTGACCGTATCCCACAAAGTCCCACAACAATCCCCCACCCACCCACCCCACCCCACCCCACCCACAAAACCCAACCCTAATCCACCTTCCCCAATTTTGCCCCCACACAGTCCCACATGTCTGGAGTAATTTTTGGTTTCTCGGTCAAACCTCCTCTTCACTTCGAACGCACACGGCCCACTTCAACCACATACCTCAACCGTCCATCTATAACCCACCTCCACCTTACTCCGGCCCACTCCACCCCATTCCCACCCTCCACTTCGACCCACCTCTTAAAATGCGCAACATAGGAAATTCATGAAAAACAATTTTTTACTTTGTTTTTCACCTTGGCTCTTCCTTCCCACTTTGACCCCACCCAGCACACTACAACCCCATACCACAACCGTCCTACCCCACCCACCTCCACTCTAATTCAGGCCTACCCACCCCATCTCTCACCCCTCCATGACTCCACTCCGCGAAAGGTCAACACATGAAATTCATAGCAAAAAATAATGTTTCACTTAGTTTTCACCTTTGGTCTAACCGCACCATACCATCCCACAATCCTCACCCCACCCCGCCATGATACCCTGTCCCCACACAACCCACCCTGCGGGAAAAGGAGTAATTATATAGGCTAATCAGAATTTAAATATAGCCTACGTCAGTGGCGTAGCTAGCTTTTCATGGGCCCGTGTGCAGAAGTTCCGCATGGGCCCCTGATTGAACTTGTTAGGTCGGTATTTTGTGTTCGTGTAATCAGCATGATAATTGTGGAAAAATAACACGGAGGTCAGATGTTGACTTATGTGAAGTTGGGCTACGATGAGGACTTTACTATAGCGTCCAAAGAAAGACTGGGGGTTAAACCCACAACTCTCCGCAATTATTACTCTGCCTGCAATCAAGATCACTAAAACTAATCAATGACAGTGTTTGCTATTAGACCTCACAGAATAAACATGAACGCAGCATGAATGAGACAGATAAACTAAAGTACTATATAGCTTCGTCGAATTTGAAATCTATCACTTAGCATAATTATTATACTTATCCACTTATTATTAGTAGGCCTTCTAGCTATCTAGTACAATGTCATGGTATCATAGAGTTTATTTCTAGCATTTTGTTCTGCAGAAATTGTCAATCATCTATCAATTCAGGTCCACCGTCCATGATTTGCAATGTGCACTCCAAAAAAACAAGATCATCAATATTTTTATTGTATACAGAGAATGTAGGCTTACATAAGCTTAGCAATATTCCGTGCAAGTGCAAAATAGGGGTAAATATAAGTGATTCCCTACAACCCTGATCTACACGTGCTCAATTTTGCGTCCCCTCGATTGTGGGGTGAGAGTAGTTGAGAGCAGTGTGAGGATTGGAGTTTGGTTGTGAAACAGTGACAAGAAGACTTAACTATACCACCTCAAACCCCGAAAATTCTCACCCTGGTTGAGAGAGATGTCAGGTCACTACCGTTACCAAATCCAGTAAATGACGGAATATACGAGCATGACTGTGACAAGACTATAGCCTATGAGATTTCTACGGTGCACCGTTTAATTATACAACATACGAATGTGGCAGATAGACGGACATGATTATCACATGTATCCTATAGATAGCATAGGCACCCATGCCACTTGCATAGGAAAGCGAATTAGCGAAATAATAATCTTATGCTGCATGGTATGATTCGTTTCTTGTTCTCAACTTAAAAATATGTTTGACTTTTTTTCATGACTCGAGACAAAAGCACAATTAAGTTAAAAGGAGTTCAGTAGGGCCTACAATTTTCCCTGACAACAGCACGGCGGTTGACAGGCGTCACTGCATCAGTAAAGTAAATCGGTAATGTAAGTGTGTTCACAAAAACTACATTTGTCACAAAATAATGCGATTTACTCATTAGATTCGATTAATAAATAAAAATTATTGCACACATTGCACACATGGTAGCTACGCCACTGGCCTACGTTGAAAACATCATGCTGCAGAAGGCCTAAAGCAAATTTTCAAGCTCCTCAAATCTCGAAACAAACCAGTAGGCTACTATATAATAAATTTTTTTTTAAAAATGGGCCTAAGATAATAATAATGGATCAAATAATAATAATACTATTAATAATAATAATATTCACGTTCATATTAGAATGAAAACTACAATCAATGTAAATTTTGTAGCGAGCAGGGCAAATTTCAATAGAACGTAAAAGTATTGTTTCAACTAGTGAGAGTGACCCAACGTTCCCAAAGTGGAACATATCTAAAATCAGCTGCGTTGCTCACTCGCAGAGCACTACTATTAAAAAAATTGACCATAACCAGACAGAATAGACACAGTTCAATCCAAATGTACAATAAAAGCAATTAATTATCATGCATTTGCTCCAAAAAATAATTTTCAATATTTTTTAGCAAAAACGTCATTTTTGGCCAAATTTGCATCAAAATAACTATTTTATTAGCAGCAACATACTTGAAACAAGAGTAAATAAACACGCACCCATCATTGGCCAAGTAAATGAATATCAATAAGATGACTTACAGTAGGTTTTACCGTCTCTGCAAATTTTTTAATAATATGTTCCACTTTGGGAACGTTGGGTCAATAAAGGTTAATAAGAAAACGAACGTAAAACTTTGCTTCCACACCACTAAAACATTTAACATCCGCTAATAAACGTTATCTTCTCACTTGCCATTGATTACGATATCAGCCCCGTTAAACTACAAAACATTGCCTGCTCAAAAGTCTACCAAAAAAGAGAAAAAAGGGGAAATGAACCGAAATAAAGAAACAGACTAATGAAAGTTAAAAGAAACTGAACTGAAGTATATTGTTAAAACTTTAAAGGCATCAAAAGCCTTTGTTTTTATATATGAAGTAACTAAACATCTGAGAAACAATGGTATAAAATAAGATAAGCCCTCGCCAATTATATGCTATTGTGGAAGAACCAGAACCAATATTATTGTGGATACAGATGGAAGACGACGCTAATGATACTTGCTATGAAAATGTCGTTGAAAATCTAAATGTCATATAATAAATTACATTATTGAATAAAAATGATACCAAGCTGGATACGATGGAATTGATGTAAAAGAAAAAATACAAAAGATGGAGTTCATGAAAAAATGGCTCATGCCTGAATATATTGCTCCAGTACAAAACGTTTTAAAGGTGTAGAGGGAACGTCAGTTACAGTATTCGGCTTGAGTTCCGTTAATGTATGTAGTTTACTTTTACATTTATTTAAAGGTGTCCTAAAAGACTCGAAAGAGACATTTTTGAAACCCATCTAATCTAATAATAATTATAAGCTAGTCAATTGCTTCGGTAACCAACTAAGAGTGATATCATTATCGTGAAATCGAAACTTTTACAGCGCCCACAAAAGCTTATTCACATTCTCTCAATCAAACATAATCGATAGGCAGAGGTCAAGATCCGGAAAGTCGGGCGAGGAATTAGACAGAATGATGACTATGGTATATGACGTTTAGAGTTAAAACGGCGTGGATGGGGAAAAGTGGAAGAATCAGGATAGGATATGTGAAAAAGCAATGTTTTCAGTTTCGAGTGTGGGATATTGCAAGAAGTATAGCTTGCATGAACAGTTGTTATAGCGCCACTGAAGATTACTTCTCAGAGGCGCTCACGAATACAGTGGCGGACACTGAATCGTAGTTTACGCCGCAACCTTCTGGAGCAAAATGAGGCACCGAACACACCCCTACACCATTAGTAGCGAGTTAAGATGCGCGATGTAGATATTTATATATAAATAAATAAGTCCACTGGCAAGTCGCACGCCCGGTCGGCATCAGTATTATTATAGTACTAAATTAGCCTTACTTCTATTGGTGCTGAAATTGTATCAGTGGTTGCGTCTGAAATTTATATAGTGCAGTTATCAAATTGTTTAAAGGTGTGTAAGGAGAGCTTTCTAACTAATAATTATTGGCAAAGTGTGCCATGCCTATAATAATTTGTCACATGGATAGGCTGCATCCGTACTCAGCGTTTTAGTCAATTGCAAAGCATCTTTTCTTTTCGCCAATTAATCTCATAATTCATTGCATATAATAGATGGATCCGATTTGACCAGGGTCTATGACAACAGAGGCCGTTACCCTGTACATAAATTTGCTTGGCATAATTATTACAGCACTTAATAAGCACATAGACAATATTTTTATTGTTCTTTGAAAAAGAGCAATTTTTGTAAGATGACATCCTAAAATGCAGTCATTGCAACGTATATAGAAATAATAAATGGCGCCTGAAAATTTATGTTAATATACACAAAGTAATTAACAGCAATAATTATCGAAATTCTTATTAATCAATTAATAGTATCTGGCTCTTTACTTTGTGCAGGCATAACTGGAATTTTTATATAAACATGTAGACATACAGAAACAAAATATAGAACTTAACATGTATATTGAATGCCGGGGGGGGGGTAATATCCTACGGGGGATAATGGCGGAAGTAATGCCGGGAGTAATGTCCAGGAACCGTTTTGTAGCTTTTTAATACCATAAATGATTGGGTTTTTTTTCTAGCAATCGCTTAAATTGTTCTTATAATAATGATACTGCATTACACTAGCAGACTGTTCCATACAGTACATACTTACTTGAAGTTAGATGACTGCTTCGACTAACTTGATCAGTACACTAAGCTTTTATAGCATCAATTCATAGTAAATAAAAGGTGTGTAAGTAGATAAATATATGGAACAGACAATACATTTTAACAGTGCATTCCACTTTTTTCGCTAAACATTTCTTAAGTAGTAAGAATTGATATGTCACTTTTATACAAGCAAGCAGCATGAGTTTAGTTGTTTCAGGCAATTGGCATTTAGAACACAGGTCTGTTGTGCTTTTACCCAACACTTTCAGCCAAGTGTTTTTATGAACTTGACCCATTCTATTTTTAGCTATCAGTTTCAAACAGTGCTTTTTAAGAACATGACCAATGATTCTAAGTCTTGTAATTTGAACTTCTCTATTCCTTATAGAGTCCATAAATTTTATATCAGTGGATACCAAAGGTTGAATAGATTTATAAAATCTCCCTTTTCTTTGATTAATATAATATGTATCAATAATTATTTCTATATAATGTTGTCATTTGAGAATTTATAGGAAAGACAGAACCTTGTATTTAGGTAATTCGCTTAGAATTCTTTAATAATATAATTTTATTAGTTACAAAATTTTATGTAAATTACCTAAATTCAAGGTTGTGTCTCTCCTATAGTGTCAAATGACAACATTTTAAAGGTGTCCATTGAAAGAATTGCAAAACATGTAAGTAGAGCCATTATAAACGCATTGCATCTAATTATTATATTGTATTTTATTGTATTGTATTGTATTGTACTGTTCTGTACTGCACTGTATTGTATTGTATTGTACTGTACAGTATTGTATTGCATTGTATTGTATCGCATTGTATCGTATGGCTTTGTATTGTATTGTATTGTATTGTATTGTACTGTATTGTATTGTATTGTATTGTATTGTATTGTATTGTATTGTATTGTATTGTATTGTATTGTATTGTATTGTATTGTATTGTATTGTGTTGCGTTGCGTTGCATTGTATCTCAACATTTAAATAGCGCCTCTCAAAGTGCACACCAGTCAAAGGCGCCCCCAGTGCTTTGTGGAGCGGAGTGGTGTAGTGGTGGCGTCGTTGCCTTGGAGCAGGAAGGTTCGAGTTCGAATCCACCTCGCCGCGTAAAGACCTTGGGCAAGTCATTCACCCACAATTATTGCTCAGCGTTTCGGCGTTAAACTCCGATGCAGTGTCCGCTCTGCATTCTGGGGCGCCTCTGAGTAGAAAGCTTGAAGGGGCGCTATTAAAAGTTCACATCAAAGTGAGCAAAGAAGAGAAGAAGTGGCATAGAGACAACCAAAAGAGGTCAACCAGTAAAGAAGTAAAACGGCGTCACCATGTACATATACGCGTGTGAATGTTTGAATATTGACTACAGTACTATAACTCTCTTTTAATTGGTCTGCCTAAGGTTCGTCTTTCACCTTTACAGTCGGTCCTAAACGCTGCAGCCAGATTAATCGCACGCCTTCCACGTTACTCGCATATTTCTACTTACATCTTTGAATAGCTCCATAATGATTGGCTTCCTCTAACTGCGTGCATTAATATTATTATGTTTAAAATCCTCATCTTGGTCTCCAAAGCACAACGGGGACAAACTTTGACGTGTGAAATATGGAGTGAACTAACTTGCTCAAGTGTCCAATGCTTGTATAGCATCAGTTCATAGTGAATCAAAGGTGTGAAAGAAAAGTGCTGTTACCCAAAACGGAAAGGTTGTTTTTTTCCTATATAGCATCATATCGCAATATTTCAAGGTGTCTAACTAAAGAATGATTATTAAATATGTAAGTATAGCCATTATTGCCGCAATACATATATAAATGTATTGTGTTGAACTGTATTGCCTCCTTAAATTTCAAACACCTACCAGATATGAAAGAATTTATTTTTAAATAGGAAGAGAAAATAAAATGAACTAAAATAAAGCAAGTATCTGACGAAACATGAAAGAAACTCAACTGAAATACGCTTAAAACCTTCAAGACGTAAAAAGTTTTTCTAACATTCATTCATTCATTCATTCGGACATTTATATATAGCACTCTTTCAAGTAAAAAAAATACTCGGCGGCGCTCCCGACTCCAACTCCCCAAAAGAACAGTTTTAAGTTTAGCAATATAAGATGTCGTTCAACTGCTGAGAAATAACAAACATTCAACTAACTGTTCATCAAATCAAATTTATAATGACAATTAATATTACAGTCAGCTACTGCTGTCGCAAATTGTGATACAGGTAACCAAAATTAAGATCTTTTAAGCAATTCGATTGTATGTATGCAAAAGTGCACCCTTAAAGATTTAATTTTGCAAAGATAATCTTGGAACGGGCTAATCCAACCCTCCACGATAGATAACTCTATTTTGTTAAGGTCACCACGGTCCCCCGCTTGCTGAAAAATAATTATTACCACTGAAACGCCATTGCAAAGATTTCACACTTTTTGACTTTAAACACCCTTAAAATATATTTTCCAACTATATATATAAATCAGTTTCGAACAAACTGACTGTTACAGCATTGCAAAGATGTCACACATTTAGACTTTAAACACCTTTAAAGCACATTTTCCAACTAAATATATCAGTTTCGAAACAACTAAATATATCAGTTTCGTACCATCCGTGTAGTCGAAACATAATTATGTCATAACAAAGATCATAAGCGTCGCCCTCCTCCGTAAATCAGTCTTGGGACTGGCAATGCAAGAATTCGCGCAATGGCGAATTTCCTAATTGTTGACAACTACTGTCAGTCGATGCCGCAAGATGTCGTTAAAAGTTTAAAAAACACAAATTGAAAGAAGTAAAGAACTTGCTTAGACACCTTTAATTATTGTTACATCTTGAAATAAATTTCATCACTTCATGACCCTTCAACTATAATATTATCAAAGTACTATCCAGAAAAGGAAGCCAGCAATAGAGAAGATTCAACAGACTGCTCAGAATTACGATTAAAAAGTGATGGACAAAATATCACGAGGAAGAAATTTGGCGATTAAGAGAACGCTGCCCAGAACCAGATGCGAATCGAAGAAGAGGAGAGCGACGAAAACCTGTACGAGTCACTTGTCTACTTACAACATAGAATGGCTTTTTCTTCTCCGACTCTACCAGAGGAGGACTCAGACAATATTTATACGAGGGTGTCACAACATTTAGAGGTGTCTAAGCAAGTTTCTAAGAAAGGTCACAGTACGCGGTTTCCGACCCGAATCTTAAATAGGGTACGTTCAGCGTTTAAAATAGACGTTTCTAATGGTAAAAGTTCTCCACAAAGGAGAAATGACGAGGTGTTGCATACATGCAAATATGTATGTTTTTCACAGAAACGGTGAATGTGCAATAAACCACCACCTCCCTCCGAAAAACCCAACCGGTCTTGTGCACAGTACAAAGAAAGACAAAAAATAATGTCATCAGAAAATTTAAGAGATGAAAATGTCGTCGATGGCTCAGCCCTCCGTCCAAAAGGTCTTCCAAAGCAAATCTTTTCTTGCTTAAAAATCGAATTGAAATGAAATTTGACTGACTTTGTCACTCAAAAACGTTTTTCACTTTTCAACTCAAATATACATTTTTTGTTAGAATTAGTGGTGTCTAAGGTTTGGTGGACTTTTAAAGCAGCGGTGGAATCTGTTACAAAATATACTTTCTGGGAAAGTAAATACCTTCTAGGGGAAAGACCATGTTTGGGGATATTATAAGATAGTCCAATTTGAGAGCAGTAGAGGAAAGAGCACCTGGAACGATAGCCTAAGGTTCGCGCATTTCGCAAGTAATTTCCGATAGCGTTAGACACCGCTTTTTAAGAGCTTTCACTTTGTATAAGATATGTAAATATTGTATAACGATATGAATGTTAAACACAGATGTTATACTATTAGTTCCTCGCTAAGTACTGATAGTGCACTCAGTGCACAAAGGTCGTTTCGTACATCAGACCATCTATGAAAGGAGACACAACCATTCTCCTTCAAGAACACCGTATGGACGGACGGACGGATGGGTGGACGGGTGGAGGGCTGGATGGGTTGGATGGATGGATGAATGAAATATATAATATAAGTGGTGTAGTGGGTATGTTCGTTGCCTTGCAACCGGAGGGTTACATGTTCGAATCCACCTCAAGCCACTTCGTAGGGACCTTGGACAAGTCCTTCCCTCGCAATTGCTCAGCGCTT
>OX243821.1:3903955-4035096 GCA_945859605.1 Lumbricus rubellus
ACCCCACTCTAAGATTCAGATAAAGGTGGAGGGCGATGCTAATGCTCTTTGGAAACACACAATCACACAGCGTCGTTAAACTGCAACTACACACTCTTTAGCCGTGGGACTGAAGCCAGATTGTGACTGAAGCCAAAGTGTGTACATGTAGTTGCAGTTTAACGTCACTGTGTGGTAACAAGGACCGTTAGCGACGCCCTCCTCCTTTATCCAGGCATGGGACTGGCACTGGCAGAGTGCAACCAGTGGCGGAGTTTAAAGCCAAAGTGACGGTCGTGATAGTTTATAAATCAGACTTTTATTGGTCAACACACAGACCGCCACGTTTGGTAAACATTGCAACCGCGGATAGAAACGGTCATTTCGAGCGTGCAAACAGAAAATGAGCTATGAAAGTTCGCGTCGTTCTACGACGGCAGACCGGAAGTACCAACTGCGCATGTCTGTGATGACTTTGGATGGTTTCAACGAGACCGTAATAATAATAGGTCAAAAGGGTGCTAGGCATTTGTCGCGATTTCATCACTCGTACTCGGCCGATGAATGATTATCCTACTACTCCTTCTCTAGGTTCTCCTTCTTCTTCTCCTCCTCCTCCTCCTCCTCCTCCTATTCCTTCTCCTCCTTCTTCTTCTTTCTTCTTCTCCTCCTCCTCCTATTCCTTCTCCTCCTTCTTCTTCTTTCTCCTTCTCCTCCTTCTCCTATTCCTTATCCTCTTCATTCTACTCCTCCTCCTTCTCCTCTTCCTCCTCTACCTTCTCCTCCTCTTCATTCTCCTCCACCTCCTTCTCCTCTTCATGCTCCTCCTCCTCCTTCTCCTCTTTCTTCCCCTCCTTCTTCTCCTCTTTCTTCCCCTCCTCCTTCTTCCCCTCCTCCTTCTTCCCCTCCTCCTTCTTCTCCTCCTTCTCCTTCCTATCCTCCTCGACCTTCTCCTCCTTCTCCTCTTTCTTCCCCTCCTCCTTCTTCTCCTCCTTCTCCTTCCTATCCTCCTCGACCTTCTCCTTCTTCTCCTCTTTCTTCCCCTCCTCCTTCTTCCCCTCCTCCTTCTTCTCCTCCTTCTCCTTCCTATCCTCCTCGACCTTCTCCTTCTTCTCCTCTTTCTTCCCCTCCTCCTTCTTCCCCTCCTCCTTCTTCTCCTCCTTCTCCTTCCTATCCTCCTCGACCTTCTCCTCCTTCTCATCTCCTTTTATGCTCCTCTTGTTTCAACTTCCAACCACATACCCCTCGTATTCATCCTCCTTATAATATATTTCCCCTCCGCCTCTTGCTTTTCATCGTCCTCCTCTTCCTCGTGCTTCTCCTTCCATCCACAAACGTAATCGTCAATTTCTATAGCGCCACTTCAAAGGAAACTCCTCAAAGGCAACCCTCGATCTTACGGCACCAAACTATCGTCAAAGAGAATGATTGCGTAACAGGGGGGGATAAGACCAGAAGTTCATTAAGGAGATTGCTAGGAAAAGGTAAATTATTCCAGAAAGCTGAACCGAACATTGCTGCTTTTCTTCCTATTAGGCCTTATCGGCTTTTTTTCAATAATCACTCATCGCTAAAGAAAGCGCATTTATATGGCATAAGTGAAAACGGTTTTAAAGGGGTCTAAAGAAAGAAGAGTAAAATAAGTGAGTATATGGCGTGTTCTGTACCGCATTATGTGTATGTACACCGTGGTTCAAAATGCAAGCAAAACTGTTTTTCACATATTGTTCTAGTGCCTGATAGGCCTAATGTTAATCATGCTGGAAATGTTTCAGATATTTAGGGAATTGAACCAAGAATGTGATTCCAACATAATATCATTTTATATATTTGAACGGATCTATATAAATGGCATTCATCTGCCCAACTTCTGTAATTCCGCAACTGGTCGCACTCTGCCAGTGCCAGTCATAAGCCTGGATAAATAAGGAGGGCGTCGCTATTGATCTTTGTTACCACACACTGGCACACAGTGACGTTAAACTGCAAATACCAACACCAACTTCTGTACCATCCATCTTCATACTTTTCCTCAAAGGCGCCCGGAGCTATTTTTCAGCAAGAGCGTGGCGTGAGATATGAAAAGTTGGAAATTTTCCATGGGCAGGACATCCCCTATTGCCCCTGTGATCGGTTGCCTGTGGTTCCTTACCCTCCTCCACCTCTAAATTCCTCCCCGATCCTCCACTACGCTCAACTTCTCTTATTTTTTCCCAATTCAGCAATTCATCATATCCATCATCCATTCCATAATCCTCCTTCTTCTTTAAACCCCATGCCCTTCCTTTCACTCCCATATTTCATTCATTCAATCATTCATTCATTCAGAGCATTTATATAGCGCCCCTTCAAGAAATCCATTTTTCTTCGACGTCATGTCGTCCTTCCATCCTCCTTCTTATTCTTCCTCTCCATAATTCGATCCATCAAATCGTCCATCAGACGTTTTTCGTTCGTTGCTGTCCACATGGCGCATGGTCTGCCAACCACTTTTCCACATCCATCCATCCATCAAATCCACTTATCCACACGACCTCCTTTACCTCCCTACCCTCCTTTTGCCTCCGTCTAAAGATCTATTATCTAGAAAACCAACCCACCAATCCACTTACCTGGCAATGCATCCATCCCTCTATCCATCCATTCATTCATCCATTCGTCCATCCATTCATCCATCCACTCCTCGCTACCTCTATCCTACATATATGCATCTATCCTACCCTTCATTCCTTCCTCCGGCTTTCGATCGATCCTCTATTCATCCACCCCTTTCTCGATGCTCTTTTCCTGAACTCTATATCCATCCATTCATTCGTCACTCAATCCCTCCATCCCTCTATCTATCCATCCTTCCCTCCATCCATTCATCTCTCTCGTCATTCTTCCCTCCCTCCATCCATCCATCCTCCCTTCAGACACTCGTCTCTTCATCCTCACTCCTTCCACCTTGCATCATCTATCTCTCTCTCTTCATTCGTCCCTCCCTCCCTCCCTCCCTCAATCCGTCCATTCACCTAGCTCTCCGTCTCTGCTTCCCTCCACCTTACATTCATCCATCCTTGCCGTCATAACTCCCTTCCTCCATATTTCCGTCCATCCATCCCTCTAGCCATCCACCCCTCACTTCCTTTACCCTATATCTGACCACCCATGCATTCCTTTCTCCGTTACTCTTTCTCCCCATCCCCCTCCCTCCACCCTCCCTCCCTCCACCCATCCATCCATCATTCCACTTTATTTACGTTCTGTCACCAACACTCGGTGTCCGACGCATTCCACAAAGTGTCCTCTATCGTACAATCGGTTAATCATCGGACTGACCCCCTACCCCGATCTCCCACCCCAGACCCTCATCCGACCTCCCCCTCCCACCCCACCTAACAGAACCCGATGTCGACGGCTGCCAAGGGCCTCTTAATATCCACGAGGCGTCAGCAAAGTAGACCGTGGCTTTCCAGCATTTTCCCTTTCTCCTCATCCACCTCTTTTTCCTTCTCCTTCTCCTCCTCCTCCTACTCCTTCTCCTTCTTTTTCTTTTCTTCCTCATACATCTCCTTCTCATTGTCCTCCTTCTTCTACTCCTCCTCCTCCTCTTCTTCCTTTTCCTTCTGCCCCCCACCGTCCCTTGTCCTTCTTCTCATTTTTCTCCTCCTGCTCCTCATCCGCCACCTCCTCCTCTTCTTCTTCTTCCTCCTCCTCCTCCTCCTACTCCGTCTCCTTCTTTTTTATTCTCTTCCTCATCCATCTCCTTCTCATTGTCCTCCTTCTTCTTCTCCTCCTCCTCCTCCGCCTCCTCCTCCTCCTCTTCCTCCATATCCTTTTTCTCATCCTCCTTCTCCTCCTCTTTACATCCTCCTCCCCACCTCCTCCCGTCCTCGTCCTTTTACTTCACCTTTCACTTAATAATCGTCGGTTAATAAGACATTGGCTGTTGTTCGTTATGAGGAGTTTCTTCAAAATACACGTCACATTCAATCACTCCATTCGCCAGTCAATGAACGAAAGAACGAACGAATTAATTAATCAATCAATCAATTAATTAATTAATTAATTAATTAATTAATTAATTAATTTAATTAATTAATTATATTATATTATATTATATTATATTTTTATTACTTAATTAATCAATTAATTAATCAATTAAAAATCTCAAAATAATCAGAAGAGATTCAAAAGATTGACCTGACCCTATTATATTAACCTGACCTTATAAATGACCTCGCTTAACCTGTGCGTGTGTGTGTGTGTGTGTGTGTGTGTGTGTGTGTGTGTGTTGGTGTGCGTAGGTTTTCCGTACAGTAAGCTGATGACTCGAACTCTCTACCTTCAAGTTCTCGACTACGATCGGTTCAGTCGCGATGATCCAATCGGTGAAGTCTGTATTCCACTCAACGAATTCGATCTTGTGTCTGGACAGACTGTCTGGAAGAACCTACAGCCGTGCAAGGGACACACGGTCGGTGCTGTTTGTCTGTGTGTCTGTGTATGTCTGTATGGCTGTCTGTCTGTCTGTTGTCTGACTGTGCAAGAGACACTCGGTCAGTGTCTGTCTGTCTGTGTGTCTGTGTGTATGTTCGTCTGTATGTGTGCGTCTGTGTGTATGTGTGTCTCTATCTGTCTCTATATGTCTGTCTTTCTATGTGTCTGGTTGTCTGACTGTGGATTTGTCTGTCAGTCTGTCTGTCAGTCTGTCTGTCAGTCTGTGTCTGTCTGTCTGTATCTGGAATAAACGAATAAAGTTTACGAATAAACGAATAAATGAATAAACTAATGAATGAATAAACGATAAAATAATAAATGAATAAACGATTAAATGAAAAAAATGATTTTAAATGAATAAATTGGTAAACGAATAAATGAATAAACGTATGTATAGACGAATAAACAAAACAAAAACGAGTGCAACGTTATTTTTTAAATACCAAACACATTAAAACAGGAATGAACGAGTAAAATGAATTTTAAAAATAAATAAATTAATGACTTCCTTTGTTGCAGGGTAAGCTGGGCGAGGTGAGCGTCAGTTTATGCTATCATCCTACCAACGAACAGATAACTGTGACGGTCCATGAAGCGAGAGCATTGAAAGCCAAAGATATCAACGGATTATCTGGTAACACATTCAACCGTTCCTTCGATGGTTTATTTATTTATTCGTTTATTCACTCGTCATTCATTTATCCATTCATTAATTTTTTCAATTTTTCATTCATTCTTTACTTTCAATTATTAGTTCCATCATTTTTTTAATAATTCGTTCAATCATAAATTATATGGAATTGATTATTCAATCACTTTTTCAATTAGGCCTATTCATTTGTTCGCTCCTTTGTTTATTTACATTATTTTTTTCATGTGGACCATTTTACTTTGATGTCTGTCTTGGTTGCTTGTTTGTTTGTTTGTTGTTCCTTCTCATAATACCGGTACCGATTTTGATTTGAATCTGATTTATTTATTTACTTACTTACTTACTAACTTATTCATATGTATTTATTTATTATTTCTCTTATCTATCCATGTTCATAAACTAATTCATCTAGTCGTTCAGTCAATTACTTATTCATTCATTTGTTCATTAGTCTATTCATTCATTCAATCAATAGATCGCATCCATGCTCTCCGCGTAACAGGACGTACATCCAAACCATCCGTCTCCTGTGATCCCCTATAATCAGTAAACGGACCATGTCAGTGGGAGGATGGGACGGCACGGGAGGCATATAGGCATTCCGTACCCGATTTCGTAGCATTGTCAGCCTTAAGCGCCTTCTCATTGGCCGATCCCATATTATGAATATTCATAACCAGTGACATCATTAAGCACGTTTTGTTTACAGACTTTTCGGCTTGCGTTGGCAATATCAATAATCTTATGCTATTATGTTTAATAACTCGCAGCAGCCTAGTAGGCTATATGGCAGTTTACCTGCTAAGATTTATAAAGTGCTTTAATAAATAGACAGCCTACACCAAACAGTGTTGTATAAAATGGGATAAAGCTGCTTTGCGTGATTTATTATTTGACGGATATGCTTTGTAGGCTGCTATTAGCTCCGTGTATTGCAGGCTGTCTGTTCAGCTAGTAGCCTAGTTAAGATTTATGTATTCTGTAATCTGAGTTCCTGCAAACTTTTTCAACTGCATAATTGTACACTAACCGATTGCGGTCTTTCAACCGGATTGTTGAATAGACGAAAATTATTATTATACTGCCTCACCCAAAAATTTAAACACCCGATTTTAGTTTATAATAATTGTATTTAAAATGTAGGCAATTGGCAGGTAGGTCAAGCTGTAAATGTTGAGACTTCGCTATGTCTGAATCGTGACAAGTTGTCATTAGACTATAGAATTATAGGTTGCGGCCTGTCAACCGTATTGTTGAACAAAGATAATATTATTTATTGATGAGCAATGATCACAGAGTAGGCTAACAGTGATGTTTTTAGCAAATGCCTTTCTATTATGTAAAGCCATAAGGCTACTTGCATTCATATTAATGCTTTTATTGGTAGGCCTACTTAGGCTATTCATAATTCAGCAGTAGGCTAACGTTCACTCTTACAGGGCTGCTTTAAGGAATTTTTAGAACTGCATAACGCCACAACCCCTTCTTTACTTTCCCTTCCTCCATGGTAAATTACTTCCAATCGGAGGACAATGACTTTTTTTGCTAGTTTTTAACTGTACAGAAGTGTTTCTACAAATCTATTCCTGTCAGGAAGTCAGAACGTGGAATTAGAAGATCTGTGAACGTGGATGCAAAGGGTTCTGGTTCATGATTCAAAATAATCAAATTTGAAAAATTTGAATGAAGATAACTGTCACACATCTTAGTAAGACGTATCTAGGCCTATATACAATTGCGCAAAGACAACACATAGGTTTAAAATTTAGGATGATTTTCACAAGGTCTAGAACTGAGATTGACATGAACCACTGTTAGTACTTAAGCTCGAAATAGGCTATTACTGGTTGTCGAACAGTAGGTATGAAAAATGAGACAGTTCATGAAAACTGAATAGGCCTAAACATAAAGCTTTTAAAGTTACAATTGAGAATGTGTGGAACACGAATTTCAACTGGTAGGCCTACGAATTTAGGCAACTGAAGTCTAGTCAAATCTAATGTAATGACTTCTGTAGCGCAGTTTTGATTTTTGGTATCGCAGGAGGCGGTTGATTCAACGAAGCAGACGCCTGATGCATCACATAATAATATTAGGCTATAGCTGCTGTTGACCGCAGCGTATTATTAAAGCGATGAGTTGGTGGATGACATAGGCTATTCGCTGGCACGCACGTAACAACGCGCAGTCTTTGCATTTTATTTTTGCTCTGATTAGAAGTCTGCCTTGAAGCCTTCACACTTTCGATTACTTCACTATCGAGTGGCAAACTCCTTATAACTTTATGCGCACCGCAATCGGTCATTTTCCCCGTATGTCAACAACAGTAGCAACAACAGCGCACGAGAAGGCACTAAACACGTCATTGGTTATGAATATTCATAATCTGGAACCGGCCAATGAAAAAGCGTTATGGCTTGCAATGCTACGAAATCGGGTACGGAATGCCTATATGCGCACGGGAGAGGACTGCCCACCACCCAACCTCACATACCGTAATAGCTATGAAATCTGAAGCCAAACAGACACACCGAGACAGGCAGACAGACAGACAGGCAGACACAAACATGCACACAGACAGACATACACAAGCACGCAAAGACACACACACAGACACACAGACAGACATATATGCAGACAAACGCACATACATACACAAACAGGTAGACAGACATACATAGAGACACACAGGCAGACAATAATTCATATCCATGTCAGTCATTCAGTGCAATGTCAATCATGGACAGCTGCAGTTTCTCCTCCACTTACTCGCTTAAATGCATCCGTACATAGATACGTATCATAGGAAAACGATCGTGCGTTCGTTGAGTACATGGATGTCTTTCGCAGTAGTAGTTGGACGGCTGCTAATCCGGGTATCGCTAAGCAACTTCTATACATGGATGCATGGATGGATCCTGGAGTTACCAATCCTCCAACCCTCTTCAGAGAGTTACAAAGGACGTGCCACACACACACACACACACACACACACACACACACACACACACACACACACACACACACACACACACACACACACACGCACACACACACACACACACGCACACGCACACGCACACGCGCACACACACGACCCCGATTAGGTTTCAAGCTTTCAATCAATACAGCGGGAAAAGGTGACTTTAAAGGGCATCAGCTTTAAATAACCGGATTTGCCAATGGATTATTTTTAGACATTTTTTGAAAGAAAGACAGACTGAAAAAGGGCATCTTTCTTACCCAAGACAAAACACCCCCCCCCCACCTTCAAAAATGTCTGTATCCTACCATGATTGGGGTAAAGCTAAGCAATTTCTTAAACATGAACACTTGCTTACTGACTCCTATTTTAAACACAACCGCATATCGTTAGTTAGATTATGCTAATTGATTAACCTATTTGCTGACAATATATTATAGGGCTATAAGCAAGCGAAGAGAGCACCTCTGAGTGGTTATATCTTGAAGAGGCGTGATATAAATTATCGGAATTAATAAACGCTCCTAGTCCAGCCACAATGATACAAATGGGTCTTCAATAGCCTGTACAGTGTACAGTAGCACACTGGTGAATCAACCTTAGACAACAGGCGTACATCCAATAGGAAACTACATTGTATTCCAGACAGATGGACCTACAACCTACAGCTGGGAAGCTAATTGAAAAGTTTTCGTTTGACCACTATTGGACAGAAGTCCGCACGTATATCGACGCGCGCGTCCACGTAGTAATATAAGGTTTCCCGTAATGCACCGACCGACCGACCGTATAATGTCGATAGAGCGTATACATGTTTTTGCTCAATCGATGGCTAGGTGGCGGTAGTGGTAGATGAATGGCAACGGTGGTAATTATTCTGTCTATATATGAGACCTTATGGAGCTAGATAAATGGGATTGGTGATGGGTCTAATGATGATGATGATAGAGTTAAAAGGTCGTGGTGATGATAGCCTAGTATAAAAGAGAATAGTGATGGTGATAGACAGATAAATAGACGAGAGAGAGAGAGAGACAGGCAGACAGACAGAGCAAGAGACAGAAACAGCGATATAGACAGAGGGACAGAGACAGAGACATAGACAGAGGGACAGAGACAGACAGAGACAGACAGACACAGACAGATATTTAGACAGAGGAACAGAGGGACAGAGGGGCAGAGACAGAGAGGCATACAGAGAGGCAGACAGAGACAGTTAAAGATTTCCACACCTTTATTATTGACAAACAAAAGCCTAAGAGAATTGAGGGACAGACAGTCAGACAGACAGACAGACAAACAGACAGAGACATAGACAGAGATAGTTTAACATTTTCATATCCTTTATTATTGACCAATAATAAAGCCTAATAGAATTGAGGGACAGAGAGACATACAAACACAGAGGCATAGACAGAGAGACAGAGATATAGACAGAGGCAGGCAGACAGACAGACGGAGGCAAAACCCGAGATGTACGTGCTATTTCTTCATATCCCTCGTGACAGATGCCACAATTTCTGAGACGTGATCTCATCTCAAGCAAAATATTGATCATTTATTCCATCCATATACGACATCATCATCATCTTAGAGTGCCAATCGCTCCTCTCTCATCCCTCCTCCATCATCTTTATCCTCATCAGCAGCATCCTTATCCTACTGCTTCTCCACATGTGGGGCGTTGTGGTGTAGTGGGTACGTTCGCTGCCATGCAGCCGAAGGGTCGCAGGTTCGTAACCACCTCAAGTCGTGGAGTGGTAACCTGGGGCAAGTCCTTCACCCGCAATTGCTCATCGCTTCGGCGTGAAACTGCGATGCAGTGTCCGAGCTGTATTCGGGAGCGTCTCAGAGTAGTGAGCTTGAAGGGGCGTGAAAATCAGATGCAGTGCCCGAGCTGTATTCGGGAGCGCCTCTGAATAGTGAGCTTGAAGGGGGGTGAAACTTCGATTCAGTGTCCGAGCTATATTCGGGAGCGCCACTGAGTAGTGAGCTTGAAAGGGCGCGAACTCCGATGCAGTGTCCTCGCTGTATTCGGGAGCGCCTCTGAGTAGTGAGCTCGAAGGGGCGCTATGACAAGTGCATTTACAAATAAACATCGTCTTCCCAACACCTCTCCTCTTCTCCCTCCTCCTCTTACTAAAACTGCCATTTTTTCGTGCTGCAACACACCTTTTAAGCGCCATCATCTTGGTCTATAAGATTAAAATTTTTCGCTTACATCAATTTCAACTTTGATCGTAACTTGCAGATTTTCAAGTCGTATTGAAACTGATGCACTTTAAAAGGTGTCTAAATTTACCCATGGAATCTCACAAAGTATGAATTTTGTCATACACAATAAAGCAGTCAATCTAACACTGTATAATATGATACACACACCGCGACAAAAAGATTTGATGCAGATAAAAAAAAACAATAATCTGCATTTGTCCCATTTTATTTAAATCTATTTTTGTTTTAAATTTTCGCTACAAATGTTCAGCGAATATAATTTTAATTCCAAGTAAGATCATAGTTGTGCCATTAAATAGTCCGTCCGTCCGTCCTTCCGTCCGTCAGAGTGCCAAAAGTGACCATTCGCGGAACTTGGCACCACGTGGTTGAGGCATATAGATCGTGGAGTTGAGAATAGTTATGAGCATCAAGTTGCGGGGGGGACGAGAATTAAGAGAGGCGAGCTAAACTGGAGGCACTCGGGCAAGGGGCTTTCATAAACCAAGATATACATGTATTATAGGCTGTGGCTGCATGATAGATGGAAAACTCGATGTTACATTTATTTAGCCATCAGCCGTTCTCTGCCAGAATGTGCTCAATTAATAGGAGATCGACTCAAATAGTCGTTTCTATGACAACGTAATAATATTAATAATAATATTATTATAGTCCGGGTCACCGCAAGTTATCGTGCACTAAATGCTGTTGTCTACTGACGCTGGAAAGCACTTTATTTAAAACACCTCCAAAACAGGATCCAAAAATAATATAAATATTCAAAATAATCCGTTATTTAATGTGTCTGAAAAGGCCCATGACGTCCTATTTACGCACCTTTGAAACGTAAGAACATTAATCTATATAAACAAACGTCAATATTACAAAATAGTGTTGAGGCAGTCATGTAATAAATTGAATCATAAACCTTATAATTATTAAAATAAGACACGCTTATCCAAAATGTTTTGTTATATACTGGAAAGAACTCTGCCACTGGTTGCACACTGCCAGTGCCAGTGCCAGCCCCAAGCCTGGATAAAGGAGGAGGGCGTCGCTAATGGTCTTTGTTACCACGCAGCGACGTTAAACTGCAAATATACACGCAACTTTATGCAATAGTTTAAGGTAATAAAGGTCATGTCGTAAAGAGCTGTACTATGTCAAACACATTTTTTTCGGCCTCTGTTGTTATAAGCCCTCGTCATATCTGGATTTATATCCAATGTTATAGGAAGGCATCATGCATTCATTTCATTCATTCGGACATTTATGTAGCCCTCCTTCAAGGAAAAAAATACTCAGAGGCGCTCCCGACTCCATCGCACCAAAAGAGAACAGTTTTAAGTTTAGTAAGGAACGATCCTGGTAGAGTCCCAGGGTGTAGGTTTAGCTCAAAAGGAAGGCCATCACGGACCACTGTGCCAACCACAGAAAAGGCTGAATTCTTTATCGTAGTAGTACGAGCAACGGAACTAAGAGGACTCCCTTATCAAGAGAGCGTAGCTGACGACGTCCTTGGATACCAATGATTTATTATTAATTTTTTATACCATCGATTTATGGAAGGATAGGAGCGGAAGCCAGTTTATGCTACCTATTTACTTTTTAGAAAAAATTCACTTTTATAGCCCCTCTAACATTCTAAGTAAAGGTGTATATGAGGAATAGGGCAGTAAATTCAGAAAAGAAATAAAGCAGTTGAAGTTGTTGATTCTGCGCGTATCTGGCTTATTTTAGATGCTACTATTATTATTATCATCGTCTTCGTCACCATCATCATTGTCATTGCCATCGTCGTCATCATATTCATCATCATCGTCGTCGTCATTATCATCATCATCATCATCATCATCATCTTCATCATATTCGCCGTCGTCGTCGTCGTCGTCGTCATCATCATCATCATCATCATCATCATCATCATCATCAACATCATCATCATCATCATCATCATCATCAACATCATCATCATCTCCATCAAGCAATTAAATTTTAAAAACTAATCAAATCACATGTCGCACAGGGCCAAATCACATGTCGCACAGGGCTTTACTCTTAGACTAGTCTATGGTATAGGCATCTACGCGGGTATACAACGTATGCTCACCTCCGGGAAAAAATTACAGCACATACTTACTCTTAACCCTCGGAGGCTAACCTGGGGTGTTTTTTTCACCCCACTGTCAGTTTTTGCCCTGAATTTTTTTATTGCTTTGAAATTATGCCATGCGCTTTTGTGTATCTGTTCAAAGATGATTTTTGGTTAATTCCACATTTTTTGAAATTTTTATATTGAATGCATGGTCACGTGACCGAAGTCAGACAATGGCCATTGTTATTGATAATGGATTTGTGTTGAAGAGGTTTCGACGGTTATCAGCAGCCAATGCCGCTAAACTGATATCAGAATTGATATCAATGAGTTGAAAATAATGATAGTGATTAGGATAATGTGGAGTTTGTTGATTGTAATGGTGTATCGGAGCTAGATAATGTTGAAATCGATGATGTTATAGACCTAGCCTATAGGCCTACGTGTTGCAACTTTGTATGTGGAAAGCATGCAATAAAGCCTACTTGTGTATAGATGACCGTAGACTCGATGATTGTGCTGATATTTTAACTTAGTTAGGTTTCATAGTTTGCCAATATCATGCTGAACTTGAATTAAGTACCATTATTGATGAAACATGGTCTGATTTTATATCATGATAGGCCTCAAATGGTGTGGTGTGAAAAATATACCCCAGGTTATCCAATATGTGATTTTTTCATAGGTTAGCCTCCGAGGGTTAAAACGAGAATGCACGGGGGTAAAAAAGTTCGCAGAAATTAAAATATGAAGAGCATAAAACAGGAGAGTGAAAATAGTTGCTATATACGATTAAAAATCATGAAATTTGACCGGTTTACGCCGCGATGAAGAATTTTCGGGCAAAAAATCAACAAAAAAGCATCCCACGACTTGAAAAGAGGTCATCAGAAGATTTTATGACTAAAACAAAGGTCGTCAAAATGATTGGGCCAAAAAGTCGATTTTTTCTGCGGCAGCATGTAGGCCTACTGTAGTCACCTCAACAGCGAACAACCACACATTAAACACTTTTTTAAACACCTTCAAATCAATATATATTGTTTAATATAAACTTAAACTTACAAACGATATTATCTTATTTGAAACTTCCAGAAGATACTATATTAATTTAACTACGCCACGGGTTGCGCCCTGCCAGTGCCAGTCCCAAGCCTGGATAAACGAGGAGGGCGTCGCTAATGGTTTTTGTTACCGCACAGTGACGTTAAACACCAAAATATACACAAACATTTTCTACCAAAGATAAGACGTGCCTTGGCTGATATTAGACACCCGTCGATTGTATGAATATATTTGTATAAAGACACATCTAAAATTTAAAAAAATCATTATATCCATTCCTTGCTTTCCAGGCTAAAATTAATGAGAAAGACTCTCATGAACTTTGTCATAACACAAAAGTAATAGTCATTTAACCAAACTACGGAAGACCTGGATAGATAACATCAAAGAAGACCTGAAAGAGAAGGGCACCAGCTTAGCCGAGATCGGAGAAACATTCAGAAGCAGAGAAGTTTGAAGAAATTTCATAAAGGCCTCATCGTCATTTCGATGACGTCGAAGAATACAGGAGAAGATGAACCAAACTACTACGAAAAACCGAGGTTGCCTAAAGATCTTTCAAGATCTTTCCATTGAATGGAGTTAGGTGTTTTTCCTTTTCCCCGTCTTGTTGAGAATAATAATATTATACTCTTCATTTAAGCTTATGTCCACTGTCTGGCGGCTCATGCTGACGCAGCGGTTGGAACAATAAGCCAGACTATAGTAACCCTGCAGTCCTGGTTTAGCTCCTTTATACTTGCAGGAGCTCTGCTGCTCAACCACGCATGTTCAACGCCGCTGCTCTCTCCGCTCAGCTGCACAAGCGGTACTTATTGTTCCACGCTCACGGACTGCAATCAGGCAGCGCCGTGCTTTCTCTGTGGCTGGCCTTGTGACCTGGAATGAGCTCCCTGTTATCCTTTGTCAAATACCTATTGACCTTTCTACTTCTACTTCATTTCTTTCTCTTCTCAAGACTGTCTTATTCGACCGGGGTTGGACTGGGAGCGCTCCTGAATAGTAACCTTGAAGGAGCGCTATATCAAATTTTCATTAAATAAATAAATAAATTTAACATTGATATAAGTTCATAAATGGATAGGGCATACGCTAAGATGAGACAGTCTGGTAAAAACGGTGATGGAAGAAAAAATGGGGAGGAGAGGGGAGGGGAGGGGGGGGGGGGGGGGGGGAGGGGGGGGGAGAGGAGAGGAGGGGAGGGGAGGGGAGGGGAGGGGAGGGGAGGGGAGGGGAGGGGAGGGGAGGGGAGGGGAGGGGAGGGAAGGGGAGAGGAGGGGGGGGGGGGGGAGGGGAGGGGAGGGGAGGGGAGGGGAGGGGAGGGGAGGGGAGGGGAGGGGAGGGGAGGGGAGGGGAGGGGAGGGGAGGGGAGGGGAGGGGAGGGGAGGGGAGGGGAGGGGAGGGGAGGGGAGGGGAGTGGAGGGGAGGGGAGGGGAGGGGAGGGGAGGGGAGAGGAGGGGAGGGGAGGGGAGGGGAGGGGAGGGGAGGGGAGGGTAGGGGAGGGGAAGGGAGGGGAGGGGAGGGGAGGGCAGCGGAGGGAAGGGGAGGGCAGGGGAGGGGAGACAGAGGACGGTCTTTTCTGCCACAGCAACGCGTGGCGGGTACAGCTAGTCTGATATAAAACGGTGATAGAAGAAAAGTGGAGGGGAAAAGAACAAGAGGAAGACCACGACAGATGCTGCTGGACATGTTGATGACGAGGATCGGATACCAAAGACTAAAGGAGAAGGCCCAGCGGAGGGAAGAGTGGCGACATTGGACAGCCGAACTGCCGCAGAGGCAGAGAACCAGAAGAAGATGACTGATATTATGTTCAGTTAAATACCGCTGATTTAAAGCGTCGACGAAATCATTTAAAAACGGTATTTAACGCGTTATAGCAAATATCATATTTAAAAAGAATAAAGGAAATTATAAATACAGGATGCGAGAAAGCACGCACACTCGACCTGTTAGCAGCATGGTCTCTGTAATGGAAAATTGTCTAAATTTGCATTTACACTTGTTATAGCGCCCCTTCATGTTCCCTCTACTCAGAGGCGCTCCCGAATGCAGAGCGGACACTGCATCAGAGTTTCATGCCGAAGCGCTGAGCAATTGTGAGTGAAGGACTTGCCCAAGGTCCTTACGCGGCGAAGCGTATTCGAACCTCGAACCGTCCGGCTCCAAGGCAACGACGCCACCACTACACCACCACGCCCCATAAACACAATCATGGTGTCATTGTTTACTGTGCTGATTACTTCGGAAACCAGTAATTAATCGCTTGAAATTTTTAACGATAAATCAATTATTTTTTCGGTAAAATACGCAGCACTTGTATATTCATTACATATTATATGTTATTTTTTGTTGTTCGTGTGTGCTTGCGTGCAGAGCTGTTTTTAAGGAATTGTTAGAATTGCGCAACCCTTCTTTCCCTTCCAATCGGATGACAATGACTATTTTTGCTAGTTTTAGCTGTACAACAGTGACTCTACAACTGCACAAATCCATTTAGAACTGCACATTTTGTGTACAGCTGCACGTTAAAAAGTTCTGCTTGCGTGCGTGCGTGCCGCGCGTCTGTGTGTCACGTTTAGTGTGGGTGGTGTGTGCGTGCGCGTGCGTGCGTGTATGTGTTATGTGTGTTACATGACTATTAATAACAAGTAACAAAATACTGCGTTCCTTTCAGGCTCTTCCATTACAAGGATATTTGACACCTTTTTAAAGAAATTACAAACAATTATAAATAATGAATGCAGGAAATAATGCACACTCAGCGAGATATAGGCTACAGGCCTCCTCTGTAATGGAAAATTGTATAAATTCATGATTATGGAATTATTTGTGTATACCTTTCTTTCAGACCCGTACGTGAAGATCTGGATGCTGCACGACGGCAAGAAAGTCGAGAAGAAGAAAACGGAAGTGAAGGAGAAGACATTGAATCCAGTCTTCGAGGAATCCTTCGCATTCGCCGTTCCATACGAACGCGTCCGCCAAACGTCTCTATCCATCGTCGTCATGGACTACGACCGGATGGGGAGAAACGAGCTGATCGGGAGAGTCATCCTCGGAAGCAAGAGCGGTCCGATGGAGGTGAAGCACTGGAATGAGATGTTCGCAAAGACCCGACAGACCGTCGACCAGTGGCACGTGCTCAAGGACTTCGGATGATGATGGGAGGTGGGAAGATGACGACGTCGCTACCGAATAATTTTAGGTAGTTTTTTGAAGAGGGGTATTTGTAGCGGCAGTCGACGTTTACAAAAATCCTAATACGTGTACAGCCAAACCCAGTCTACCTATTAATTTTTAAAGAGCAAATTAACAGCAGCTGCTAGTGTGGGTTTTGGAAAAAAAATTCTGACCTTATAAAACAGAAATTTCCTCAGAAATCTCTCAAATCTCTCCACAGTTTTCCAATGGTTTTATCGATCAGCCAAACTTTGAGGTCAAGTTGTGCTATACCGTTGTATCTATGAGGTACTGTACGACAGTGTACGTGTTAGGATTTTGGTAAATGTATACGGTGGACGATATCGTCATTATCTTAGACATCAGCGACTAGTATTCTGTTGTCGTTGAAGCGCTACAGTACTGTATAGGGCACATAGGCTATAGCAGGCGCTTTGGTTGAGTGTCCAAATAACGCATATACGTGTATACACTGCTATTTAAAAGGCGCTATAGTTTTCAAAAATTATAATGCATAGGTAGAAACAAAAATAATGGGTTAAACTTTTCGCTTCGTCTCAATAGAGAGCGACTTCGACAAGATCTGTTAAACAGGGCGCTATATAAACCACCGATTATAATGTATATAATTATGTATGTGCCATGTCAGGGAGTCCTTTTCAATGTTTATCTCCAAAGGCGTCCAATTTTTCACACATTTACTGAACACCTTTATATACTATGTGTGATAGCTATAAATATCTTTTCGCTAAACCATTCACGAGTGAATATCGTCCATAAGCCTATGTTTAGGATGAGGAAGAAGAAGATTATCAACAAGAACAAAAAATAAGCGCGGACACTGAATCTGAGTTTCACAACGAAGCGTATGAATAATAAAAGCGTATGAATGGTTTGATCAGAGTCCCTACTCGGCGGCTTAGGGTTAATTCTGACCTGCAACCTTCCGACTTCACGGCATTATACCTACACTACCGCATCCCAATGTGCAATAGGCCTAACCGCTGGGTAGACTCTGCACACATGGGCGTCCGCAGGAATTTTTCTAGGGGGGCGCAAACTTTTAAATAATTGTCACATGGTCTAAGTTTAATGGGTGACAGTTTGAATTTCCATATTACCACGAGAGAATCCTATAGCCTACCTATACGTTATGCGCCCAAAGAAAGATTATAGGTTCAACTTGTAGAACGAATCGATAATCACATTGAAAATCGCGTTGTAACAACCACAACCAAATAGTCTAAATTTATGTGCAACTATGCGAAAAATTCAGGGGGGCGCACTTGCGCCCCCTTGCGCCCCGCTGCGGACGCCCATGTCTGCACATGCAACTAAAACACACCAGATAACGTTTTTTAGGAACTTTTCAGTCGAAACAATGTCTGCTATTTATCAAATTAAGGTTTCATGGACCATAAAGTTTAAGTAACGGAATTTGATGAAGCATCCAAATTCTAAGAAAATTAACATTGCATCAATTTCGAGTGTGTAATTATTACGAGCTTCTGTTGCAGATAAAAAATGTCAGCAATTGAGTTTTATGCGCACTATTAAACGTGGCGCTATATAAATTCATAATAACCATTATCAGATGTAGACCTGATATTTTAATCCATACGATTGAATGTCTGCCGTAATAAATACTTTGCGGTGTGTGCGTAAAACAGTTGTATTATAATAATTATAGATTGTCGTGTGTAGAGATAGTCGTGTGCTGACGCTGACATTCGCTAGGGGCGCCACGTGCATTACGAATGACTTGATTATTCAACAGGTGGAGCCACGTCGTAGAACTCTGCGCAAAGTGCGCGTTATGCGTTTGATGTAGTGAAATAATTTACTAACTTGGTTTTCAAATAAGCAGTGCATTTCCCAGTGACGAAAACTAATGCCTTGTGACCCGGTGTGCTAGTTTTACAGTAAAGTTTTTTTCTCACAAAATTGCACTTATGGTTTTTCTTGCATTAAAAACCAAGTTCTGCTTCACTACGAGGAATTGGTGCAGGCTATCAGGCAGCTACAACGTAGGCCTAACTGTATAACAGTTTGCCGATTGTTTTAAATTTTGGACTATAATAATTCGCTTGAAATTGGGGTCTAAAAAAAGCTGGCACATGCCCGTGACGTTTCGCAAAATGATCGCCAAGTTTGTTCGTGTTGCATAACTGTATAGGCTAGGCATACACAAAGAGTGAGAATATTATTAAGTAAGTATGTACTTTATTGAAGCACCTGCAAAGGCACTGCGGGAACAATGGGCAAGAAGAATAGAATAATTGCAGTTGGTAATATTGTCGTACAGTGAGCGTTCGCTAGAATTATAACGCTGTAAATAACCTAGGCCTGCCTGAAATAGAATTGATCCCATTCCCATGGTTCAATTCAACGCATAATCTGCATATTTATTTATTTATATCTGTTTTTTAATCGATTAATTAATTATTCAACTTACGGGCTTTTATTCATAAACACTTAAAGACTTTTTCGATAATTATATATAATATGTCCACTCTATAGCGTAACCAACACATTTACTGGACACCTCTATATCGTAGGTTCAAAAGCTATAAGTAATAATTTTGCTAATACGTTCACAAGGGTCACAAAAGACATTGAACAATAACATTATATCATGGCTAAGTTTGCTGTTAAACAACGAACATTAATATTGTTATGACAATGTTATATAGTAGGCTATATCTCGGACGTTATGAATTTATGGTTACTGTACTGTATAAGATGTAAATTTGTCGTCAACGGCCTTTGACGCCAAACGACGACGTTAAACTTTGGTGAAGGAAAGAACGTTCACAATTTTTTCCCGTGTTCTCCTGAAATATGAGCATAGAAAGTGCAAGATGAACTTTTTCAGTTGGTTGTTGATTGAACATTAATTTTATGAATTCGTGAATCTTCATTAAAACACTGTCCTGTTGATGGTGTTTTTTGGATGATAGAAATTTATCTGGCTTGAAGTAACACTGCTTACGGTACGCGCTTAGAATCCGCTGGGCCCCCTGGATGGATTTAGCTTTTCCTTCATTTCCTATGTGGCAGCCACAGTAGAATTAATCATAGAGCCTTGCAGGTCTGCACCTTTGTGATTTAAGTCTTCTGTGATTTGCGTTCTTGCAAATTGCTTGTATTGAATAACTTGTTCAGCTTTCGTGTTGCATAACTGTATAGTGTACAGGCCTACAGTAACTGTAACCGGTCAACCAGATTATTGAACAATCGTGAATTATTATTATTATCATCATTAACACCAGGCTACAACCGAAGTCTCAGCGATGTTTGTAAAATAGACTAAAATAATATTATAGACATGCAGTATGCAGTTTTAAGGAATTTGAGGTCTTAAGCTCTTCAAATTTTTGCGCATTTACTAAACACCTTTATATCGTTTGTTTTACAGCTATAAATGGCTTTTCGCTGAACTGTTCGCAAGTGTATGACTTCAGTAAAGAGTTAAGTGGGCTTTTACAGTAGAAGACGAATAGCATTATCGGCAAGAACAAAAATAAAACAGTAAGCTGATAGGGAATTTTTCAAACAAGGAGGCTACTGATGTATGTTTGTATGTGCACTTGTTATATATCGCCCCTTCAAGCTCTCACTACTCAGAGGCGCTCCCAATGCAGAGCGGACACTGCATCGGAGTTTCACGCCGAAGCGGTGAACAATTGTGAGTGAAGGACTTGCCCAAGGTCCTTACGCGGTGAGGTGGATTCGAACCTCGAACCTTCCGGCTCCAAGGCAACGACGCCACCACTACACCACCGCGCCCCACAATGGATCTGAGAGTTGGTGCCTTTGCGGTAGGATGGCGAAAGGATAAATCTAGTGGCATAAATACGCTGACTAAGAAGAATAATTGATGGAAGACCAGACGAGACTTGATTCCGAATGAAGTAGGCGATTATGAAAGAAGTTGGGATAGACAGAAACACTGGAAGATGTGATCAAAAAAGATTGGCATGGTTTGGTCACTTGGTAAGAATGAATTGGTAAAGGAATTCGCACCTACACTAGACATACATGTAGGTTTAGCATTCTGCCCTAAATTCTACACAAATTTCCAATTAATACTTAGCCATACAGTATTATTAGTTTTAAGGAAGTTGGTCAACCGCTTCAAATTTATACGCATTTACTAAACACCCCTATATCGAATGTGCCAAAGCTATAAATTGCGTTTTCGCTAAACCGTTCACGATGTTAGGCCGTGCTTTACCTAAAAAATCATTAATTGGGAGAAACTAGTTAATAATTTTATAATGAATAAATGGCCTGCAGAGCGAAGGGGACCAGCGTTGCCACTCCTTGGGTTTTTTCACAAGATCTTGGGTTTTTTGATCCGAACTTGGGAAATGTTTTTTTTTTGCGAGGAACTTGGGTTTTTTCCTGGGTTTTTTTCGGCGCAAAAAATCTTGGTTTTTTTCGAAACATGGGAAATGGGGTTTTTCGTGAAAAACTTGGGTTTTTCGGGCAAATCTTGGGTTTTTTGCTTCCGAACCGGAAATTTTTCGACATTTCCTGAAGATTTGGGTGAAATGACTAAAAAAAAGGGTCGTCAGATTTTTTGGACGGTAAAATGGAATTTTTTGGGGGAAATTCCAGAAAAATTTTGCCGGACGACAAAAAAAAAAAGTTGTTATAAATTTGGGTTTTCTTGGGTTTTTTCGACCGACCAACTTGGGTTTTTTATTTTTCAGAGTGGCAACGCTGAAGGGGACACGCTTCGAATCCCCTAGGGCAGCAGTACTGACTTTAGCTCTTCCTTCTTCCATATGTGGCACCTAAAGTAAACAGTACGAACGCTTTGCATTGCGGCAACTTTGTCTTCTGTGATTTGAATTCTTGTGAATTGTTTGAATTGAATAACTTGTTCATCTTTCGTATACTGCATAACTGTATACTGTTACCAGTTGCGGTCTGTCAATCGGATTAACGTACAAGGACTCTGTATTATTGTATATTTCTACACAGGACCGGTTTCCTCTTCTTTAGCCGCCTTGTATAAAACAAATCGAAGATAGTCAAAGTTCCAGAAAGTGAACATCTTGTTTACATAGTAAAAGCATTCAATTGGTTACATCCATGAATTCATATTGATGAATAATAATAAAAATTATTGTTTGAAAAATATAAAAATGTCTTTTGTAGATTCAAAACATAATCTTTAGTATTAGAAATGGAAATTTTGAGTGGGGCGACATCTATGGCTGAGAGTGAAATTGCTGACCACAAAACGTTACAAGTAACCAGTCCTGTAATACAGAGTCCTTGATTCTTGCAATAAAAAAGGTGGTTATGGTCAATCCCTAAGCCCAGAGATGCCACTCATAATTTGTTCCACCTAAATCCAGGTTTTCGGTCTTGCCTAGGTTTCCAGATTTTATGTCAGGATCTATGCGCACCTTTTTTCTGAAGGGGTTTTCCGATTTCTTAATATAAAAATTGATTATTTTCAGGTGAAAATATGCAAACGATTGGAAAAAGTTGCAACTTTTTATTTGGAGCAAAAATTGTAGATTTTGGAGCGAAGGACTAAAAAAAGTCGTCAGAAATTTAAAGTCGGAAAAAACAATATTTCTCACAGAAATTCTCAATCAAGCTTTTTCTGGCCGTTAATTCGCCGGATCTGACCTTTTTACAGCTTAGAGTGGCCTCATCTCAGTCCTTCAGGCACGTGGCGCCTCCAGCGTCTAGCGCCAGCGTGACAAACAACAGTTTGTCACGCTGTTTATCGCTGACATCAACGCTGATTATGTAATAATATTTTCACCCTAACTAGATCATCAACTAATTAGTTAGGCTGTGTAAAATGTAAGTCGATTTGCTGTGAACAACTGTCCGGCTTATATTTTAGGAAACTGTGTAGAATAGAAGTTGTACAGATGACAAGAGACATATCAAAACGTTTGTTACTGCTTTATTCCGTATTCTTTCAAGATTAGGTTTACTTTATTTAAAACACTTTAACATTACGATTGCTGAAATCTGATCGGTGGACTCAGCGGCGTAGCCAGGAATTTACGATAAGCGGGAGGGGGGGTTATGGCCTGGCCGGATCACGCCCTTCATGACACCAACACAACAGTTTACTGTACACTGTAAATAAAAAGGGAATAAAGTAAGGAAAACAATTGTTACTACAAACAATTGTTTTGTTTCTCATAATTTATGTGGATAAATAACCTTTTTAACAACTTTTCCCTAAGCCAACGCTTTCTCATGACCCCCTAAACCCCCATGTCTACGCAGGGTGAGAATTGCCGGGAGAATTGTGGGATTTCAACCCCCCAGTCTTTCTTTGAGCCCCATGAGTGGACTCAAGAGGCGCTCCCGACTTCAGCATGCCCAAAATAAACAATTTTAAGTTTAATAATGAAGGATTCTTGTAGTCCCCGAATCCTAGGGTGTAGGCGTAACTCTGAACTAAGGCGACCACTGATTTTTGTGGGGCGCGGTGGTCTAGTGGTGGCGTCGTTGCCTTGGAGCCGGAAGGTCCGAGGTTCGAATCCACCTGGCCGCGTAAGGACCTTGGGTAAGTCCTTCACTCAACATTGCTCAGCGCTTCGGCGTGAAACTCCGATGCAGTGTCCGCTCTTCATCGGGAGCGCCTCTGAGTAGAGAGAGCTTGAAGGGGCGCTATAACAAGTGCACATACAAACACTGGGCCAGATAGGGCCTACGGAGAAGGCTCGATTCTTCATGGTTAGGCTACAGTATGAGCAACTCGGTAGATCTATCAACGTTCTTTCCTTGAAACCAGTAGGCCCCACGCTCGAAATGGAATCTGTGTTACGGTAAAGGTTCTGAAACTACGCCAATCTGAAGGCAATCAACAATCCTAAATTCGTTTCCAACTGCCGTGGCCCCCAAGATTGCTGACTTACTGATCAGTGGTAAATAGGCTAGATGGCGTAAATGCAAACTTAATCTACCAACACGCCATCTTGTAAACGTAAATGAAGATTTTCAACTTTTCAGACGTTTCTGTTGTGTTATTGTTAGGCCAACTAGATCTACAAAAGTACATAATTTCAAGTAAAAACAAACACCAACGACAACAAGAAAAACATCCATTTAACAACTAGTTTTGTTCACAAAAAACACACCAACCAACCAACAAAAACACCAAATTCTAAAAACTAATTAATGAAAACACAGCGAAACGCTCACAATCAAAACAATGTCGTCGCGCAGCCATATTGGCTGCGTGCAATCGAAGTGACTAGCGGACCTCCAAGCGGCCGTCGAATCTCAAATACTAGCGGACCGCCAGTCACGTGTAACCTGTCACATGACGAGTCTTGATTCTTGAATATTGTTAAAATGGCGGCAGTTACCGATAGTTGGTTTTATGTCGGACAAAAGTTTTCTTGTTTTAATGACTTAGAAAATTACTAGAAACAGAGTAAGCAACCAATTTTTTTCGTGAGTGTTGGTTAGGTTCAGGTTAGGCGTCGTGAGGGTTAGTTTTAGGGTTTGTTTAGCCATTAGAAACTCTTGTGGATTGGTGTAAATAGAAAGCCTGGCGGCTTGCTAGTATTCAGTATTGGACGGCCGCCAGTCATGTGACAGGTTACACGTGACTTGGCGGTCCGCTAGTATTTGAGATTCGACGGCCGCTTGGAGGTCCGCTAGTCACAGCAAAACAATGTCGACGCGCAGCCATATTGGTGCACGTGCAATATTAAGCCGGCCAAAACCAACGAGGAATTAATTATTAACTAACAAAATACGCGTTTTAAACACTGCATCCTACACGATAATAACTGAAAAATTATCGCAGATAATCACTATTTTAAAGTATTTTCCAAACGGAAAGTCTCCAAAATCTTAAAATTACTTTAAATGTTAATTTTAGTTTGGTAATTCATGGTTATTTTATATAACAGCATTCAGAGGATAATGCTTTCTTGAAGGTCATAATATGAGTGTGTTGTTAATTTGTCGTTAAAAGAACATTTTGTTAAGGTTGTTTTATGCAACAGGAGCTGTAGTGACTGCTTGAAGATAGAAAAGATGCCTTCAATATAAAATAGATATCGCTATTATTAGTCTACTGTAACCGTGACTTGTAACCATCGTGTCCTAGCTCTGTTTCAACATACGTTAACCTTATTATTATTCCACAGTTTAACGTCATCCTATGGCAGCAAAGGCCGTTGACGACAATACAATATAAGTGTACAAAGCAGTAAACATAAACTTATGTAGCCTCCAAACGGAGCTGTACAATCTCAATTACATTCAATTTCTAGACAACATAAAGTAGTTCATCGGACACTCGTTTAGGTTTACACATTATGAGAAAAAAAATCTTAAATCCAAACATTAGATATCAAAATTGTACATTGATTGTCTCATACAACTAATTACATTAGTGATTCCAGTAAACAGTTCCTGTTACAAAAGTTCAATATGTAAGTGCATCAATAATAATAATAATAATAATAATAATAATAATGTAATGTTTCTTGTACAAAAGAAACCTGCACCACTAAATTTTAAAACATCGATCAAATATTTATAAATCTGACCAAGATACAAACGCCATCTATTATATAACAAGGATGCAAACGGTTTATTCACAAAATCCGACCTTTAGTTATAAGTTTAATCAACCGATACACTTGATTTTGATATAAATTGACAGTCAATAAAGTTTTAACAGAAATTTCATCTTTATATATTTGACATGTATTTCTTAATGAATTCGAAATATTTTCTTTTTTACACTCAATTAAAATGTGATGAATTGTCTCTTTGACATGACAAGCATCACACAAACCGCTGGAATGTCTTTTTATAATGAATAATCTTTGATTTGTGTTTGCATACGTTACGTTTGCATACGTTACATACGTTAACCGATCGCGTCTAAAGCTTATGTAGCATCAGCGGACCATGTTTAACAGGTGTGTAAGGAGGGTACCCTAACGTACAGTCTTATTCAGACAGCATCAGTTTGACCATGACTTAGCATCGGAAAACACACTTCCAGTAACTAATGTTAAAGACTGTCTGGTTGGTTCGTTTCAATTTAACGTCACTGTTTAATAACAAAGATCATTAGCGACGCGCTCCTCATTTTTCCAGACTTGGAACTAGCACTAAAGTTTTTAGTAAGTTGAAGGCAACACTAGGCTTTGCTCAACACTTTCATTGACAATAATAATTTGCGAGATGAATCTCGACGCCCTCCTCATTTTTCCAGACTTGGAACTAGCACTAGTCGAGCTCAAAAAGTGGCAGGGTTAAACTATCACAAATTCGTGAAACATAATCTGTGACAATTATTATTATTCAATAGTTTAACGAGATCATAATACTACAAATCATGTAGACGTCTTTAAAGTTTTCGATGTCCCTTGATTGAATCAAACTATAGAAAATAATAATCAATGTTCGTAGTGATTATTTTATTATCAAATGACTTGGAATAAAATCTTTCGAACGCATGGGGTGGTAATTCATGTCACGAAAAATTGGGTAGAATGCTTTTAATGGGCTTTTAAGGATATTTTAAAGGTGTTTAAATGTTAGCGCATAATCTAATTTTCGATGTCCTTTGATTGAATCTGTCATGTCATGTCATGTCGCTATCGTCGCATCGCGACGGTTGGCTACATGAACGGACCTTTAATGCCCAGAGTCTTCTGTTCCTTGTCGCGCTCATTAAGTCAGAGCCTACAAGTCATGTCCAGTTCAGGACGTTGTCGATCCAAGATATCCTCGGCCTTCCTCGTCCTCGGTTCCCCTCCACAAAACCCGTCATGATGCTGCTTTCGATGCTACCGTTTTGCTGTCTCATGATATGACCAAAATATCGAAGTTTCCGAATTTTGGTGTGGGCCAATAGTTCTCTTCTGGCTCCCGCTGACACGTACACCTGTTCATTGGTCATCATTTTAGTCCATGGAATTCTCAAATGACTTATAGAATAAAAATCTTACGAACGCATGGGGTGGTAATTCATGTCACGAAAAAATATTGAATCTATATAGAGAATATCTTGACGGAATATCGATTATGTTAGCGCAAAACCTAACAGCATTCAGACCCTTATGTATATAAAATAAATTTTACAAACGTTTTAAAGGTGTCTAAGAAGTCCGCGGTCTATCAAATCAGTCTAACACTACATTGCCGTGCTAAGCAAAAAGACAGTAACTCAAAAAAGACGATTTTGCGTAAAACGATAAAGAAGAAATCGGTTTAATTCAACCACAAATAAAGCTAGAATCTTTCTGAATTTTTGCAAACAGTTATATATTATAAACTACTGAATTTTGGAACTAAACTCGTTTTTCGTTAAATTTGTGAAAAAAATGTATAAAAATGAGATACTGCTTTTTTGCTTAGTATCGAAGAATTGAACATCGGTTTGATGCTAAGCAAGAAAGCAGTAACTCATCCTAATGGTAGAGCGGGCTGGTTAAAAATAATTGTTCTCTTTGTGATACAAACATGAAATTTGGAATATACCACGAACATGTCCTAACAAAAATATCTAGCTATAAGGTCATTGCAGATTTGCCCTCTGACCCCAATGGCAGCCATTTTCCAAAATGGCCAACAGATGTACATATTTTTAAATATCTCGGCTTCTATTTAACTTAGAAGTGTCATCTTAGTGTCTAATCATACATATTTAAGGACGATGATTCCAATAGTGCCATCTAAAACCAACTCTGGCTTCAACGGCGGCCATTTTTTCAAAATGGTCAACCAAAATCGTGTTTTTTTAATATCTCAGCATTAAATCCACTTAGAATCGTCATCTTGGTGTCTAAATATACATATTAAGGGACAAGGATTCCAATGGGCCTCCCAAAACTTCATCTGGCCTCAATGGCGGTCATTTTCAAAATGGCCGTCCAAAGTGTGAATTTTGCAAATCCCTCTTTTTGGGTCGGCCATTTTGGAAAATGGTGGTCATTGAGGTCACTGGGAACTATGTGATGGCCCTATTGAGATCCCTGACTGAAATGTGCATGTTTTGACACCAAGATGACAATTCCAAGTGAACTGAAAGCCGAGATATTAACAAATCCCTCTTTTTGGGTCCGCCATTTTGAAAAATGGCCGCCATTGAGGCCATGGGGAACTTTGTGATGGCCCTATTGGGATCCTTGACCTGAGATGTGTATGTTTTGACACCAAAATGACGATTCTAAGTTAATTGAAGGCCGTGATATTGACATATCCTTCTTGTTGGGTCGGCCATTTTGGAAAATGGCCGCCATTAAGATCATAGAGATCTTTGTGATGGCCCTATTGTGATTCTTGACCCGAAATGTGTATGTTGTGACACCAAAATGACGATTCTAAGTTAATTGAAGGCCGAGATATTGAAAAATCCCTCTTTTGGGGTCGTCAATGGCGGCCTTTTTCCAAAATGGCCGTCATTGAGGTCATGGGGAACTTTGTAATGGCCCCATTGGAATCCTTGACCTTTAATGTGTATGTTTTGACACAAATAAGACGATTCTAGATGATTTGAAAGCCGATATATTGAAATATCTGTAAATCGGCCGGTCTGGAATATACATGGAATACTAAGCAAGAAGACAGTAACTCAAGTTAGGCCTACTGCGTTTTTGCTTAGCACGACGCCCCAATTTTGAGATACTGTTAATTTCGTTTCCGTTTTTTTTCATGTTCCCGGACCGATACCGTTTCCTTGCTTCCAGATATGATAGAACATGTTGTCAGGATGTGAAAACAAGTGCTGACTCAAAAACGGAAAAACTTGAGTTACTGTCTTTTTGCTTAGCACGGCAGATCACTAGCGATGCCCTCTTTTTTTTATCAAGACCTGGGACAGAGTACAACCAGTATCGCAGACCATAGAACTAAAGGACGTTTCAGCAGTGGGGCCCTAAATTTTGCTTCTGCCTAAAAAATAAATCGGGAATAATTTACTTCGTGCGCCTACAATATAATAATCAAGTAGGCTATAATCAGCCCATAATATGAGAACAAGAAGAGCTCGTAATAATTATTGGAAATGCTCTCAGTAAAGGTGTGCTATCAATTGCAAGGTCCAGATGAAGGAAATGGAAAACCGGAAGAACTTTTAATAGAGTAACCGTGCACATCGTCAACAGGGGTTGCTTCCTGTTGGAGGGAAGGAGGTGGTTGTTGTCGCACAGCCTCCATGGAGAGTTACTCTTCTTGTTGGGGGTGGAGAGTTGAATAACCAGATGAATTGGGTCTTTCAAGTAGAGGAGCGATTAAAAGACACCCAGAATTAGTATGAGAGACAATTCACGCGGTGGTGTAGTGGTGGCGTCGTTGCCTTGGAACCGGAAGGTTCGAGGTTCGAATCTGCATCGGCGCGTAAGGACCGTTGGCAAGTCCTTCACTCGCAATTGCTCAGCGATTCGGCGTGAAACTCCGATGCAGTGTCCGCTCTGCATTCGGGATCACCTCAGGGTGGAGAGAGCTTGAAGGAGCGCTATGACAAGTGCACATACAAACTCAACGCAAAGCAAAGCGATTATATGAATTATAGGCTATGCACTTGCCGTCATTATATCGTAAGTCCGGCCAGAACTTTCATTATTTCAATACGATTAGAATTGTTCCACGCATTTCAAATGATAGAACACAGGAGTGACCACATAGTATGACAAAATTAATTGATATTTATTACTTATAACACATGCTACCAAATAAAGAGGTGTGTAAAGGATGGAATTTCATGTTTGTGAGGATGGGATCGTTGGGAGATAATAATTGTGATTCATGGATGGTATAGTGAGAAACCATTCATCCATCGCCTTTTCAGTTGGACTACTCTGAGATGCTCGACAGACAGACAGTAAGACAAACCGAAAGACAGACAGACAGATACATATATACACACACAGGCAAACACAGATAGACACAGACATACAGAGAGAGATGCAGAGACAGGCAGACAGACAGAAAAACACAGACACAGAGAGACAGAGACAGACAGACAGGAAGACAGAAAGACAGAGAGAGTGCCCGGTCCGAGAAGTAGTACCTCCAAATAAGTCATCAGCGTATAGTCGATTCTCACATGGAGAGCCATTATTTTCACCAGAAAAAGTAATCAGAAAGTTCCTCATTCACAATTTGACATTCTTGCAAAATGAATTAAAATTATATTTCCAAACTTTGACTCACTAAAAACAAAAGCGTTTTATGCTAATATAGCACTGTTTACTAATGTTTCAATGGTGTGTAAGAATTGAGAAGAGCGTTCTATTCAATCGGTAGTATGGATCCACAGTACATGAGTATAACCTGCGATTCATATCGAAGGGATAATATGAAGCCAACGGAAATTAAATGATTGACCGAGACTCAGGTTGTGGTACATGAATAGTGTACCCGGGAATCTTTCTGGGGCGACCTCTTCCGGTCGTTCCAGTTTGTTTTTGTGGACGACTGTCCTAGCGAAAGACGAATTAATTCATTGATAAAGAGAAGTTGTAAAATTAATAATAAAAGATGGTAACTGGAAGATACTTGTGTTTGGAGTTTTAGTAAATCTGGTCTTCCAGATTTATCTATCGGCATCTAGCGCATTGCAATTAAGACTATATTATTTTATTATTTCATACAATGTACTCGTATAACGAACGTTGACTAATAAGGGTTAATACAGGATGCCCAAACGCAATCACAAATTTCCTAATGCACAGTTACATATAGCAGCATATTGATACGTAAAAAAGGTGTATGGAAACAACCACATAAAGTTTTCATTTTGTATGTTTTATTTACATGTGTTCGTAAAATTAACGTTGGTCCAATACGTGTGAAACATGGATGTAATCACCATTCCTAATGCGCATCTAGATATATGTATATCACCTTTTGAATAAGTTAAAAAGGTGTCGGAAAACATTTAGGCCTACATAAAATTCACATTATTACGGGGGAGAAAACCAAAATTTTCCCGATCAACTTCGGGTACCACAGTTAGTCAATAGTTTAGATCTATTTTTATATTTGAATAACGTTAGACTACAACGTGTGTCCACTTTCTGCCTCAACGCAAACTTCAAACGCCCGCACTAAACGATTATCGGCTGATCAAAATCCCCCAGCCATTAACAATTCCATCATGGATTTCTTCAATATGCATACTTATTATATATATATATTTATTTATATATAACCTATACATTGCATATAGTTCTTATATGTATGCATATATAATTTGATGTGAAATCCGGCGTCACCGGAAAAATTATGATTTTTTGCCCACCCTTCAAAGTTCGCGTTTGCCCAACTCCGCCTTTTGTGCCACCAATCCCGCCTCAATAATACCCCACCCGCAACCTTATTCCGTCTCACTACATCCCTCACATGCCATATAATATCAACACTGATGATGACGGTTCTCTACCTGTAGGCAGGTTCAATAACGCACTGTAGTTCCTGAATATTAACCGTGTGTTTCCCGAAATGCTTTGCAACAAAGAGGAGCAGCGATTCGCATTAAGAGTCAACACGCATCTTCGTCACCAAGATAAATCACCGTAGAACGGCCATATGATTGTCGAGTCAGGCTGTTAAGAACGCAAATGTAATTACAACACGGTAATATCACATATAATACACGTGATATTATTTATATAACGTCAGTATAAAATGTTTTTAAGGTGTCTAAGGAGAACACTCTAAAGAAAAAAATCACCGTCGAACGGCCATTGTAGAGTCAGGCTGTTAGGAACGCAAATGCAAATAAATAGGCCTACATCACGGTATTATCTTTCGCTGCGGAGAAGGCTCTACTCTGGCTATATTGCTATTTGCGTCGACTTATTTTAAAATGTTAATTCTATTATGGTAATTTAGGGTTATTTTATACAGCTGCTTTCAAGGGATGACTTTTTAGAAGGTCGTGGAAGTGTGTTATCGATGTTGGACTATAATCAGTGTTAACAGTGCTAGATGGCCATCGAGCCTTATGCTTCTGCAAAATTCGATCACCAAATCGCGTCTGATATTTATATAGCATCAACAGACATCGCTTTAAAGGTGTCTAAAATGAGCACTCTAATAGTCTTAGCCGGTATGGTTCAAGCCTCGATTGCAACACGACTAAGCTGCATTGTCAATCGCAAACAGTGAGTAACTAATTAATCTCTGTTCAGTTAGTTAGTTAATTTTAGTTTAAAGTACCGTGTGATAACACACATCATTAGCGACGCCCTCCTCATTTAAACAGCCTTATACTGGCATTCGCAGAGAACAAACAGTTGTTGAATTCAAAAGGGGGTGGGTTTCATCTCACACTAATCCGAGTCATGAATTAAATCAGTGACAGAGACGTGTCATTTTATTTTATTGCGTCTTTCGACGCTATTTTAAAGGTGTCTAAAAAATGGAACGGGTTTTTAGTGCTTCAACAAAAGGCTAGAGTCCCATTAATATATATTATAAATTTAAAACCGTTATAAGAGTGTATATGCATAGCGCATTTTGTCAAATGGTGGTAGTAGGAGTTTCAGTATAACGCCACTGTGTGATAAACAATGGTCATTAGCGACGCCCTCCTCCTTTATCAAGACTTGGGACTAAAATTGGTATAGTGCAGAAAGTGGGGGTTAATCTACCGTAAAATCTGTGACAGGAGGAGTCGGATCCCGATTTGACTACGGTCTATGACAACGGAGGCCGTAACCATGAACAGAAGTTATTGCTTTTTGTCTTAATTCATTTAAAAACCATGACAAACAACAATAAAAAAGGTATGCACGGTCTGTTTTGCTCCACAACTAATAATTATGCAGGCCTGATTCCCTCACATGGCGTAACACTAGAAACCTTAAGGTGGGGAACCCCGTCAATACATTGGTTGGATCATGACGTTACATCGGAAATGATGACGGGGTTTTGGTGATTTTTCAAGGCTTTTCACTGAGTTGTCAGTAGTTGAATAAATAATTAGTAACATGCGGCTATTGGACTATTCATTAAAATCAGCAAGTTCATGTTATTCCGTAGTCGAATTATGCCTGATTCAGGTACCACAAAATAGGTCATCAGCATGGACTATTACTTAAATAGTCCGTTCCTACATGGACAGTCATTCTATCAGAAAAGTAATCAGAAAGTTGAAGGCAGCACTAGGCTTCGCTCAAGCTTTTATTGACAATTTGATATTCTTGCAAGATGAATAATATTAAAATTATCTCTCCAAACTTCGATGCACAGAAAAATGAAGAAGTCTATGCATATATAGCACTGGTTAACAACGTTTTAAGGGTGTGTAAAAATTGAGAAGAGCATTTCATTCAAAATTAATGTATGGATATATCCACAGTATAACATGGGACTTCAATCTATCGTAACCATAGAGAATGAAACGATTGACTCAGAATGGATATTGCATTATTTTAGATGTCTGTCTGGGGCGGCCTCACCAGGCCGTTTCGGTCATATTCGTGGACGACTGGCGTTGCGAAAGACGAATTAAATGATAAAGAGAACTTGTAAACTCAATAAGAGGTGTTCTAAGGAAGATCTTTGTGATTGGAGTTATAAAAATTTAATGTAGGCGAAGTTTTTAGCTATTACGCATGGAGACTGACCCCTCGCCAGAATATGTTGCTAAACATTCAACAGCAAAAGAAATGTAGCACTTTATTTGGACACCTTTAAGTAGTCTTCCACATGCCATTAAATGCTTTTGTTGACTCTGGTCCCGATGCAATGGATTCATTGGCAATTGTCATAACCATCACTATCACTTTACTGCTAATCTCGCTGCCACCGTCACCAATTTATTGAGCTGCTTAATCTAATTTGTTTGTTTGTGCACTTGTCATAGCGCCAATTCAAGCCCCCTATTCAGAGGTGCTCCGGACTGCAGCGCGGATACTGCATCGGATAATTTATATAATTTAACAACCGCTCATTTCTATGTGTGAGTAGACATGTGTGGTCTACAAAATATACGAGTTGCGACTGGGAGGATATACGATATTTTTCTTGCGCGACGTGTGTGTAGAGTTCAAGGAAGATAATCAAAATTAAAATCTTTTAATCCTTTCCAGTCGGAATTGTTTTGATACATATTCTGTTAATCGGCGGGAAAGGGTTGCATTATTTGACTGTGCGTATGAAAAACTACACCATTAAAGATTTATTTTCTCAAAGATTATCTGGAAACGGGCTAAACCAGAGCGCCCCTTATCGCTACCCCATATTTTGCTAGGGCCACTTCGGAGCGATCCAGCACTTAGGCCAATAGTGTTATGCTACCGAACCCACTGCTGTAAAGCTATTTTATGCAACAGGAGCTGTAGTGTCTGTTTCATGATAAAATAAAAGCCTGCAATATAAACACAATGTTATTATATCTCAACTTAGTGTAGCCAACCTTGGTCCAATACGTGCTAAATTCGGGCGTTGTGAAAGTATGCGATCACTGTTGTTAATTCACACCTACTTATTACATCGTACGAATATGTTAAAAAGGTGTCAGCAAAATCCACATAAAATTTCCATAATTCTATGTTTTATTTACAAGATTCAAGATTGTGTTCGTAAAACGAACGTTGGTCCGATATGGGCAAAGTCGAGTTTGTATGTGCACTTGTTATAGCGCCCCTTCACGGTCCCTCTACTCAGAGGTGCTCCCGAATGCAGAGCGGACACTGCATCGGAGTTTCACGCCGAAGCGCTGGACAATTGTGAGAGAAAGACTTGCCCAAGGTCATTACGCGCCGAGGTGGATTCGAACCTCAAACCTTCCGGCTCTAAGGTATCCACGCCACCACTACACCACCGCGCCCCACAATCATAGTTGAATCATGAACTCAATGCACATTTAGATTTAGCATCAAAATATTAAGAATATACGTAAAAAACGTGTCTTTAAATATCAACAGAAAATTTTCATTATTTCATGTGCGAAAAACTTAAATTTCTTCGGGCAACTCCGGGTAACACAGTATAGTCAATAACAAATAGTAGCTTAATTCTATCTTTATATTTGAATCTTGTTAGACTACAATGTGTGCTCAGAGAGTCGACTAACTGGTTCAACGCAATCTTCAAAACTGCCGCGCTTACAGCCAAAAACAGCTGATGAAAATCTTTCATGCATTAGGAAATCGCTAACGGAGTTCTTTAATGTCTCTTGTCTTTGTACGTTGGTCTTTAAATCCTTCTGTTCGTCCATTTATGAATAAGTCAAATTTTTCTTTATATTTGGTATTTGTAAAGGATTTAAAGGTGTCTAATCGATTTTAATGAAAAGGATGCAAGGTAGACCAAGAACAATGCTGCTGGATTGGATGCTGTCAGAAGAGGGATACAGTGGACTGAAGAGAGAAGCTCAGGACAGAGAAAAATGGCGTCGTTGGACATACGAACCTGCCTGACGGCAGAGAACATAAAGAAGAAGAAGAATCGATTTTAAGCTCATTTGCACATGCGGTGCTCTTTAGCCCCCCTCTTTCCCAAAAGGCTCCCTGTTACAGTAGTAGCAATGCCACCTGATGAATGAAGTCAATATAAGAAACTTTTTGTCGTGGTGTTATATCATCCCGTATGTTTGGATTCTCGAAGTCCCTTCCCAGTGGTAGGATACCAGTTACTGTAGTGCGCATACAGTCTATTGTTCCTATATTAGTTATTAGATAAAATAAATAGTGCCAGTTACCAATGTCCTAAAGGTGTGTAATGAAAACGCTATAATAACACGGCAATAGTTTCGTCTAAAAATTGTAGCATCAATCGAATGCGATTTAAAGGTGTCGTGCTTTCTACATTGCTGACCCTGGGATCTGCTATGAGCTCTATGTCATTCTTCATCAAAATACCGATCTTTCTGCCTCATTTCTCACTCTTTTTAAGGGTGTCTTATTCGACTTGGGTAGTTAGCTTGCAGGGGCTCTACATCAAATTGGTAGTAATTAAATAAAAAAATAGTCGAGATTTGTAGGCCTACGCAGGCGTGGTAGTTCCGCAGAAGGTTCTGGATGCAGCTGGAAAATTTGATCTTTCCGGTAATGACTTAAATAATTATAAATACTGTTATGAAATTAGTTTTAAAGGTGTTCAAAGTCTAAATGCGATTTCCGCTTATTAGTTCAGATAATTCCGATCGATGGATCGATTTAAAATTCAAGACACATAATGAGAATCAAAATAAGAAATTTTTAAGCAATTTGACTGTTTGTATGCAAAAGGCGCACCGTTAAAAATTTAATTTTGCAAAAATATTCAGGGGACGGGCCAATTCAGCCCGTCTCAATTTTTTGCACCATTTTGTAACACTGAAACGTTATTTAAACACGCCACACCGAAATAATATCTGAAGTAATAAACGGTAAAGCGCCTTTAGATTTTAGACACCTCTGAAAATTGCTTTATAATGGTATTTATATTTACTTCAGTTCAGTTTCGTACAGTATTGTAGCTTCAGCTTTAACAATGATGTGCGATAACTAAGATTCTAAACGCCTCCCTCCTCATTTATCAGGCTTTTGACTGGCACTGCAAGAGTGCGAGAAGTGGCGGTATTGCTAAGTGATGTCAACTCACAGCCGATATGAACGGTCTTGCTTACCGTAAGATGTCGTTAAAAGCTCAATAAAAGAACGAACGTAAAAACGTAGTTAGACACCTTTAGATATTTTCACACCCGCTAATAAATTTTATCTTGTCACTAGCCATTAATTACGACATCCTCAACATTTCCTCATAACGGTACTTAACTACACCAATACGAGCCATGAAAGTCCTTCACTCGCAATTGCTCAGCGCTTCGGCGTGAAACTCAGATTCCGTGACCGCGCTGTAGTCGGTAGCACTTCTGAGAAGAAATCTTGAACGTCGCTATTGCAAGTGCACATACACCCATACATGGAAAGTCACTATATAGTAACCATCTGTGAAACTACTATTATGACCACTTGGCTATTATAGTGCACATACATACATAGGCCTACATAATATTATATCCTTCTCTAATATGTATATATATATATATATATATATATATATATATATATATATATACACATATAAATATATATTATTTTAATAGTGGCACAACATAATGAGCGGATTTTTTAGCATGAATTATACAGAATGTAACTGCGTGTTTCCCGAAAGACTCTGGTAGTGTATCCTCATCTTTCTCTCGTCTAAAAAACTTGCCTTTTTCCGGGGTTTCAACGCACTAGGAGCGCTTCTGAAAGACTCTTGCTGCGAGGAGCGCTTTATAAATGGCCAGATACAATACAATACAACACAGTACATTACAAAGAGTGCAGCGATTCGCATTAAGAGTCCTCACGCATCTTTGTCACGCAGATAAATCACCGTCAAACGGCCATTGTCGAGTCATACTGTTAAGAACGCAAATGTAAATACATCAATTTATTATTTTTCGCTGAGGGGCATACTCTACCCTGGCGAAAGTGGCAGTTATTATTTAAAATGTGAATTTTATTATCGTCATTTATGGTAATCTTAACCACCGCTTTCAAATGATGACGTGTTCCTAGATGGTTACGAGAGTGTGTTGTAAATTCTATCAGCAATAGCGTATGATCTTTATATAGCATCCGCAGACATTGTTTTAAAGGTGTTTAGAGAGAGCATTCTAACAGTCTTAACGGGTAAGGTCCATGTATAATAGAATTAGCAGTAACATAGCTAAGCCGCATAGGGAAATACCGTTTTATTCTATCGTACACATTCAGTAATGACAAAAAAATCATTAGCGACGCCATCTTCCTTTTATTCAAGCTTGGAACTGGCGCATGTAAAGTTCAAACAGCGAAGGGGTTGATATATCACACAAACACGTTTGGTGTCATCTTCGACAAAATCGTGTCCAGTAATTTTATAGCATCCTTTAATAATGTTTTCAAGGTGTTTAAATGTCTAACCAAATGGTAGAACTTTTATAATATAAATAATAATTCAGTCTTTTTAAAGGTGTCTAACTAGAGATGGCAGTGGTAGGAGCTGCAGTTTGATGCTATCGGATAACAGCGATCATTAGTGATACCCTCCTCTTTTACCCATGCTTAGGACTGGCATTGGCAGTCTGAGCACAACGAATGGCGAAACTTTTACCAGACAATAGTTTTCCATGCCAACGTTTACATTGTTTGCGAGATCTTTATGGCCCGCATCATTATTCGAGTGCCCAAAATTTAGTCACGGTAAAAATTACTTGCTGGATGTTCTACGCTGGCTCCTTGTCCATCAGGGCATCGAATACGGGATCCTTTTCTTGACATGGCGATGCCAGCTGGGTCTTGCTCCATCTTGCTTACTTGATCTTTGTCGGCCTGTGTCAAGTACTCGGACGTGTCGGTCCCTATGGTCTGCTGATAAGAGATTCCCGTACCTTTTCATGCAGTGTCATGCTTTTTCCATGGTTGGCCCGGTGGTATGGAATGACCTCCAACCTGAGCTGCGCCTGTTCTTTAGATCACTCTCTGACACATTCTATAAGCACTTTCAAACTTTTCATTTCGTCAGTGCTGAAGTCTGGAGCGCCTCTGAGTAGTTTCCTTCAAGAAGTGCTATATAAATACTTGAATGAATTAATGAATTAATGACCCATTGGTTGAAATCCGTTGGTGTTTACGGCACCATTTTCCACAGCACCCCGTCCCTGTGCAGAAATAGTTTAGCTGTATAATTATTATTATTATAGGTCTCGATTGCACCGGTCATTGACTCCCTCCTCTTCATCTTGCCGTCCATAATATTCCAAGCATTACACTTCTTATTTTTCTGTTGTTGTCCATTCTAAATATATGTCAGAACAGACTGAGCTTTCTCCTAACAACTATCTGCATTAGGTCTTCTTTACAATTTCGTGACCTTCATTGTCCATGTATTCAGGTGTAATATTCTCCTAAACTATCAGTACATTTTAAGAGTTTGATCAGGCAGTAATTGCTAAATCACAACAGTCCTGTAACATGTAGCGTCAAAAACAATACAAAGGTGTTTAAATAACGCACAGCTAAATAAGTAAATAATAATTATATTCTTGGTTATCGTATCAGTAAACGAAAGATGGGACATCGAAATATAATGTAAAATAGAAGTAATAGCGTAGTATACAGGGTGGCTCAAAAAAAACGTACCACCGGAAAAAATGCGATAACTTCGCTACCGATTGACCTTTTTCTCCGAAAATTTTCCAATTTGCAGGGGAATGAATTTGCCACAATCCCTGAAAGTTTCAGTTGAAACTTTTCATGTTTGCAAAAGTTACAGCTGTTCAAACTTAAAATTTCGGTTTTTTGAATATCCGGAGAATATTGTTCCATTACATGTGATTTCATTACGATTTTTTGGCAAATTGCAACACATAAAATGAAGACAATGTCATACAACCTCACTAAGAGCTGTAGATAAGCTGTTTATTATGTAAGCTGTTAGTATTTGGTCATATTTTGTATATTAAGGTCTCAGTTTGTGAATCCGTTACTGAACGTCATGGGCAAAGTTTCTGCAGAGGATAAAATGGGAACTCGGACGTTACGTGAACAGAGACTGGGACATCGCGCGGTCATAGCAAAAGACCCAGTGAAAAGTGAAGCCTGAAGCACTTTGAAGGCTATCTGCAAACGTGTTTATGTAACGAAGGTCAGATGCTGGAAGAGAGGCAGGAAGTTGTCATTTGGTCTGACGGGGGAAAATGTCATGTTCAGGAAATTCGCTTGGTATTCGAAAGGGTTACGTTTGCAAAGCACATCATGATTTCAGTATCAGCTATGCTGGCGTGTGTTACAGCTGCAAGAAAAGACTGCATTTAACCCTTTAATGCCGGAGGGTATAGGATTTCCCATACATTTTACTACACTCTCGGCATCAAAGGGTTAATACCATTCAGTAGGCTAAATGTCAAACTCATCGCTGAACTCTCTTACCCAGACTCATTGAAGACCAGGCATGCTCTAACATCTGGTTTTAATTTCCAGCAGGACGGTGCGCCTGCTTGCTCGCACGGCAAGGCTGATTATGATGACGCTAGTATACCTTATTTTTGCCATCAAATGCAGTAAATTTATTGGCAAAGGTGACTAACAAACTCGCCAGACCTTAGTCCTCTTGCTTATCACGTCTGGTGAACTATTCTGGAACGCTGCAAGACATTCCATCCCAAGTTGGAGAACATTGGCCAGCTGAAGCAAGTCTTGCTGCTAATGTGGGGTCAGTTGCTGCAGGACCCGACCAACAAGGCCATACTGAGCTTCACAAAAAGAAGTTGAGCTTGTGCTAAGGCAGGGAGTGGACACTCTCATTATACCTTACAATAAAGTGTTACACGAAATTCTGAGGTCGTAGTGAAAAGTGATATCATTTGACATGGAAATCTACAAGTGACGTTCATTTTCCGCGAAAATTTGAAAAAACGAAATTTTAAGTTTGAACAGCTGTAACTTTTGCAAACATGAAAAGTTTCAACTGAAACTTTCAGGGATTGTTGAAAATTCATTCCCCTACAAATTGGGAAATTTTCGGAGAAAAATGTCAATCGGTTGAGAAGTTATCGCATTTTATCCTGTGGTACGTTTTTTTTTGAGCCACCCTGTATATGAAAAACTGATCTAAATCTCCAGTTATAACACATGTTAGCATTGTGTAAAGCAGCTTAGCAAATTCATGCGATGTGTTCAAAGCATGAATTTCATAGAAGACCTGGTCGTGGTGAATATTAAGATTCACTACAGGGAGACTACTCAGAGGCGCTCCAAATCCCAACGCCTACAGAGGCGCTCCAAATCTCATGCAACGCGGCCAAATCAAACGGTCTTAAGAAAAATCTTAAGATGAGACAGAAAAAAAACACAGTCTGACAGACAAAGACAGAGACAGAGAGTGTAGTAAGAAAGTTGAAGGCGACACCAGGTTTTTTTCAAGCTTTCTTTGACAATTTGACATTCTTGCTGGATGAATTATAGATCCCCGAATTAGGATACACTGGAAAACTAAAAGCGTCCATTCTTATATAGTACCGTCTAATTACGTTTTAAGGGTGTGTAAGAACCGAGGAAAGCGCAATCGGATGGATATACTAATTATACACAGTATGACCTGAGACTACATTTGAAGGGGAGACGAAGCCGACGAAAATTATATGACTGACCTAGACTCATGTTGTTTTTTAGTATTATGAGGTTGTGTTGGGTGGGTCTCTTTCTGTGGCGTCCTCACGTGGTCGTTTCATTTCGTTTTGTGTGTAACTATAATTGTAGCGAAATTTATTATCACTCAGCAGTTTAACTGAAATACATAGATACCGTAACTTTAAAGACGTCAACCGCCATTGCTGCTTTGAGATGTCGTTAAGTAAAGGAAAGTAAAGTAAATTTTTTACAATTATAGCAAAACGAACTTGAACGGCCATGTGATTGTAGCGAAAGGCGAATTAATTCATTAATAAAAGGATTTTGTAACCCAAATAAAAGGTGTTCTAATGAAGATTTTTGGATAATAATATATAATTTTTTGCGAAACTTTGGGCGATTACGCCTTTGGCTATGGTTTCGCTCGAGATGAAGTTGCAGTTTAACGTCACTGTGCGGTAACAAAGACCATTAGCGACGCCCTCCTCCTTTACCCAGGCTTGTGACTGGCACTGGCAGAGTGCGACCACGGGCAGATGTTAACTCGAGATAATGCAAATGACGACTAAAAAAACGACGCGGCTCAGTTCAACATTAGCCTACCCCGAAGTTTACCAGGATAGAGACACATACACTGTGAGTCAAAAAGATATCATATACCTGGTTCAATTCTCTAAATATTTGGAAAATTCTAGCGTGATATATTATCAGGCATTAGAGATATATGAAAAACAAAATGTCTTACTTTTTTTGACTCACGGTGTACATCGCATCAGGTTTGAAACGGTTGAAAAAATTTGGTGCTGCTAGGCCCTAATATAATTAAAAATTTATATAGTGGCACGTCAGTATCCAGAAACAGAGACAGCCGAATTATAAAAATTAGACAGTTATATTTTAGCAAATACATCATTTAAAAATATTTCATTACATAATATTACACTACAAAGTCACAATAAAGTTAAACACTAAATCAACTGCATAGAATCGACTTTAAGAGAAACTTGAATTTATTTCTCACACAAAAAAGTTGCTCTCATAAACATTTTGCTTTAGAATAAGTGGTCTCGATGGGCGGAAGAATTATATGACTGACCTCAATGTTGTTTTTTAATTGTTATTTTCTTATGATGAATGCATCAAGGTTTCTTTCTGTGCCGTTTTTGATGATGCCGCTTCCGACTATTGTAGCGATATACGAATTAAAAATTCATTAATAAAGAGAACTTGTAAACTAAATAAAAGGTGTTCTATGGAAGATATTTGAGTTTGGATTTGCATAAATATAGGCAAACGTTTGGGCGATTACGCCTTTGGCTATTATGATAGTGTCGTTCGAAATGAAGTTGCAGTTTAATTAACGTCACTGTTTCGTAACAAAGACCATTAGCGACGCCCTCATCCTTTATCCATGCTTGTGACTGGCACTGGCAGAGTGCGACCAGTGGCGGAGTTTCGCTCGAGATAATGTAAATGACTACTAAAAAACGATTTGACGCAGTTCAACATCAGCCTGATCTGATGTTTAACCGTATAAGCCTACAGGCTTGAAATGGTGGCAGCTTGAAAATTTCTTGTTACTGGTATGCCATAATGTAATTGGAAATTTATATAGTGGCACGTCAGAATTCAGAAAACAGAGGCAGCCGACTTAGCAAAATTAAGCACTGATATTTTAACAAATACTTCATTTAAAATAGTTGGTTAAACAAAAAAATACATTACAAACTTATAGAGTTACAGTAAAGTTAAACACTAAATCAACTGTCTAGAATCGACTTTAAAAGAAACTTTAATGTATTTCTCACACAATAAGTTCCTATCAATTTTCTTCACAAAGATTTTGCATTATAATATTAAGTGGGGTTTTTTTGGGGGGGGGGGGCGGGGTGGAATGATTCCAAATAGCGGGAGAATCTGTTCCAAACTAGACTTTTTGGGAAGTACAGGTAATCTACAGCGCATCACAAGGTTTTTAAACAATTTACTACTCGGAGTAATATCCAAAATCCGCACAAATCCGACCATGGGACAGCCCAAAATAGGTTTCAAAATATAATTGTTTTGCATCTGTTTTTTTTTTACATTTCAAGAATATCAGGTTTCTGACGAATTCATTTTGCTAGAAAGCGATGTTTTCAAGAATAATGTGTATAACTTTATTGGTTGTCAAACTCAAAACATTGATAAACATATTTAAATATATTCTCGGTAAACTCTAGGGGCGGGCAGTTGGGGCACGCGCTCCTTGATGTTCTGAGCAAAATATAAAATAACCAGTTTTCAGTGTTTAATGTATTACAGTCCCTGCTTTCGGATGGGTATTTATGTCTCTGGTGTGGGTTGCCACGGTTGGGACAAATGGACGCTTCATAGTTCGTCGCAAAAGATTTATCGGGTACGCAGGTCAGTGAACTCATGGGACCATCTGCATGATTGTGTAATAGTACTGTGAGGATAAAGAAAGCACGTCAAGTAGAATTGATATTTTCATCGTGTCTCGTCTCTTTATATAGCAGAGTGAAGTACTTTTAATGGTGTCTAAGTTTGCAAGAACTCTGAAGACGTGAGTGCTGCCTTCGACACTGTCGATCACACCATTCTTATTCGCCGACTTTCCACTTCTTTTGGCATCTCTGCTCTGCCCCTTGACTGGTTAACTTCCTATCTAACAGACCGCTCCTCTTCCACTGTCTTTCTCTCCACTCGCTCCCCTTGGATCCCCGTTCCAGTCGGCCTTCCGCAAGGTTCTGTTCTAGGGCCCTTGCTCTATATCCTTGTCACTGCGGACATTAACTCTTTGCTCGCTTCTTGCTCACTGCGAAGCCACTCCTATGCTGATCATGTGCAATCATATTCTCATTGTTTGGCTGAGGACGCTGCCAAAACTGTCCGCCTTATGGTCTGCGCTTCTGACACTCTTACTTCATGGCTTTCGTCAAATCGACTGCGACTTAATTCTCTGAAGACGCAATTCATATGGCTGGGAACTCGCCAGCAGCTGGCCAAGATTGACTTGGCTGCTCTCGCACATGAGTTTCCTCTTGTAACTTTCTCTACCTCGGTCCGTGACCTTGGAGTCATTTTAGACCAAGAACTCTCCTTCTGTAAGCACATATCTTCTCTGTCACGTGCCTGCTATTACCAAATTCGACAGCTGCGCGTTGTTGCTCGCTCTCTCTCATTCACTGCTTCTTCTACTCTTGTCCATGCCTTTGTTTGCAGCCGCTTGGATTACTGCTCTTTTCTTTATGTCGGCCTCTCACAGGTCCGCCTGAACTCCTTGGTTACGGTCCTTCGATCTGCAACACGCTTGGTTGGTGGCATCTCCCGGTTCGATCACGTTTCTGCCTTCATGAGGGACGACCTCCACTGGCTCCCACTGCAGCAACGCATTGCTTACAGAGTTTCGTCTATTGCTTGGCGCTGCATTCTGTCTCAAGCTCCATCATATCTTTGTGCACTTTTTACTCCTGTCTCCGTTTCTCTGGGCCGCCGTTCGCTGCGGTCAGCTGCCCGCGGTGACTATCTTGTCCCGTTTTGTCGTACCGCTACTATGCAGCGAAGAGCTTATTCCGTGGTGGGTCCAGCTATCTGGAATGGCCTCCCTACGGCTCTCCGTTCTCTTCCTCGTGACTCTGCTGGCTCTTTCTACCGTCTTCTCAAGACCTTTCTTTTTGACCAGGCCTGGGTTGGGAGCGCCTCTGAGTAGAGATCTTGAAGAGGCGCTATATAAATTTATGTAATTGATTAATGTGATTGATTGAGGAGTTCTCTGGAAGTGGCGCTATAAAAATATTCGATTACAATTACATTTGCATCTCGTACAGTAGGAGTCATTGCATATATTAATTCATTCATTTATTCATTCATTCGTTCATTCATTCATTCATTGTGAAGATTTATATGGTGACCCTTCAAGATCACAACTCAGGAGCGTTCCTTAACCATCATACATTGTATTACAAGTCGCGACTGTGTCGCTTCAATTGATTTTATTGCGTTTTTTACAATGTTTGGAAGGTGTTTAAATGGATCAGTTTGTCGGCAGTCAATTGGCAGGAAATTTATTACTTACATAGAAACAATTTACAACGTTTTAAAGGTGTCTAAGTAGAGCGCTTTTTATCAAACGGCAGTAGCAGGAATTTCAGTTTAAAGCCCCATAATAAACAATGATCGTTAGCGACGCCCTCCTCCATTGTTCTTTCTTGGGACTGGCACTAGCAGAGTGCAACCAGTACCGTATTTTGTCCGAACAACAAGAGTGCCCATTCCAACGTTTAAGATTTTCGAGTGTGTTTCATTGAAAAAACGCCATGCCCGAAGATTATATTGCATCATATTTTACATTATAAAGGTGTCTGTATGACGCACAATCAAATAAGTAAATTATTCATTATTAGCTTTTCAGCAAACGCACGATGGGACATCGAAATATAATGTAAAATCGCACATACACTGTGTCCACGATAAAGTGTCATAGCTCGGTCAAAACATTAAGGATCTGTCTGAAATTTTAACTACAACAACAGTGACCATATTTACGCGAGATCATAAAACTGATTAGAAATATTCGTGAGTTTGTCAAGTTTATGTGCGTTTGGGTTGCAATATCAAAAAAGGAACTTTCCGACATGCAAAAAATTGAAAGGAAATAAAACTAAGCTATATATGGTGCTCAAAATGTCCTTTTTGTTCACAAACACATGACCGTAAACGTTGTAGTGTTGTTGTTGTCCCGGGAGACACTTGGCTTCATACCCGCAGCTGTGGCCGACTAGCAGACCAGGCCTCAATCCGGGTACATGTTTTGGAGGAGCGCGTTTTTCGTTCCTGTATTCATGACATCGATAACCGTAGGGCGCGTCTGATTGAAGAGTGGCAGCTGTTTGACCACGTGATCATCGACCGGACCATGAAACATGCAGCCATTTGTTCGAAAATGTGAAAAATGCCTGATGCAGGTATAAGATAAGATGTTTGTATGTGTTTGTATGTGCACTTGTTATAGCGCCCCTTCTCTTTGCTCTGGGGCGCTCTCGAAAGCAGAGCGGACACTACATCGGAGTTTCACACCGAAGCGCTGAGCAATTGCGAGTGAAGGACTTGCCCAAGGTCCGTGCGCGGCTAGGTGAATTCGAACCTCGAACCTTCAGGCTTCAAGGCAACGACGCCACCATTAGACCACCGCGCCCCGAAGATGTTGTCTATCCATGCCGTTCTAGGTCTTCCTCTACTTCTTTTTCCCTCCATCAATCCCGTCATCAGGCTGTTTTCTATGCTGTCCTTTTGTTGTCTCATGACGTGTTCGAAATATCGCAACTTTTTGTTGCAATCAGATGTATATAATTACCCACATGTTAAACTGTGGATAATTATAATTATACATCCCATTGCAACAAGAAAGTTGCGCTTCCTTCAGTTTTAACACACCCTTAAAACGGTGTAAAACTCACCTACATAAGCATGAGACGCTGTATCGAAGGGATTTAAAGACGACAAAATTACATGATTGATCGAGATGAGTGGATAATGCATCTTTTTCTGTGGTGTAATAGTTTGTTACGTTACGTTACAGTTTTGTTTTGTTTTGTTGACGACTTTTGTAACGAAAAACAAATTCATTGAGAACTAAAATTGTACTCTTAGGAAGACTTTTGCGATTGGAGTTTATAAACTTTTTTGCGAAATCTGGCGTCGAAATTACACAAATGGCAGCAAAAAAACTTCAAATATCTAACATCAGATTCAAGAACAAATACAGACAAACTGAACTAACAACGGTAGTTGAGTTGAGACTTCAAGATATAGATTTTATTTTATTTTATTTTTCTGATCCAAAACAACAAACGTGTTACACTAATGACAGTGAGCAATACTTTAACATAATTTGTTTAAGAAGGGTTGACCAAGAAGGGATGGACAATCCCGCTAATAGGGCCACCCATTATTCGTGTAAAAGTTTTTTTTAAATCACATGATAGCACATTCAATAAATTGCAGGAATATAATAGGGGTTAGGACACGATGTTTGGACATGAACGCAATGACAGTTCGTAATGCACACCTACATATAAAAGCATATAAACACGTTTAAAAGGTGCACAGAATCAACCACAAAAAATTTCATTCTTTTATGTTTTATTTGCATGTGTTCGCAAAAACAACCGTTGGTCCAATAGTGTTTTAGTCTGGTGTTGGAGATAAGATGCGACTATCGTTGCTAATTCACATCTACATATTACATCGTATACATACGTTAAAAAGGTGTCTGCAAAATCCACATAAATTTCCTATCACTCTATTTTTTATTTACATGATTGTGTTCGTAAAACGAACGTTGGTCCGATATGGGCTAAGTCGAGTTTGTATGTGCACTTGTTATAGCGCCTCCTTCAAGCTCTCTCTACTCAAAGGCGCTCCCGAATGCAGAGCGGACACTGCATCGAAGTTTTACGCCGAAGCGCTGAGCAATTGTGAGTGAAGAACTTGCCCAAGGTCCTTATACGCGGCGAGGTGGATTCGAACCTCAAACCTTCCGGCTCCAAGGCATCCACGCCAACAGTCCCGGCGCATCACAATCATAGTTGAATCATGAACTCAATGCACATTTAGATTTAACATCATAATATTAAGAATACGTAAAAAAAACCTGTCTATAAATATCAACAGAAAATTTTCATTATTTTATGTGCGAAAAACTTAAATTTCCTCGGGCAACTCCGGGTAACACAGTTAGTCAATAATAAATGGAACCTTAATTCTATCTTTATATATGAGTACTGTTAGACTACAATGTGTGCTCAAAGAGTCGACTAACTGGTTCAACGCAATCTTAAAAACTGCCGCGCTAATTATAACGAATAACAGCTTCGATAACCAGATGATGAAAAATCTCCCAAGCATTAGCAAATCGCTAACGGAGTTCTTTAATGTCTCTTGTCCTTGTACATTGGTCCCTAAATCCATCTGTTCGTCCATTTATGAATAAGTCGACATTTTTTTTATTTTTGGTATTTATAAACGATTTAAAGGTGTCTAATTGATTTTTAAGCTCATTTGCACACGCGGTGCTCTTTAGCCCCACCCTTCTTTCCCAAGAGGCTCCCTGTTACAGTAGTAGCAATGCAACCTGATGAATGAAGTCAATATAAGAAACTTTTTCTCATGATGTTATATCATCCCGTATGCTTGGTTTCTCGAAGTCCCTTCCCAGTGGAAGGATCCCAGTAGTGCGCATGCAGTCTATTTTTCCTATATTAGTTATTAGATAAAATAAATAGTGCCATTTAACAATGTCTTAAAGGTGTGTAATGAAAACGCTATAATAACACAGCAATTTTTCCGTCTAATAATTGTAGCATCAATCAAATGCGATTTAAAGGTGTTCTAGCGACGTTTATTACGTGCTTTCTTCGTTGCTGGCCCTGCGACCTGATAAAATTATGAGCTCCATGTCATTCTTCATCAAATACCGATTGATCGTTCTGCCTCGTTTCTTACTGTTCTTAGAGCTGTCTTATGCGACCTGGATAGTTAGCTTACAAGGTCTCCACAACAATTTGCTAGTAATTAAATAATAGTAGTTTATTTGAAGGCCTACGCACTAGTACGCATGCATGGGAGTTCCGCAAAACGTTCAAGATGCAACCGGAAAATACAATCTTTCCTTTCTTTCACCAAAGTTTAACGTCATCGTTTGGCGTCAAAGGCCGTTGACGACAAATTTACATCTTATACAGTACAGTAACAATGAATTCATAACGTCCGAGATATACTACGTATATAACATTGTAATAACAATATTATTGTTCGTTGTTTAACAGCAAGCTTAGCCATGACATAATGTTCTTGTTCAATGTCTTCTGTGACCATTGCTTAACAGCAAATGGTTAACTGATAATAACATCAACAATACAAGTTATGTTAAATCTTTTGCTTTGGCAAATTCATTAATATTTTACAGTACTTGTCACGTGCATCACGGTGCATGAAATGTCACAAACTTTTCTTGATTACTATTCTTATTACACATTTGATTCATAACTGATACATACAGAAAATTTTAAACAGGCTAATATGAGATATGATTTTTTCCTCATAAAAGAGTAAAGACGACAAACAATATTCCAGCTCAATCATAGTACAATGGCATGACATTCAATATTAACAACAGCAAGACACACATTGATGATTTTGTAAACATTTTTTAGCAAGTTGATTCATATACAATGTTTAAACTTCCTACACAGTATTATAAACGACATCAATTACACAATTTTTCCTTTGGTTATTTGGTTTATGAGCCTATAAACAACACTTTGCATGTAACCGACATCAAGTAAATTCTTAGTATTGAAGTCTAATTTAAAAGAAACACATGCATTTCTTAGTATGTCAGATATATTTTCTTTTTTACAAGTTAATAATAAATGATCTATGTTCTCTGTAACATTACATAAATTACAAAGACCACTGTCATGCTTCTTCATAAGATAAAGTCTTTCATTTAGATTAACTTTTCCTAATCTTAATCTTGAAATTTGAACCTCTTTTTTTCTATTAAGGTCAGTGAACTTCAGGTTTGTGTTCACTACTGGACATATAAATTTATAGTGATGACCCTTATGATCACTGTCATAGTTTCTCTGCCAACTGTCAATTACATACAATTTTATAATTGAAAACACTTCTTGCAGTTCCAGATAATTTGTTGAGTTAACAATTGGCATGCTCAGTGATTGCTTTGCTAAAGCATCCGCTCTTTCGTTACCAGATATATTTACATGACTCGGGATCCAGATCAAATGCACTTTACTTATTTTAATTTCATTAAAGGCTCGTATTGTTTCTTGCAATAAGTTTGATCGGGACTTTGTAAAGGAATTCTTAATAGCAGTAAGAACACTTAAAGAGTCCGAAAAAATAGCAAAATCTTTAAGGTCTTGCTTTTCATTTTCTGATATCCAGGAGAATACTTCTTTAATAGCAGTTAGTTCCGCAGCAAATATGCTAGAATAGTCACAAATACGAATTTGTTTATCTAAATTTAGGGCAGGGATAGTATAAGCAGCAGCGACTAAATTATCAGCTTTTGAACCATCTGTATATATGTGCGTGTAAGTAGGATATTTATTTATATGTTCTAATGACATAAGACGTAAAAGTTCAGGACTGTCGTATTTCTTACTTATTTCTTTGTGAAGAGTTATATCAACATCAATGTCTTTATTTAGCCAAGGGGGATTCGTTGGAAAGGTAGGAGATTGAAAAGGGACATTAAGAGAGGAGAAAAAACTATGTGTCCTAATGTAAGTGGATTGATTTTTTTGACCATATGTTCTAAACTCATCCGTCCAATGCGGTTGATAAGCAGATCCGAGTGGATGATTTGGACCACCCAATATTTTAGCACCCAATTTTATGGAATTTTGCAATCTTCTCATATGCAAAGGCATTTCACCACATTCATTTTGAAGAGCTAAGGCCGCAGTTCCTTTGGCAGCTCCGCAGCACAATCTCAGCACCTCAGTCTGTATAGATGATAACTTATCTAGATATGATTTAGGTGCTGATGAAAAAACTACATCGCCGTAATCAATTACTGATCTGATAAGAGCCCGGTAAATATGAATTAGAGCTTTTTTCGAAGCTCCCCAATGATTTCCAGATACTGCTCTCATCAGATTCATACGATTTTTACATTTAGCAATAACATATTCTATATGTGGTTTCCATGATAACCTATGATCAAAAATTACCCCAAGGAATTTAGCTGTCTTTTCAATTTTTATGGGTTCACTCCCAACTTTTATTTCAATGTCTGAACTCTTGTTTTTCTTAGTAAACATAACTCCTATAGTTTTACTTATAGAAATTTTAAAACCGTTCTTTTTGCACCAAATATCAATTGCATTCAAGGATAACTGAATTCTTTTCTGTAATTTACTACGGTCTCGATGACTTGCATAAATGGAACTATCGTCAGCAAACAATGTCATTTCTAAAAGTTTTTAAGACAAATAGTCAATATTATTTGACTGAAGGTCTTATCGATGAAAATAACAACGAAACGTTCAAAAATATTGTAGAATCACTCACATTATTAGCTAATGAGACACTACCTTGTAAGAAAAATAATTCCAATAATAAACGTTACCAACTAAATAAGAAACGTAAACCTACCCCTTTTTGGAATAACAAATGCTCCGAAGTAATCTATAGTAGAAATAAAGCTAGAAACAAATCTACAAAATCAAAAGAATTGAAAGACTATATCGAATTTAAGCATCAAGAGGCAGTAGTAAAGGTGACCTTAAAATCAGAAGCAAAAGCTAGTTGGGAAAACTATTGTTCTGAATTAACTGACCAAACTAAATTGGGTAAAGTATGGGACATGGCTCGACGGATGAATGGTATAACATCGTATAGTTCTATCCCAACCTTAAATTATAATGGATTACTTGCAGAAAATAATTTAGACAAATCTAATTTATTAGCGCAAATGTATGCCAAGACGAGTAGCAATACTAACTATGATCTTAAATTTGTTGAGCATTTAAAAAGTGTAAAAAATGAACATAGTCCAATTCCATCAGATAATTTACCAGGTCTAGCAGACATTGAGGCTCTTAATGAAAACTTCTCACTAAAAGAATTTAAAGATGCTATTCGAAATTCTAAGTGTAGTAAATCTCCAGGCGATGACAAAATTCCTTATGAATTTTTTAAACATCTGCATCGTAAAGCACTTAAAATACTGTTAGAATTTTACAATAAGATATGGACAGAAGGTGAATTACCAGACGATTGGCACCATGCAATTATATTACCTCTTCTTAAACCAAATAAAAGTTCATCTAGTCCTGAATCTTACAGGCCCATCTCACTGACATCCACCATTTGTAAAATCATGGAGAAAATGATTACTAACAGATTACAGTGGTTTGTGGAGAAAAACAATTTGCTTTCAAAAAATCAGTCAGGTTTCAGAAAAAATAAAAGTACCATAAACCAGATACTTAAATTGCAAGATAATATTTTGAAAAAGTTTAAAAATAAAGAAGATGTACTAGCAATATTTATTGATTTTGAACGTGCATATGACATGCTCCACATTCCTACACTACTAAAAAAGCTCTTAAATATGGGAATCATAGGAAAAACATACAGATGGATAGCAAACTTTTTATCCAATAGAACATTCCAGGTCAAAGTGGGTGCATCTCTTTCGGATAATTATACTTTAGAAAATGGTACACCTCAAGGGTCCATTATTTCACCCTTAATATTTCTGATTATGATAAATGACATTCCTCATGGGTTAGATGGGGTAGAAATGACATTGTTTGCTGACGATAGTACAATCTTTCCCGTAATGACTTAAATATAAATACCGTTAGTAAACACGTTTTAAAGGTGTTTAAAGTCTAAAGTCGGTTTCCGCTTATTAGTTCAGATATTTCCGATCGATGGATCGGTTTAAATTAGGTTCAAGACTCATAATGAGAATGAAAGTAAGGATCTTTTAACCCTTATAGGGTAACCCATTTTCGGTTATAGTTGTTGGTAACCGGGGGGTAAAAAATTACCCCCATTTTATTTTCGTCAAATCTATGGAAATGTTTAACCAATTTCGGTCCTGTTAATTTTATCTGATAGACAAGGACATTGTTGAACGTAATGAGCAAAAAATCTTGAATTAAAATGATAACTCGTGATTATAAGTGGTCTGATTAGCTCATGACCAAATCTAGCAGGAACACACGACGCTTGTCCAAAAGTAGGCCTACTGAATGTGCGTGATCTCGCCATGTTGGATTCTGCAACTTCTATAATTATGATTTATGCGTTGAACGCTGCTGCATCAACCAAGAAATAGAAGAGGCCATCTTTTGGTCCTGTAACTTCAAGTACATGTATATCCCTTTGTTTCCTGGTCGAATGAGTCCACGGCGCCTTTTGTGTCGTTGTAATCACCTATTTCTTTCGATATCTTTATGCAAAAGTAAGTAAACTACACTAATATAATGCAACCTGAAATAGAAATCATACAACAAAGAATGGCTAATTCATATGCAAACCTACAAGAACCACATATCTCCAACAATTCAGTTCTATCAACTACTATTCTTACGTCTACATAGTGTAGAAATGATTTATCCAGTACTGGAATATGAAACCTTACTTTTCACACTAGTCTGCCGCTAGGTGGCAGCGCAATTTGGCACAACTGAAAACGACATTGTGAAGAAAAAACATATTTAGGAAAAGTCACAAAAGCAAAAGTCTATTTTCTTTCATTCAAAAAAATTATACGAAAAAAAGTAGACTGGGGGTTATTTTTTACCCCCCGGTTACCCTATAAGGGTTAAGCAATTTGACTGTTTGTATGCAAAAGGCGCACCATTAAAGATTAAATTTTGCAAAGATATTCAGAGGACGAGCTAATTCAACCCCTCTCATTTTTTTGCACCGTTTTTCTATGGCTCCTTCGACATCCTGGCCCCATCACCTGGTAAAAATATTGCCACTGAAACGTCATTGCAAAGACGCCACGCCGAAAGAATGTCTGAACTAGTTAGCGGAAAAACCCCCTTTAGATTTTAGACACCTTTAAAAATAATTTTTTTATTGGTATTTATATTTAGTTCAGTTCAGTTTTGTACAGTCGAAATGCGAAAAGTGGCGGAATTTCTAATTGATGTCAACTCACAGCCGATATGAACGGTCTTGCTTACCGTAGGAAGTCGTTAAAAGCTCGAAAAAAGAACGAACGCAAAAGAATGTTTAGACACCTTTAGATAATTGTACACCCGCTAATAAATTTTATTTTGTCAATTTGTCATTAATTTCAACATCTTCCAAATAACACTACACTAATTATTACCTGTCAGACATTGCGCGCTCAAAAGTCTAACAGACATGAAAGAAGTAAAACAAAAAAAGAAACAAAGAGAAAACAATGAACTGAAATATCGAAAGAAACTGATCAAAGTTGAAAGAAACTGATCTGTTTAAAACTTTAAAGACGTCAAAAGCTTTTGTAGCTATACCATAAGATGTCGTTAAACACTTGAAAAATTTAATAATGAACTTTCAAAAGTTACTAACTGTTACACTGTTCCTCGAATGTATCATAGCAATTATTTTTACGGTCATTTCTGTCACTACTGCTACTGCTGCCGCCGCCGTTAATCGGGGAGCGCGTTGGTGTAGTGGTAAGTTCGTTGCACTGCAGCCGAAGGGCTGCAGGTTCGAATCTACGTCAAGTCGTCGCGTATGGACCTTGAGCAAGTCCTTCACTCGCAATTGCTCAGCGGTTCGGCGTAAAACTCCGATATAATGTCCGCGCTGTAGTTTGGGAGCGCCTCTGAGTAGCGAGCTTGAAGAGCAAGTGCACAAACACCCATGCATGAAAAGTCACTATATAGTAACCATCTCTGAAACCACTATTATGGCCATTGACCACTCGGCTATTATACTGCCCTGAAAAGCCAAAACACTGTAACTTCTTACTATAATATTATTGCGTAATAATTGCCTAGCAGCCCAAGAAATTCGAAATGCAATCGCGTTTAAATCTTATATATCATAAGTAGACAATGTTTTAAAGGTGTTTAAGTTAAAGAGAATATTCTAACAGTCTTAACCGGTAATGTCCGTGACTAATAGAATTTGTTGTAACATGGCTAGGCCGCATCAAAAATACCGTTTTAGACATTCAGTTATTAATTAATCCATGCTTTATTAATTAGATTAATCGCTAGCCCTCCACACTACTCGCGTATTTCTACTTTTATGTTTGAACAGCTCCATTGGCTTCTTCTAACTGCGAGCATTAAGTTCAAAATCCTCATCCTCAAGGGTAAAAGTCAAAGATATGGGCCGATAAGATTCTGGAATTGAAGCTTCTTTGTTAGGTTTCAATAGGGGTATAATAATGGCGTGTTTAAAGTCAACAGGAAGGTTCCAGAAAAGTCTCATTTGGGGTATTAGCGCAATTTATATAGTGTTGTAAATATGAGATTTAAAGGTGTCTAACCTTAGAATTAATGATATTAGCTAGTTCACAAAATGATATTGTGATTGTCTAATGACATCTTTCGGCAGTAACGTCCGTTAATTTAGACCGTTTCCTAAACGCACATTATTTAAATCTTTGTATCTTATTCCTTGTGACTCCGTCTGTCTTTCGTATGGGTACGACACATTTATTTCAACAGTTAATCAAAATTCTATGATAGGACGTTGTCTCTAAAAAGAAGTAATTGATTTTCTACTAAAATGAAATAAAATATTAAATAAAGTTTAATGTTTATTAGATTAACAGATTACTGTCTTCATTTTACATAATATCTTTCCTACTTTGTAGCAAAGCCAAGCGCAGGGCACCAGCTTATTCACGAGCACTGCTTCAAGTCAAATGGGTTGTCAAAGCCAGTGGGTCAAAGTATATACACATATAATTATTATGCTGTAAATGAAATGTTGCATGAACGTGCCACTTCAAACTCCTTTACTTTGTCTCTAGCAGCTGTCAACTCTTTCTGTATCTTTCCATCTTTCTATCGCTTCCTCTTTACCCCTTCTCTAATGTGTGTTTAATTGTCTGTGTGTTCTACCTGTAATTGGTGAATGTTTCGAAATGTATTCATGGATGCTGCTTGCACATGTTCAGCTCATTTTTAACCGGACTTGAGACTTGCAGTGTTAGTAGAACTCAGAACTACATGTGTATATTCAGGGGCGGATCCAGGGAGGCCAATCCGGCCATGCCCCCCTATTTAAAACTGCCATGGGACGTGCCCCTCATTTGGTCTGAAATTAGCAATACGAATATGGGTGTAATGGCATATTGCCTCCCTCCCCTCTATTCGGAAAATTGTATGGGACATGCCCCCCCCCCCGGTCGGTTTTCAAGTGGAGGAAAACAGTCATCAACTTTTTGGCGGATGAAAAGTACTTTCTTCCTCAGCCAATAAAAATGATCATTTTGTCGACCAACAACGAAATTTCGAATTTTTTCCCCCGTGTCCTATCCCAAGAGCTAAGATTTTGCCCCCCACCCCTGGATCAGTTCTGGATCCGCCACTGTGTATATTATTTTATTACTAGTGTTATGAAGTCGCAGCTGGGTTCTCAAACTGTACGAAATTCGTATCTACCTGAAGGCTACTCACAAATCATCACGCGTCCGAAGTTTATCTAGCGTCATTTATAACGTTTAAAAGGTGTCCAATTAAATTCGTAATAATGTTAACTCAAGAGCCGTACAGTTCGATGGATGAATTATTGTTAATTTAAATGAGTGGATGACATAGGATACCTTTAAAACGGTTCTTCCTGGAGCTACACTTGCCGAAACGTCTAAGCGCTGAATATAAACACCCTTAGAACATTGTTCAAAGACGCAATAAAAGCATTCGACACGATCCTGACAAGGATTACCACGAGTTCGTGATTCGGCTGCTCGCCTCATTGGCCGCATTCCTAAATATACCCCAGTCGCTTCTTATATGCGTGTTGTTCTTCACTGGCTCCCTGTTTCACAGCGCATCTCCTACCGAGTTGCTGCACTTGTCTAGCGATGCATTACTGATTGTGTTCCATCATACCTGTCTATCCTTTGTCGACCTGTCTTTGACCTTGCAACTCGTCGAGCTCTTCGCTCTGCGACAACTAAAGAGCTTTTGGTTCCTTGAGCTCGCACGGCTACCAGACAGCGCCGGGCCTTTTCTATTCTGGGTTCCGCTATCTGGAATGGCCTTCCCACTAAATTTGCGACTTTGCCTAGGCAAATTCTTCTTATTTGTTTAAAGCTGTGATTGGGCTGGTAGAGCCTCTGAGTAGGTTTCTTGAAGAGGCGCTATGTAAATTCTCGAAATGAATGAATGAATAAAGGTATCTAACACTATTATCACATAAAGGATTTCGAAGAGGGGATAAAAGGTTGGAGGAAGGTGTATGCAAAAGGCCCACCGGTAATGATTTAATGTTGCAACGATATTCTGGGAACGGGCTAATTCAGCCCCTCTCAATTTCTTGCACCATTTTGAAACCTTGGCCCGCCACCTGGTAAAAAAATTTCGCCACTGAAAAGTCATTGAAAACACGCCACACCGAAAGAGTATCCGAACTAATCAGCGGAAAACAGCCTTTAGATTTTAGACACCTTTAAAACTACTTCTTTTAAGGTATTTATATTTAGTTCAGTTCAGTTTTGTACAGTCGGTGCAGTAGCTTCAGCTTAACAATGCTGTGTGATGGCAAAAATCCTAAACGCCTCCCTCCTCGTTTATCAGGATTTTGACTGGCACTGCCAAAATTCGAGAAGTGGCGGAATTTCTAAGTGATATCAACTCACAGCCGATATGAACGGTCCTGCTTACCGTAAGATGTCGCTAAAAGCTCAATAGAAGAACGAACGTAAGAGCATGTTTAGACACCTTTAGATAATATAATACCCGCTTATAAATAATATCTGGTGAATAGTCATTAATTTCATCATCTTCCAACTAACACTTCATCAAAAAAATCAGACAAAAAGAAGAAACAAAGAGAAATGAACTGAAATAAAGAAAGTGATGGAATTTGAAAGAAACTGAACTGAAGCATACTTTAAAAACTTCAAAGAAGTCAAAAAGTATTTGCAGCTTTATTATAAGATGTCGTTAAACAGTTGATAAATTTAATAATGAACCTTCAACTAACTGTTCCTCGAATGTATCATAACAATTATTTTAACGGTCATTTATGTCACTACTGCTACTGTTGCCGCCGTCGTTAATTGCGGAGCGCAATGGTGTAGTGGTATGTTCGTTGCACTGCAGCCGAAGGGTTGCAGGTTCGAATTCACGCTAAGTCGCCGCGTTAAAAAAAATCTTCATAATTTAACTGCACCAACTCCCTGTCAGATATTGCCTGCTCTAAAAGCCCACGAGACATGAAAGTCCTTCACTCGCAATTATTGCTCAGCGATTCGGCGTGAAACAGCGACGGGGTTGATTTATCATACTGAGGCAGTCGGTTTAATCTCTGACAAAATCGGGTCTAATGCTTTTATAGCGTCATTTTGCAATGTTTTAAGGGTATTAAAATGCCTAACCAAATGGCAGAACTTTTTTATAATATAATTATGTTCGAATATTCAGTTGTTCTATTCTTATATAATGGCAGCTCATTATAAATTGCTAAATGACAGCAGTCCACATACATGTAGCATCAGTTAAAAGCAATACAAAGGTGTTTAAATAACGCACAGTTAAATCAGTAAATAATTATATTTCTCATTGCCGAATCAGTAAACACAAGATGGGACATCGAAATATAATGTAAACTAGCATACAGAACTTAGAAGTATGAAAACATGATCAAAATCTCCAGTTATGACACATGTTAGCATTGTGTAAAAGAGCTTAGTAAATTCATGCGAGGTGTCCAAAGCGTGGAATTTTATGCAAGACCTTGTCGTGTCAAATATTGAGATTCATTCATCGCCACTACAGGGAGACTACTCAGAGGCACTCCAAATCCCAACGCGGCCAAATCAAACGGTCTTAAGAACCATCTTAAGATGAGAGAAAGACAGACAGAGACAGAGACAGAAAGACAGAGACAAACACAGAGATAGAGAGAGTGACAGAAACAGACAGAGATAGAGAGACATTAATATTGTAAAAACACTTTTCACAATTCTTGACCCAATGTTATTGGTCAACTTTTGGTTGCTATTACTTGTCATAGTTCTGATTTTCTGTTTTCCACTCCACCACGGTAATTGTAATTGTAATTGTAATCGAACATTTATATAGCGCCACTTCAAGAGAACTCCTCAGAGGCGCTCCCGACCTGACACCAAACCATAATCAAAGAGAATGGTTTTCAAACGCTTGCGGAAAAGGGGCAAAGAAAGACAAAGAAGTTCATTACGGAGACTAATAGGTAACTTATTCCAGAAAGACGGACCGACCATAGCAAAACTTCTATGCAGCACTGTGGAAGATCGAGCCCTAGGAACAACCAGGTCACCATGCGTTGCAGAGCGAAGGAATCTACGGCCTGGAATGGATAGCACAGGCACACAAAGTTCCATAAGATAGATCGGAGCTTGGCCTGCTAGGCAATTACGCATGAGCATTAGAATCTTAAACTCAATACGTTTTTGCATAGGCAACCAGTGCAGTTCCTCCCGTATAAAACTTGATATATGCCCAAACTTTGGAATGCCACCAATCAGACGAGCTGCAGCATTAAGGACAGATTGTAACTTATTTACTTGTTTACTCTTTAGACGCCTCTTGGACAAATCCTTTATCTCTCCTTGTGTACTTAAAATTTATTTAATAGACAGCCATGACATGCAACTACTATGACTAATAATATACAGGCGGACTCGATTTATTCACAATGTCAAAGACCTTAAGTTGGGAAACCCGGTCACAGCTAACCATTGGTGTGATTTAGACATTACATCGGAAATAGTGACGGATTTATATGATTTCTCAAGACTTGTTAGTATTTGAATAAAATTTAACTATTAGTAACCTGCAGCCATTATACTATAATTGTAATTGTTCAAATTAAGCAAGTTCATAATTCCGTGGTCGAATAATGCCTGACGTTGGTTCAAAGAAATAAGTCATCAGCGTATAGTCGATTCTTACATGGAGAGTCATTAGACCAGAAATCGTGATCAGAAAGTTGAAGGCTAGGCTTTATCAAGCTTTCTTTGACAATTTGGCATTCTTGCAAAGATGAATAATATTAACCCTCGGGCTACCAGGGGGGGGGTGGTATCCACCCCCCCCCCCTAGGTTTTTCCCAAATCAAACTTTTTTCGTTAGGAATACAATTTTGACGTTTTAGGTGGCTGTAGAGGATTCATTTGCACACATTTTGAGCTAAAATGTGTGATGATATACCATACCATTCAAAAGTTATACCCGATATACCCGAGGCACCAGGGGGGGGGGTGGATACCACCCCCCCCTTAGAATATCGGCTGTATCTTATCCGTCCTTTGACATGAAGAGACACCAATTACACCATTCTGTAGAGGGAATGTGGGGCTACATTGTGGTGGTCACGGAGTTGTCTTTGGACAACCGGAAGTGCTCAAAATAAATTAAAATATATAAAAAGGTGTTTTATTTTCATAAAATTTTCATGTTTTTCCTATTAAAAATTATTCATAATTTATTTTTTAAGAGAAATAAATTATGTCATTCTATAGAGGGCATTTAGGGCTATTTTTTGATACCAATTAATTTGGCATTTGATGACCGGAAGTGCTCAAAATAAATTTAAATGTGTGAAAATGTTGGGTTTTTTTACAACGCACACCGATAAGTCTGCGTAAACGTTTTTCAGCATGTTTTACATGTTTTTTCTCTTTTTATTGTAACTAAAACTAACTTATTACTAGTTTTTATAGTTGAATATTGGACTTTATTATATGTAAACTATTTTAATTAAATAAATTATGTTAAAAACACACAAAATCTAATATTTTGCTTATGCGAAAGTATACATTTTGTGGAATCGACGGGTGCCTACGGTAAAAAATTCATAACTTCGGGGTGCTTTCATATATTTTAAACCTAAATATACCATTTTGTGCAGAAATGAATGCTGAATCCATAGGTGTATTACAAGTTATGATATCTCAAACCAAACCCAAAATCCAGGGGGGGGGTGGTAACCACCCCCCCCCCTTGGTAGTCAGTGTTACAAAAAAAGCTTGGTAGCCTGAGGGTTAAGAATCTGAACTTCGACTAAAAAACGAAAGGCGTTTATGCTTGTATAAGTTGTATGTAATTACTTTTTAAGGGTGTGTAAGAACTGAGAAGGAAAGCGCAATCGGATTTAATATAATAATCCACACTATAATAGCCTGGGAATACTATCGAAGGGGAGACGTAGCCGACGAACATTATAAAAAGTGACCGAGACTCATGTTGTGTTGAATTACGTGGTTAATGCCGGTTTCTTTCTGCGGCGGTCGCACACCACCGTTTCTTTTTGTTTTGTTTTCGACTATTGTAGCCAAGGATGGATCCGATTTCACGAGGGTCTATGACAACAGAGGTCGTTACCCTGGACAGAAATTTGCTTGGCATATTGCAGCACTTAATAAGCTCCATGTAGCGAAGGACGAATTAATTCATTAATAAAAGAAACTTATGACCTAAATAAAAGGTGTTGTATGGAAGATCTTTTTGATTGGATCTTTATAAATTTACTTGTTTGTATTTGAGAAAATTTTAAGCAACCATTGGGTAATAATTGTTAAAAATGAGGAAGTTCATATTCTTTCACTGGACCCAACACCATAGACCTAAAGGTGGGAAATCTGGTCTATGCTAACCATTGGTGGGATTGTAACATTAATTCGAAAATACATATGGCTTATGGTGATTTCGCAAGATTTATTGGTATTTTAAAATAAGTCACATGCAGCTTCTGGACTTCTGTTCAATATGAGCATGTTCATGTTATTCCGAATAATTCCTGATGCACCAAATAAGTCATCAGCGTAACAGACCACTTAGATAGTCGGTTCTCACATGTAGATCCATTAGACCAGAAAAAGTTATCAGTAAGTTGAAGGCAACACTAGGCTTTGTCCAAACTTTTATTGATAATTTGACATTCTTGCAGGATGAATTGTTGCATATCATTCAACTTCAGTGCACTGAAAAACTAAAACGTCTAGTTTTTTTTATATAGTTCAGGCTAGTACCGTTTTAAGGGTGTGTAAGGACTTAGGAAAGCGCAATCGGATGGATATTATTTCCACAGTTTAACCTGAGACAATATCGAATGGATATGAAGCCGACGAAAATCAGACAAATTGTTTCTATGAAGTTCCATTAAGAATGATTTTTATTTATCTTCGCTGCTTTTAAATTACTGATAGACCAGTACGTATCGGCCACACAGGCAATATGATATCGTTTAATTAAAACACTATAATATACCTACAATAAGATTGGAACCATCGAACCCTGGTGGCTAATGATAAATACGTAACCAGTCTATCAGTGCTATCTATCTGGTATAATAGTGCATTTAAAAGTTGTTGAGGATATTGAGCAATGCGAGAAAGACCAGATTTATTAATTTCTTATAATAATTATGTTCGTATAACGAACGTTGACTAATGCGGGTTGACACAGCATGTCCAGATCATGGATGCAAACACAATTTCAAATGCACATATACATATGGCAAGTATTAATATGTTAAAAAGGTGTCTGGAGACAAACACCCAAAATTTCCATCATTTATGTTTTATTTAAATATATATTATTATGTTCGTAAAACGAACATTGGGGCAAGTATAAGTGTTAAATTTGGGTTTGCTATGCACAAATGCAATCGCCGTTCCTAATACACATGTACATATGACATTATACAAATACGTAAAAAAGGTGTCGAAAAACATCCACATAATTCGTTAATCTCCTTGTTGCAATATCAACAGGCCTGAAACGTTGGGTCAATACACGCTAAGTCGGATATGGAGTGATATGCAATCACTGTTTCGAATACACATATACATATAACATCATATGTATACGTAAAAAAGGTGTCTTGAAACATACACAGAATAATTGGGAACGAAAATCTTAAATTTTCCCGGGCAACTACGAGTACAGCAGCTACTCAAGAATTTAATTCTATTTTTATATTTGATTAATGTTAGACTGCAATGTGCCCCCACAAAGTCCGACTTTGTGGGGGCACATTCAATCTCCCACAGCTCCCAAAGAGCGGTGGGAGGGTGAACAGTCAAGCAGGGGAATGCTTGTTTGTATGTGCACTTGTTATAGTGCCACTTCAAGCTCACTACTCAGTGGCGCTCCCGAATGCAGAGCGGACACTGCAGTGGAGTTTCACGCCTAAGCTCTGAGCAATTGTGAGTGAAGGACTTGACCAAGGTTCTTACGCGGCGAGGTGGATTCGAACCTTAAACCTTCCGGCTCGAAGGCAACGACGCCACCACTACACCACCTCGCCTCACAATTGTAATTGTAATCAAACATTTATATAGCGCCACTTTAAGAGAACTCCTCAGAGGCGCTTAATGGTGAAGCTATGGACCTCCTAGGGCGACACGCGAGGTGGACAGGCTCACCAAGATCACTTAAACAGCTGGCCAACGCAGGAGGCAGGTGCTGGAAGGACACCTAAGGGCGGAAGAGGTCCGAAAGGACCCAACGGCCTCCTTACCCTACCAGGAGAGGAACGGTCACCGCCTGGGAAAAGGACCAAGAAACTTTTATATGACGATTAACGTCGGTGCGACTGGACGGAATTACAGGTAAAAGAGGAGAATGAGGATTGTAGCAAAAGACGAATTAATTCATTAATAAAAGAAACTTGCAACACAAATAAAAGGTGTTTAAATGACGATATTTTGTGATTGGATTTTTATAAATTTTGACGAAATTTTGGGCGATTACGTTTTTAGTTATGGTGTTGCTCGAAAGGAAGTTGCAGTTTAACGTCACTGTGTGGTAACAAAGACCATTAGTGACGCCCTCCTCCTTTACCCACACTTGGGATTGGCACAGACGGAGTTTCGCTCGAGATAATGCAAATGACGACTAAAAAGCGATGCGACTTATTTTAACATTAACCTTCCATGCTGTTTACTCGGATAGAGTCATAGCATGAGGTTTAAAACGGTGGCTGCTTGAAACTTTATAAAATTATGTATGTTGTTCTAATGGCGACCTCACACTGCCGTTTCTATTGGTTTTGATGACATTGTAGCAAAAAACGAATTAATTTATTTTAAAAAAATTGTGCCCTAAATAAAAGGTCTTCTATGGAAGATCTTTGTGATTGGATTTTTAAAAATAAATTTAAGCGAAATTTTGGCTATGGTGTCGAGTAATGAAAATGCCGACTAAAAAAAACGATGCGACTCAGTTTAACATTAGCCTGCCCTGCTGTATACCCGGATAGAGTCACACACATCAGGTTTGAAATGGTGGCAGCTTGAAAATATATGTTACTGATATGCCCTAATGTAATCGAAAATTTATATCACTGCAATTCAGTCTTCAGACAACAGACAACAGAAAACAAAGGCAGCCGAATAAGCAAAATTAAAAATGATATTTCAACAAATACTCCGTTTAAAAATACTTCATTACATACTGATACATTATTAAGTTACAGTCAAGTTAGACAATAAACCAATTACTTAGAATCGACATTGATAAAAAGAAACTTTAATGTATTTCTCACACAAAAAGTTTCTCTCAATTCTCCTAACAAAGATTGTGCTTTAGAAAAAGTGGTCTCTATGGGTGGGGTAGATTGATTCCAAATAGAGAAAATCTGTTCCAAAATAGACTTTTTATGGAAGTAAATGCCTTCTAGGGGAAAAACCATGCTTGGGAATATTGGAAGATAGTTCCAATTTTGGGGTCAACTACGGAAAGAACGCCTGGGACGCTAGGAATCGCGCTGTTCGCAAGCAATATCATATAATGTTAGACACCGCTTTTTAAAAGTTACAAACCTTTATAAGAGTAGAAAATTTCTTCAAATTTTGATCATATGTTACTACAGGTAATTTACAGTGTGACATGGTAAAAATTGCATCAGAAGGTGTTTAAACAATTTACTACTCGGAATCTTTTGCTGAGTAACATATCCAAAATCAGTCAAAGTCGGACCATGGGTCACCCCCAAAATGGGTTTCAAAATATAATGGTCTTCCATGCTTTTTTACATTTCAAGAATATCAGGTTTCTGACGACTTCAATGTGCTAGAAAGCGACGTTTTCAAAAATAATGGGTATAACTTTATTGGTGGTCACATTCAGAACATTGATAAGCATATTGTATTCTCGGTAAACTCTGGGGAGGGCAGCTGGGGCACGTGCTCCTTATTTTAATGTTCTTAGCAAAATATAAAACGACCATTTTTCAGTTTTTAATCTAGTCCCTGCTTTCGTAGGGGTTTTGTGTTTCTGGTGTGGGCTGGGTACGCAAGGCAGTGCACTCATCGGACCATCTGCATGTATTATAGTAAGAAATAGGATTGATTGGGAGCATAAAGAAAACACGTCTACGAACATTGATATTTTCATCATGTCTCATCTGATAATATAGCACAGTTAATTACGTTTTAAGGGTGTCTAGTTTGCAGGAACTCTGAAGAGATTGCCTCTGAGGAGTTCTCTTTTAGTGGCGCTATATAAATGTTCGATTAAAATTACAATAGCATCTCGTACAGTAAGCGTCATTGCATTCGTTCATTCATTCATTCATTCATTCATTCATTCATTCATTGTGAATATTTATATGGCGACCCTTCAAGGCCACCACTCATCATACAATGTATTACAAGTCGAGATTGAGTCGCGTCAGTGACTTTATTGCGCTTTTTTACAATGTTTGGAAGGTGTTTAAATGTAGAAGTTTGTTGTAAGCCAAATTGACTGGAAGTTCCACACTTTTATATAAAAATGAACAACGTTTTAAAGGTGTATACGTAGAGCGCATTTTATCAAACGGCAGTAGTAGGAATTTCAGTTTGAAGCCAGTGATAAACAATGATCATTATCGAAACCCTCCTTCGTTATATAGTTTTGGGACTGGCACTGGCACTGGCAGAGTGCAACTAGTATCGTGGTTTGTCCAAACAATAAGAGTGCCCCATGCCCACGGTAAGATTTTTGAGTGTGTCTCATTGAAAAAAATCGCCATGCACGAAGTTTATATTGCTTCAGATTTTCATATTACAATGGTGTATAACTATATGACGCACAATCAAATAAGTAAATTGTTCATTATAATTAGCTTTTCAGCAAACGCAAGATGGGACATCGAAATAATATTATAATGAAAAAATTGCACATACACTGTTTCCACGATAAAGTAGAACACAACATAAAGCTCAACAATTCAGCCAAAACTTTTAAAATGTCTTTATTGAGCACGAACACACGACCATAGACTAGTAGTATAGTATTTGTACCGGGAGACACTCGGCTTTATATCCGCAGCTGTGGCCGACCAGCAGTCGGGGGCCTCGATCCGGTTACATATTCTGCAGGAGTACATTTTTTCTTTCCCGTATTCATCACATAATTATATAGCCGTATAGCGTAGAACGCGTCTGATTGAAGAGTGGCAGCTGTTTGACCAGGTGATCATCGACCGGACCAAGAAACATGAGGCTATTGGATCCTATGACCAACTTCATATATGAAAATATTTATTTATTTATATTCCGAGAATTTGCTATGGCGCTCCTTCAAGGTTTCAACTCATTCCATCCCCGTTCGAATAAGAAGAGAAGAGAAAGAAATGAAGTAGCAGTAGAAAGGCCGAACGGTATTTGACGAAGGATAGCACGGAGCTCATTCCATATCGCAGGGCGAACTAGGCTACGGAGAAAGCACGGCGCTGCCTGCTTGCAGTTCGTGAGCGTGGAACAATAAGTTCCGCTTGCGCAGCTGAGCGGAGAGAGCAGCGGCGCTGGACGTGCGTGGTCGAGCAACAGAGCTCCTGCAAGTATCATAAAGGAGCCAAACCCTCAAAGCAGCGCCGGTCCAAGACGGAAATTCTGTGAGTAATGCGCTGTGGGTAAGGGAGCCAGTGGAGTACATCCCTCATGTACTCGGAGACTCAGCCAAACTAGGGAACTCTGATGCATGTATACCACTATACCATGCTAAATAGTCGGTTCTCGCATGGAGAGCTAGAATGAGTACTTAGAAACAGCACTAGGCCTTACTCGTGCTTTCAGTGACAATTTGACATTCTTGCAAGATGAATTAAATAAATATCTTTAACCTTGAGTCACTAAAAAATTATTATTATCATTCCACCACAGTTTAACGTCATCCTATGGCAGCAAAGGCCGTTGACGACAAAACAATATAAGTGTACAGAGCAGTAAACAAAAACTTATGTAGCCTCCAAACTACACCAAAGAAGTGTCTAAACGGAGCTGTACAATCTCAATTACATTCAATTTTTAGACAACATAAAGTAGTTCATCGGACACTCGTTCAGGTTTACACATTATGAAAAAAAGATCTTAAATCCAAACATTATATATTAAACTTGTACATTGATTGTCTCATATAACTAATTACGTTAGTGACTCCAGTAAACAGTTCCTGTTACAAAAGTTCATTATGTAAGTGCATCAATAATCATAATAATAATGTAATGTTTCTTGTACAAAAGAAACATGCACCATTAAATTTTAAAACATCAATCAATTATTTATAAATCTGATTGATGTTTTAAAATTTTATGGTGCATGTTTCTTTTGTACAAGAAACAAGAAACAAGAAACACTAAAAAATTAAAAGCGTCCCATGCTTATATAGAAGCCCAAAGAAATATTTTAAGGGTGTGTATGAATTGAGAAAACGCTCTAATCGGTGGGTTGAATATATCCACAGTATAACCTGGGACTACTGTAACAGTAACTATCGAAGGAATTTGAAGCCGACGAAAATTAAACGATTGAGCGAGACTATAATAATGGGTAATGTGGATAATGCATTCGGGTTTCTTTCTGTGGCGGCTCACACCGCAGTTTTTGTTGCTTTTGTTGACACACTATTTTAGCGAAAAACGAATTAATTCATTGATAAAAAGAACTTGTAACCTAAATAAAAGGTGTTCTAAGAAAGAAAATTGTGGTTGGATTTATATAAATATAGGAGAAATTTTGTGCGACTACACCTTTGGCTATGGTGTCGAGATAATACAAATGACGACTAAAAAACGATGCTATACTTAGTTCAACATTAGCATGTCCAGCGGGTTACCCGGATAGAGTCACATACATCGCAACGGATTTGAAACAGTTTGTTTGTATGTGCACTTGTTATAGCCTCCCTTGAAGCTCTCTCTACTCAATCGGCAACCAAAACCAAGAGATGCAAATCTCTGACCCGGTTTAATTGAATGTTATTACGTTTTCCCTTTCCATTGTAATAATTGTGTTTCAGGCAAGCATGTAATATCAATATTGTATGCGAATGAATGAATGAATGAATGAATGAATGAATGTATGTATCATGAATGACTATAGCACATCAATATATTGAGCCAAAACTATACAAAGTCTGTCCAGCTCAGAACAGTAATCTGTTGGCAACAATAGGAGACAGCAGTGTCCCACCGGTTATGGCCACACATACGCACACACACACACACACACACACACACACACACACACACACACACACACACGCGCACACACACACACACATACACACACACATACGCACACACACACACACACACATACGCACACACACATACCACACACAGACATACACACACCATCCCAATGAATGTATGTATCATGAATAACTATAGGCCTAGCACATCAATATATTGATTTATACAAAGTCTGTCATATTCAGAACAGTAATCTGCTATTCACAAATGGGAACTCAGAAGAGACTGTTTACATAGTCTGGTGCTATTATGGGGTAACATTGTTATGTTGAACACACATACACACACACACACACACACACACGCACACACACACACACACACGTACACACACACACACACACACACACACACACACACACACACACACACACACACACACACACACACACAACATTCGCTTCGCATTCACTTCGGAGCCGAATATTGGGTCACATAGCTATTCGGTATTCTTCTGAATAGTGATGGTTGAATCGATTACGAATATGGGACTGTTGCGAGCAATTTTTATTATCTCGATAAAGGGCCTATGCTGTGTTTGCAGATAGGCGTTTCTTACTGCACGGTGTACAGTACCATTTCTGGTTTGCACAGACTGGCAGAAAGATGCACAAATTGCATAGAGACTAGAGTTAACAGTGTATACTTCTAGTTTATGTAATATGTAGGCCTATTAAAATTTACTGAACTGAAACTTTTGCCTATATTCAAAATTTTGAATGTTGTCAGGCAGACCTATTTTGTATGCTATTATTGTTCGTAATGCTGGTAAAAGTAATCGTATTCAACAAATACACACACACATACACATACACTAGCAAGCACATTCAGAATTTCAACAAAATCGTCTCATAGCTGATATTCTTGCGACCGACTACAGTACTAACTAGCCGTGGACAATGAAATAATTGAGCCCTACGTGCACTACCCACCTCAGCTTTAATGAGAGCACATAATTATTCCCTCCGACACTGAGCACAGTCGGTGTATTATACTCATTAGATCCGAACCCACGGGAGGCCAGCAAAGACGGAGGCGCGCATATTATAAATTATAAATTATGATAGGTCCTTTTGCGACATCCATTCTTAAAATCCACAACTCTAGCATTGGGGAATTTCTGCCATAATGTACCTTTCGATTTCATAAAATTATATTGCCGCCATAAACCATAAACTGTTGCACCGAAAATATCGACTCTAATGTAGGCTAACTTCGGTTTTACAAAGCCTTATACCATTAGCCGATAGCATTACAAAGGTGTCTAAACGACGCACAGTTAAATAAGTAAATACATACCCTAAACCCCCTTTCCCGCATAAGCCCACTCAAATCAATGGACACAATATATAGGCCTATATATGTTTATATATTGTTTATATATATACATATATTTATATTTATATTTAAAGTTTTACTTGTATATAAAACTGGCACAACGTAATGGGCGGAAATCTTGAGCACGAAGTATACAGTCAACCTCCTAAAAATTAACAGCGTGTTTCCCGAAAGGCTTTGCAACAAAGAGGAGCAGCGATTCACATTAAGAGTCAACACGCATCTTCGGCACGCAGATACATGTAAATCACCGTCCAACGGTCATTGTCGAGTCAGGCTGTTAAGAACGCAAATGTAATGCAAATAATCCTACGTCACGGTATTATTGTTCGCTGAAGAGCCGAATCGACCCTAGAGAAAGTGGCTGTGTGAGTAGGCTATTATAATATGAGTTGAATTATTTAAAATGCGAATTTTATTGTGATAACTTACGGTTAGTTTATACAGCTGCTGCTGTCAAGGGAAGATTTTTTAGAAGGTCATGGAAGTGTGTTTTTAATATATCGTTAAAAGAACATTTGTTAAGGTTGTTTTATGCAACAGGAGTGACTGCTTGAAGATAAAAAAATTGCCTTCGAAATAAACAGATGTCGCTGATAATTATTATTAGGCTACTTTAACCTGGTCTAGGTAACCGACGGACACCCAGGAGTTCGAAATTCGATCATCATTCGTGTCAAAAATTTATATAGCGCCAGTAGAAAATGTTTTTAAGGTGTCTAAGGAAAGCACTCTAAAAATTGGTTCTTGTTTTTTAATTCACCCCCAGGTTCTAAGTTGACGGGAATTTATCGCGTGAGGTCGGTTATGGCTCAGGTTAGGCGTCGTGAGGGTCACATACTCAACACATAGAACGGACATGGAAAGCATGATTGGGGGTGAATTAAAAAACAAGTACCAAAAAATCACCATCCCACCGCCATTGTCGAGTCAGGCTGTTAAGAACGCAAATGTAAACACATCACGGTATTATAATTGTTCGCTGAGGAGCGAATCAGACCCTGGAGGAAGTGGTTAGTTGGCTACGTAACAGTACATGACATTGTGTCGAATTATTTTAAATGTTAATCTTATTATGGTAATTTATGATTATTTTATATAACTGCTTTCAAAGTTTTTTTTGTACGGTTCAATGTTTAATGTCTAAAGCTTATATAGCGTCAGTAGACTATATTTTCAAGGTGTTTACGGAGAGCACTCTAAAGGGTTAAACCGGTAAGATGCCTAGATAGCATCAGTTGCAACATGACTAGGCTGTATCGGAAAACAGACTTCCAGAAACTAATTAATCCTTGCTTAGATATTTAGTTAGTTAACTGAAAGAACAGTTTGTTAAGGTTGTTTTATGCAGCAGGAGCTGTTGTGTCTACTTGAAGATAAAATAGATGCCTTCTATATAAACAGACGTCGCTGCTAATTATTATTATTATTATTATTATTATTATTATTATTATTATTATTATTATTATTATTATTTGGCTACTTTAAGAGGTCTAGGTAACCGACGGATCTCCAGGAATTTGACATTCGATCAACAATCGTATCAAATATTTATATAACGTCATTATGAAATGTTTTTAAGGTGTCTAAGAAAAGCACTCTAAAAATCACCATCCCACTGCCATTGTCGAGTCAGGCTGTTAAGAACGCAAATGTAAACACATCACGGTATTATAATTGTTCGCTGAGGAGCGAATCAGACCCTGGACGAAGTGGTTAGTTGGCTACGTAACAGTACTTGCCATTGTATCGAACTATTTTAAATGTTAATTTTATTATGGTAATTATTTTATGGTTATTTTATATTGCTGCTTTCAAAGGATTATGCTTCCTTAGAAAATACTTGGAAGGTCATGGAAGTGTGTTGTTAATTTATCGCTAAAAGAACATTTTGTTAAGGTTGTTTTATGCAACAGAAGCTGCAGCGATTGCTTGAAGATAAAAAAAATGATTCCCATATGAACATGTATCGCTAATATTAGTCTACAGCAGTGGTTCCCAAAGTGGTGGTCCGCGGACCAGCACCGGTCCGCGAAGGTATGATTGCCGGTCCGCGGTGAAGAGTTAAATAAACGAAATAAACTGTAATTATTAGTTTATTTGTTTGAAATTGTGAAATTTTTCGAATTCTTGTCCAAAATTTATTCAAATTTCTGTTTTACTATATAAAAATTTGAAATAAATCAATGCTCCTTACTTTAACTTGCTAAAAAATATATTATTTAATCTTTTTATAATTTAGGTCGTTTTTGTTTGCAATTGCCATTTAGGCCTAAGTTAGCGGTCCATGAGCTTCACCAAAAAAATTTGCCGGTCCGCGGCCTGCTGAAGTTTGGGAACCACTGGTCTACAGTGATTTGTAATCATCGTATCCTAGCTCTGTTTCAACATACGTTCACCAATCGCGTCTGAAGTTTATATAGCATAAGCAGAAAATATTTAAAAGGTTCCTAAGGAGGGTACTCTGACTTAATTGGACAGCATCAGTTTGACCATGACCTAGCATCGGAAAACACACTTCCAGTAACTAATAAAAAATTATTAATGATTTTTTGGTTAGTTCAATTCAGTTTAACGTCACTGTTTAATGACAACGAACATTAGCGACGCCCTCCTCATTTATCCCGGCTCTGGCCCGGCAATGGCAGAGTTGAACAATTGGCGGTGTTAACCGGATAGATACTGTAACAGCGTTGCCACTCTAAAAATAAACAAAACAAGTTGGAGTGTGGAAAAAAACAAAGAAAACTCAAGTTGTCCAAATCGTCCGAAAATGTCCAAATTTTTCGTCCGAAAATTCTGATGACCTTTTTTAGTTATCCGGACCAAATCTTTCCGCGAAATTTCCACAATTTCCCGAGTGGTTGCGGGTTCAACTCCGGGTAACGACTAACGACCTTGAGCAAGTTGTTTACGCACACGTGCCTCTGTCACCAAGCAGTATAATTTGGTACCGGCGTAAGCTGGGAAGTAAACAGCAAGTCCTGCGATACACTGGCCCCATGTCCAGGACATTGGGATTCGTCCATTGCAGGCTCAAGGCCATTGAAAAGGAGATGAGCGCCTCACCAACGTGCCTTCGACCTAAGGACGAATTTACTTACTCATTTGAAACAGTTCAACTGGATAGGACTTTAGTTTTTTTATAGGTCATGCACATGCCGCCATTATATCGGAAGTCGCCCCCAAACTTTTATTTTTTCAATACGTTTTTAATAGTTTTTTCCACTGGTTTCAAATGATAGCACATAGTGTAATAATATTATGACAAAATTAATCTATGATTTTTACTTATAGTACACGCTACAAGTTATAAAAAGGTGTGTAAATATTGGAATTTCATGGATGCGAGGATGGATCGTTGAGAATATTTTGAATCATGAATGGTAGTGAGAAAAAACATTCATCCATCGCCTTTTCAATTGGACTTCTCTGAGATGCTCGACTGACAGACAGACAGACAGACAGACAGACAGACAGACAGACAGACAGACAGACAGACAGACACACAGCCTTATACAGATGGACATACAGGGATTGTACCAGAGATTGAGATTAACAGACAGACAGAGAGACAGAAACACACATTCATACACAGACAAACATAGACACAGACAAACACAGACAGACACAGACATAGACATACAGACAGAGATACAAAGACAGATAGAAAGACACAGAAAGACACAGACAGAGTCATACAGACAGACAAACAGACAGATTATGCATTCCTTTTTTCGTTGCATGTCATGGTCTTTAATGGGATATGGGGACTGTCAATTAAAAAACTATTACCTTCGCAGAGAGGAATGGAGATTCAGAGTTGTCTAGACCACTCGGATATAGACGATTTTCGTATCGAGGTCCATACAAATTGCCAACCACTAACGCGCGTGACGTTGACCAGTGGGAAGTTTTGGCTCTTGTCATCACTTTTTTTGCTTATGACCTTTTTAAAAATATTTTTGTTAAGTTAAAGTCATCCCTGGGCCGCAGGCCCATTGGTGAGGCGCTCATCTCCTTTCCTAAGCCCTTGAGCCGGTGTCGCGAAAAGGATTATCCCCCCAGAAAGCTATCCGGGGGGATGAATTAGTCTATCCCCCCGGATGGAATTAACCGGTCTAGACTATCCGGGGGGATAAACCATTCTATCCCATTTTTTTTTAAATGCGTGTTATTGAAAAAATTTTTCTCTAATCAAAATTTAAAGTGACTCTAATTGTTTTAAGTGTCCTAAGCAATGTTCAGAGAAAGGCAACTCGAAGTTATTTAGTGACTCTAAGTGTTTTTAAGCGTTTCAAAAGTTTTAAGTGCTCTAAAACCAAAGCAAAAAATATCAAAATAAAAAAATAAACATACCCGTTAGTGTCATTGGTCAAAACAAAGCAGATGAAAATTAATTTGCAAAAAATAAATTCACGCGAAGTGGCTTTTTCGACTTTTCCTCATTTGGGGGATACGATTAATACGGGGGATACTCTATTTCGTGACACCGGCAATGGACGAATCCCAAGGTCCTGGGCACGGGGCCAGTGATTTCCCAGGACTTGCCGTTTACTTCCCAGCTTACGCCGGTACCAAATTATACTGCTTGGTGACAGAGGCACGTGTGCGTAAACAACTTGCCCAAGGTCTTTACCCGGAGTCGAACCCGCAACCTTCCGCTCTGTGAGCGGACGCGTTACCGGTCCGCCACCAGGTCGCACAATATTTTAGTATTTAGTACAAATCGCAATTTCACGTTTCTGATAATCTGTGAATTTTTTCTTCCAGTGAATAAATCTTTCATTTGCATACAGACATTTGCTGTTCGATTTTATTCGAATGTATTTCTTGGGGAACTTCTAGATTTAATGCTCCTTACTGGTATTAGTCTGTATAACATCAAATGAATGCGTAAAAAAGGTGTCTTCAAACATCCACATAAAATTCCCATTATTATGGAGGGGGGGGTGAAAAATCAAAAATTTCCCGATCAACTCCGGGTACCACAGCTAGTCAATAGTTTAATTCTATTTTATATTTGAATAACGTTAGACTACAACGTGTGCTAAAAGTATGCAATTTCTGCCTCAACGCAAACTTTAAAACGCCTGCGCAAAACGATAACGATAAACGATAACCAGCTGATCAAAATCCATCCAGCCCTTAACCCTTTAATGCCGAAGGGTATAGGATTCCCCATACATTTTACTACACTCTCGGCATTAAAGGGTTAACAATTCGATCATGCAGTTCTATACATATAGCTTATGCATCACACATAGTTTTATGTATGCATATAGGCCTAATTATTATTTGACGTGGAACTCTGCGTCGCCGGGAAAATTTTGATTTTTTTGCCCACCCAGCAAAGTTCGCGTCTGCCCAACTCCGCCTTTTGTGCCACCAATCTCGCCTCAATAATACCCCGCCCGCAACCCTATTACGTCTCACCACATCCCTCACATCTCATCTAATACCAATTACACTGATGATGATGGTTCTCTGCCTGTAAGCAGGTTCAATAATGATACTAGTTCCTGAATATTTTTATCCGTGTGTTTCTCGAAATGCTCTGCAACAAAGAGGAGCAGCGATTCGCATTAAGAGTCAACACGCATCTTCGGTACGCAGATACAGTCATGTAAATCACCGTCAAACGGCCATTGTCGAGTCCGCTGTTAAGAACGCAAATGTAAATACATCACGGTAGGCTATAAGTATTGTTCGCTGAAGAGTTGACTCAGCTCTGGAGAAAGTGGCTGTGTGGCTATATGAGTCGAATTATTTTTAAATGTTTATTTTAATATGGCAATTTATGTTATTTTATAGCAGCATTCAATGGATGATTTTTGTTAGAAGGTCATGGAAGTGTGTTGCTATTTTATAATTAAAAGAACATTTTTTGCAATAGTTGTTTTATTCAACATAAGCTGTAGTGATTGCTCGAAGATAAAAATAGCTGCTTTCAATATAAATAGATTTCGCTAATAATGATTATTAGGCTATTTTAATAGGTCTAGGAAACTGACGGGCACCCAGGAGTTAGAAATTCGATCATCAATCGAGTCAAAAATTTATACAACGTCAGTAGAAAATGTTTTTAAGGTGTCTAAGGAGAGCATTCTGAAGGTCTTAACTGGTAACAGTCTGATAACAAAGATCAGTAACGACGACCTCCTCATTTATTGAGGCTTGGAACTAGCACTACTCGAGCTAAAAAATTGGCAGGGTTAGAACTATCAATCTTTTCCCACCTCTAGCAAAAACCACCTCTAACTTACGCATTAGACCGCATCCTTTTGTTCCGAAAGTTATATATGTTAGAAACTTTATTCCGAGGGTTCTTTTGGTCGCCCATTAATGACATTTTTATGTTCTCATAATTTTTTTTTCTTTATTTTCAAAGTGCATTGACATGTAACTGGGTGCGGTTGTCACCCTGATTAATTTTGTGCCATTAAACAAAGTTTACCATCACGCAATGGTGACCAAATCGAGTCCAATCCCTTTATTGAGTCTTTCAATTACCTTTTAAAGGTGTCTAAATGCTTGCTACTTGCTCTACGCTTAACGTAAAGGCATCCAGTCCCTTATGTATATAAAATAAATTTTTGAAACGTTTCAAAGGTGTATAAGAAGAAAGCCGTCTAACAAATCAGTATTAACGCCACATTGCGATACACAATAATCACTAGGGATGCCCTCTTTCTTTATCAAGACTTGGGACTAGCACTTTGCAGAGTACAACCAGTATCGCAGATCATAGGCGCAGGGGGCGTTTCAACAGTGTGAGGGCCAACGTTTTGCTTATGAACGAAAAAAATAAATCGGGAGTAATTAACTTCGTGCGCCTACAATATCTAGTATAATCAGCCTATATGAAAATAAGAAGAGCTCTTGATATTGGAAATGCTCTCAGTAAAGATGTGCTATCAAATGCAAGGTACAGATCCCGCATGAAGAAAAGGGAAAACCGGTAACTGTTCAGAGAGTAACCATGCCCTTCGTTGCAAGCTTCAGCCTAAAGGGGCTGCTTTCTGTGGGTTGTCGCACAGCCTCCATGGAGAGTTACTCCTCCAGAGTTGGAGCCGATTAGCATGAGAGACAATTCACGCGGTGGTGTAGTGGTGGCGTCGTTGCCTTTGAGCCGGAAGGTTCGTGGTTCGAATCCACCTCGCCCCGTAAGGACCTTGGGCAAGTCCTTCATTCACAATTGCTCAGCGCTTCGGTGTGAAACTCCGATGCAGTGTCCGCTCTGCATTCGGGAGCGCCTCTGAGTGGAGAGAGCTTGAAGTGGCGCTATAACAAGTGCACATACGAACTCAAAACAAAGCAAAACAATTATATGATTTATAGACCATGCAGTTGCCGCCATTATATCGGAAGTCAGGCTCGAACTTTTATTATTTTCAATACGTTTATAATTTTTCCTCGCATTTCAAATGATAGCACAATGGGTAGAGATCGTGAAGTATGACAAAAGTAATCGATTATTTTTTGTTATAACACATGCTACCAATTATAAAGAGGTGTGTAAATATTGGAATTTCATGGATGTGATGATGGGATCGTTGAGAATATTGTGAAACATGGATGGTAATGAGAAAAACGAGTCATCCATCGCCTTTTCAATTTGACTACTCATAGGTGCTTGAGAGACTGACAGACAGACAGACACACACACACACACCTACATATACAGACAGACAGACACAGACACAGACACAGACACAGACAAACAGAGCGCCCGAGAAGTAACTATAGAAAGGTCGCCCAGTGTCAATGGGAGGCCATTCCAGGTCGAGGATCCTACAACCGAGATGTTGTCACGCAGAGTGCGGTCAGCTTTGACGATAATCTTTTCGAAAGTACATGTATAGTTGGAGGACACAACCCTTGCCTTATAAGTTTGTTTTCTATTATAAAAATTAGGCCGCTCTCGCTGTCCACTTAATTAATCCGTTGCCACGTCGTGGAGAGCCATTAGTCCAAAAAATAAATCAGAAAGTTGAAGGCAACACTAGACTTTGCTCAAGCTTTCATTGACAATTTGTCATTCTTGCAAGATGAATTTAAGTTATATTTTTTAACGTCGACTCACTGAAAACAAAAGCGTACCATGCCTATTATAACGCCGGTTACTAGTGTTTCAAGGGTGTGTAAGAATTGAGAAAAGCGTTCTATTCAATCGGTTGTATGGAACCACAGTATAACCTGCGATTTATATCGAAGAGATAATTATGAAGTCAACGGAAATTAAACGATTGACCGAGACTCAGGTTGTGGTACATGCATAATGTACCAGCGGGAATCTTTCTGGGGCGGCCTCACCAGGTTCGTTCCAGTTTTGTTTTGTGGACGATATAATTCATTGATAAAGAGAACTTGCGAAATTAATAATAAAAGATATTCTACGGAAGATACTTGTGATTGGAGTTATAATTAATCTGGTCTTCCAGATTTATCTACCGGCGCCTAGCGCATTGCAATTAAGACTAGATTTATTATTTCATATTATTATTATTTCATTTAATGTGTTCGTATAACGAACGTTGACTAATCAGGGTTAAGACAGGAGAAATCAACATGAACACAGTTTGTTTGTTTGTTTGTATGTGCACTTGTTATAGCGCCCCTTCAATCTCTCTCTCCTCAGAGGCGCTCCCGATGCAGAGCGGACACTGCATCGGAGTTTCACGCCGAAGCGCTGAGCAATTGTAAGTGAAGGACTTGCCCAAGGTCCTTACGCGGCTTGAGGGTGGATTCGAACCTTCCAGCTCCATGGCAACGACGCCACCACTAGACCACCGCGCCTTTTCTAATGAGCATATACATATAACATCAAATAAATGCGTAAAAAGGTGTCTGGAAACGACTACATAAAATTTTCATTTTTTATGTTTTATTTACATGTGTTCGTAAAACGAACGTTGATACAATGCGTGTTAAATTTGGATGTCCTGTACACGAATGCAATCACAGTTGCTAATGCGCATATACATATAACATCAAATAAATGCGTAAATAAGGTGTCTGGAAACATCCACATAAAATTCAAATTAATATGGAGGGTGAAAAATCAAAATCTCCGCGATCAATTCCGGGCACAACAGTTAGTGAATAGCTTAATTCTATTTTTATATTTGAAAAACTCTAGACTACAAAGTGTGCTAAAAAGTATCCACTTTCTGCCTCAACGCAAATTTCAAAACGCCCGCGCCATACGATAACCAGCCGATCAAAATCAATCCAGCTATTAACAATTCGATCATGGGGTTCTTCAATATAATACTGTTAATATAAATACATTGCATATAGTTTTTTTTTATATGTATGCATATATAATTTGATGTGAAATCCGGCGTCACCTGGAAATTTTTCATTTTTTGCCCACCCAGCAAAGTTCGCGTTTTCCCAACTCCCCCTCTTGTGCCACCAATGCCGCCTCAATAATACCCTGCCCGCAACCCTTTTCCGTCTCACGACTCCCGTCACAGCCAACAACAGTATCTAATAACGATACCGTACTGGTGATGGTGGTTCTCTACCTGTAGGCAGGTTCAATAACGATACTAGTTCCAGAATAATATTAACCATGTGTTTCCCGAAATGCTTTGCAACAAAGAGGATCAGCGATTCGCATTAAAAGTCAACACGCATCTTTTGCAAGCAGATAAATCAGCGTCGAACGGTCATTGCCGAGTCAAGCTGTTAAGAACGCAAATGTAAATACATCACGGTATTATTTTGTTCGCTGAGGAACTGGCTCTACCCTGGAGAAAGTTTTTATGTGCCTACTTTTATAGCATGTGTCAAATTATTATTATTTTAAAAGTTAATTTTATTATGGTAATCTATGGTTATTTTATTTTATATAGCTGCTTTCAAGGGATAATTTTTTTGGAGGTCATGGAAGTATGTTATGGATCTTGTATAATTATTAGTGTTAACAGTGCTAGATAGCCATTTGCCTCCATGCGTTTGGAAAATTCGATCACCAAATCGCGTCTGTACTTTATATAATCTCAGCAGACATCGTTTTAAAGGTGTCTAAAAGGTGCACTCTAAAAGTCTTAACCAGTTTGGTTCAAGACTCTATTGAAACACGACTATGCTGCATTGTCAATCGCAGACAGTGAGTAATTAATTAATCCCTGTTCAGTTAGTTATTTAATTTTAGCTTAAAGTATCGTGTGATAACACACATCATTAGCGACGCCCTCCTAATTTAATCAGTCTTGGGACTGGCACTGGCAGAGAACAAACAGTGGTAGAATTCAAAATTCGAGCCATATAATCTGCGACAGTATGATTCCAATTTGACCAGGGTCTATGACAACAGAGGCCGTTACCCTGGACAGAAATTTGCTCAGATTACAGCACTTATGAGAAAGGTACTTTTGGCAATATTTCAAAGGTGTCTATAAATGGAACCGTGTTTCAGTACTTCAACAAACAGCAAGAGTCCAATAAATATATATCATAAATTAAAAACCGTTTTATGGGTGTCTGTGCATAGCGCCTTTTATCAAATGGCAGTGGTAGAATTTTCAGTATAATGCCAGTGCTGTGTGATGGTCATTAGCGACGCCCTTCTCCTTTACCAAGACTTGGAACTACTTTTTGTTTCAGTTCAGAAAGTTGGAGTTAATCTACCGTAAGAATATGTAACAGGAGGAGGGTCCAGATTTGACGAGGGCCTATGACAACAAAGGCCGTTGCCACCCACAGAAATTTGCTTGGCATATTGCATCACCAAATATTTTATGGCAGCCTTAAACCCATTAAAAACCACGACAGGCATCAATAAAAAGGTATGCACGGTCTACTTGGCTGCGAAAACTAATATGCAAACCCAATTTCTTCACTGGGCGTATACAACACTAGAGACCTTAAGGTGGGTAATACCAGCCATTGGTGAGATTATGACGTTTCATCGGAAATAGTGACGGGTTTTGGTGATTTTTCAAGACATGTCAGTATTTGGATAAATTATAAGTAACATGCGGCTATTGGACTATTCTTCAAAATGGTCAAGTTCATGATAATTTTATTCCGTAGTCAAATAATGCCTGATTCATGTATACCACAAAAGGTCATCAGCGTAGGCTACAGAAACAATCGATTCCCATATATATAGCCACTTGACCAGAATAAGTAAGCAGAAACATGAAAGCAACGGTAGGCTTTCATTTACACTAATTATTCTTGCTCGATGAATATTTTTTCCAACGTCAGCAACTGAAAATTTAAAAGTGTCCCATGCCTTTAGTTATATAACAATGGTAGCAACATTTAAAGGGTGTGTAAAAATTGAGCGTTTAATACAAATAACAAAGTATAACCTGGGACTACTGGACGAGAATGAAACGATTGACTCAGAATATATTATTGCATTTGGATCTCTGTGTGGGGCGACCTCACACGGCCGTTTTGGTCATTTTTCTAGACGACTGGCGTAGTGAAAAACGAATTAATTGATAAAGAAAACTTGCGAACTCAATAAGAGGTGTTCTAAAGAAGATATTTTGTGAGTTGAGTTATATAAAATAAAATTAGGCGAAGTTTTGGACTATGGTGTAGAGATTTTCACAAAGACAAAATGAAACTGTTAAAATTCACTCGCATGGTTTCGACTTTTTATTTATTGCGTGATAGATGGTGGATTAAAACAAAACAGAGAAAGAATCTGTTTCTAGAAAATTTGCTTTCCGGTTCCCGTAGAGTAGACTGACCCTTTAAAGGTCTCACATCCTGGGTTGTAACAAAACATTCAAGAACAAATAGAAATCTGAACTAACCACAGTAATTGAGTTTTGACTTTAAACCATAATATATGCTTAAAACGACAAAACCGAATAAAAAGAGACTAAAAGGTCATTTTTAAATATGAAAAGAACTAGAACTTAGAAAAGGAATACGAAAAATAATTGGACTTTCTTTTGCATCTTGTACTACAGTTCAAAATTAGAAACATTTTTCACGCTTTTTGGTTTGAATCACCTAGCAAATATCACAACTTTATTAGAAACATTAATGAGGGACCTGAATTAGGTGAATTGTTGAAAGTACGGAGATAGCGCATAGGATATGACGAAAATAAAATTAAGGAAAATAATTTTTGCAGACAGTTACTGTAGACTAAATCTGAAAATATTGTAACACACAATTGTGACAAGAAATTTAAAAAACGGAAGAATAAGTCGAAAAATAATAAACGAAAATAAGATTTTCTTTTAGAAAAAAGGGGGAAACTTTTTTAACAACTAAGCGTTAAACACCTCTAAATGATAATTTCCGTCGTTTTAAATAAGTAACGTAAAAGAATTAATTAAGTGTGCTCCACTTTAGTTGTCCTCGTATTGCTCGATAGCCATAAACAAATGCAGTATTATAATTATGTTCGAGATAGTCGGGGATCTGGACTTGAATTGGAGATTTTGATATCCGAACGAAGTGTTTCGATGAAGTTCCATTTAAAATGATTTTCCTTTGTCTTCGCTGCTTGCAGACTGCTGATAGACCGATTTATTGCGTACGCAGACGTCGCAGATGCATTATAATATCGTTTCCCTAAAACATTATCTACCTCAAAAAGATTGAAACCCACGGTCCATGGTGGTGAATGATAGATACGAAACCGTTATATCAGTAATATCTATACTTCCATTTCCATCTGTTTCCTGATCTATTATCATTTATCACGTTTTAATGAAGAATTTTTTCCTTGGTAAATAGGCGACAGTAGCGGAATCACTCCCGTCGGGTAGCCTATTGCTCCCTGCATTTCACAGTAATGATTGTACACTAAGCTTTACTATCGCACTTGGTAACTGTAACTATTCACTTTGAGTACTGTTAGGAATGCATAATTGTTTGTTTGATATTATTTGGATCAATAAGCAAGTTCAAATATATGGTGCAGGGCTTAAAGTGTGGCAAGATGGTTATGGACTGCGTTCTGGCACTTATTTTAAAATCTCTATGCCGTACTTCCGCTTATTGGCCAGCACACCTGGAAATGTAAAGGGCGTCCTGGCACTTCTTTGGAAATGTAGAGGTCGTCCAGGCACCTTTTTTACACTTTAGCACAAATCTGGTATATATACCGTGATTTTAAAAAGTAAGCCAAATTCTTTTTCGTATATCTCTAATGCCTGGTAACATATCACGTTAAACTTTTCCAAATATTTCGATAATTAGAATATGATCAGAAAATTTAATGAGATAAAATTAAACGAATAAAAACATATGAATCTTTCAACTTTATTTGCCGAAATTTCAGTTTACAAGCGATTTTCTGTAAGATTCAATAAAATGTGAGTCAAACTGCTTTTCTTATTATCTTTAATTGATTTATTGTTTACGCAGAGACAATGTAATATCGTTTCCCTAAAAAAAAACTATATACCCCAATAAGATTGAAACCCACGCTGTCTGGTGGCTAATGATAACAATACGAAGCCGGTCTATGAGTAGTATGTGCATGTGGTATACATAAGTTACCTGTTAGTCTCCGTAATGAACTTCTTTACAATTAGCCTACATAGTTCATTTAAAGCTGTTATGGATATCGAACAATGAAAGGAAGACCAGATTTATTATTTCATAATTATAATGTCTTCGTATAATTAACGAACGTTCACTAAAATACGGGTGTCGTCAAGCTCGAATGCAATCACAGGTCATATATCATCATCATCATCAATATCATAGGGCCCAATGCCCGTTAGAGTCCGACGCCACTCTCTGTCTGAGTCTGTCTCGCGTCATGCTGCCCAGCCTCAACTTGTGCGGTCAGCAGGGCTGCTCCATACCATTAACATCTTGGAGCACCTAGACCACATTGTCCGATTGAAGAGAATCGTGAAAAAGAGGCATGAAGGACAACGTGGGTCAATGCCCGTTGTGTCCCACGCTCTCTCCCCCGACTCTCTCCACCAGTCTGTCCTGACCGACCTGTGCATGTCTGCTTCACATCATGACACCTTGAAGCATCTGGGTAGCCATGTCACTTGTGTCGTGGTTTTGGCGGATTACAATCGTCTTGGTTTTTTACTGCCAGAGTATCGCCACCCATCTGGCAAACCTTCCTCATTTTGTCCGGGCTTAGGACCGGCACAGGGACTTTGTTGGTTCCCTGTGGCAGAGGATGGATGCAGTTTAACGTCGTGCCCAGGACACAGGTCATATATGCACAGGTACATATAATAGCTAATAAATACGTTAAAAAGGTGTCCTAAAACAACCACATAGATCAGATTTGACCAGGGTCTATGACAAAAGATGCCGTTACCCTGGACAGAAATTTGCTTGGAATATTACAGCACTTAATTCAACCACATAAAATTTTCATTCTTTTATGTTTTATTTACATGTGTTCGCAAAGCAAACGTTGGTCCAATACGTGGTAAATCCTGGTGTTGGAAGCAAGGATGCAATCATAGTCTCTAATTCACATGTACATATTACATCGTATTAATACGTTAAAAAGGTGTCTTCAGAGATCCACATAAAATTCCTGTCATTCTATGTTTTATTTACATGATTGTGTTCGTAAAACGAGCGTTGGTCCGATATGGGCTAAGTCGAGTTTGTATGTGCATTTGTTATAGCCCCCTTCAAGCTCTCTCTACTCAGAGGCGCTCCCGATGCAGAGCGGACACTGCATCGGAGTTTCACGCCGAAGCGCTGAGCAATTGTAAGTAAAGGACTTGCCCATGTTTTATTTACAGGATTGTGTTCGTAAAACGAACGTTTTCCGATATGGGCTAAGTCGAGTTTGTATGTGCACTTGTTATAGCGCCTCCTTCAAGCTCTCTCTACTCAGAGGCGCTCCCGAATGCAGAGCGGACACTCCATCGGAGTTTTACGCCGAAGCGCTGATCAATTGTGAGAGAAGGACTTGCCCAAGGTCATTACGCGGCGAGGTGGATTCGAACCTCAAACCTTCCGGCTCCAAGACATCCACGCCACCACTACACCACCGCGCCCCACAATCATAGTTGAATCATGAACTCAATGCACATTTAGATTTAGCATCATAATATTAATAATACGTAAAAAAAGTGTGTAAGTATCAACAGAAAATTTTCATTATTTTTTGTGCGAAAAACTTAAAATTTCCCCGGGCAACTCCGGGTAACACAGTTAGTCAATAATAAATGGTAGCTTAATTCTATCTTATATTTGAATACTGTTAGACCACAATGTGTGCTCAGAGAGTCGACTAACTGGTTCAACGCAATCTTCAAAACTGCCGCGCTTATAGCCAATAACAGCATCGTTAACATGCTGATGAAAATGTCACATGCAATTCGCTAACGGATTTCTTTAATGTCTCTTGTCCTTGTACATTGGTCCCTAAATCTTCGTACATTTATGAATAAGTCGAAATTTTGTTTATATTTGTTATTTGTAAAGGATTTAAAGGTGTCTAATCGATATTTAAGCGTGCCTGGGAAGGTGTACACCAGAGTCCTGCAACAACGACTACGGAGGTATGTGGAGGAAATAGTAGGGGAGGAACAAGCGGGTTTCAGAAGAGGAAGGGGAACAGTGGACCAAATATTCACGATCAGGCAACTAGCGGAGAAATACTACGAAAAGAACAAGGTGATATATAACAACTTTATCGATTTCAGACAAGCTTTCGACAGCGTCTGGCAGCAGGGGCTGTGGAGAGTTATGAGGAATTACGGAATACCAGAGGAGCTAGTGGAACTAATGGAGGACCTGTATAGTAAGACGGTAAGCGCAGTGAGAGTAGACGGGGAACTAACGGAATGGTTCAGAGTACATGTTGGAGTAAGACAAGGCTGCGGTCTATCACCATACCTATTCAACCTGATACTGGAGGCAATGATGGACATAGCGCTGGCAGATACAGAAATAGGGGTGAGAATAAATGGAGAAATAGTCAACAACCTAAGATTTGCAGACGATATAGATCTGATGGCGGAAAGCGAAAACCAACTGCAGGAGTTAACGACCAGGGTACACGAAAGTAGTAAAAGATTCGGGCTTAGGATCAATGGAGAGAAGACAAAAACAATGACAATTGGTAAGAAAAAAGAGAAGATAACCATCACCTTGGAGGGAGAGGAGCTGGAGCAGGTGGCGGAATTTGCGTACTTGGGTGGCCTAATTACGGAAGATGCAGAGTCGACAAGGGACATAAGGAAAAGAATTGGGCTGGCATCAGCAATGTTTGGGAAGCTGAGGAGACTATGGAGATCAGGCAACATCTCAACAAGAACAAAAATCAAGCTATATGAATCACTGGTGATACCGGTCCTCATGTACGGAGCAGAGTCTTGGTGCGTAAAAAAGGAGGACGAGAGAAGACTGCTGGTGGCGGAGATGGGATGGCTACGAGGTCTACTGAATAGATCACGGAGAGAAAAGATACGGAATGAGGTGACACGAGAAGAACTAGACCAGAAGGAAACAGTAGTGGAAAGAATAAAGAAAAGAAGACTAACATGGTATGGACATGTGATCAGGATGGAGAGCGGAAGAATGCCGGCAAAAGCGCTGCACGGAGAAGTGGAGGGAACGAGGAGCAGAGGACGACCGAAGAAGAAATGGATAGACAACGTACTGGAGGACATAGAAGACAGAGGAATGGAGCTGGGAAAGGCAATAGAACTCGCAAGAGACCGGCCGAAATGGAGAAGTTTTGTTAGAGCCTCATCGTCGGTGAATACCTGACGGAGGAGAAAGAAAGAAAGAATCGATATTTAAGCTCATTTGCACACGCGATACTTTTTAGCCCCCCCTCCTTTCACAAGAGACTCCCTGTAGTAGCAATGCAACCTGATGAATGAAGTCAATATAAGAAACTTTTTCTCATGATGTTATATCATCCCGTATGCTTGGATTCTCGAAGTCCCGTCCCAGTGGGCGGATCCCAGTACTGTTACAGTAGCGCTCATGCAGTCTATTGTTCCTATATGTTATTAGATAAAATAAATAGTTCCAGTTACCATTGTCTTAAAGGTGTGTTAGAAAAATGCTATAATAACACAGCAATTGTTTCGTCTAATAATTGTAGCATCAATCGAATGCGATTTAAAGGTGTCGTAGCGACGTTTATTACGTGCTTTCAACGTCGCTGGCCCTGCGACCTGATAAAATTATGAGCCCCATGTCATTCTTGATCAAATACCGATTGATCGTTCTGCCTCGTTTCTCACTGTTCTTAAGGCTGTCTTATGCGACCTGGATATCAAATTGCTAGTAATCAAATAATAGTAGGTTACTTTGTAGGCCTACGCAGGCATGGAAGTTCCGCAAAAGCTTCTGGAAGCAACTGGAAATTACGATCTTTCGCGCAATGACTTAATTATAAATACCTTTAGTAAACATGTTTTAAAGGTGTCCAAAGTCTAAAGGCGGTTTCCGCATATTACTTCAGATATTTCCGATCGATGGATCGGCTTAAAGTTCAAGACCCCTAATGAGAATCAAAATAAGGATCTTTTAAGCAGTTTGACTGTTTGTATGCAAAATATTTAGTTTTGCAAAAATATTAAGGGGACGGGCCAATTCAGCTCCTCTCAATTTGTTTGCACCATTTTGCTTTGACAAAAAATTATAAGTGAGAGAATTTTTACCAGAGCATCTGTCACGATTTTTTTATGGTTTTTTTGCGCCTCTGAACGGTTCACCCTACTAGCGGCGCTTTATAAATGTTTGCATACAATACAATATAATACAATATAGCTGCATTCAGAGGATTATGCTTTCTTAGAAAAGACTTAGAAGGTCATGGGAGTGTGATGTTAATTTATCCCTAAAAGAACATTTTGCTAAGGTTCTTTTATGCAATAGAAGCTGTGGTGACTGCTTCAAGATAAAACAAAATGTCTGCAATATAAACAGATATCGCTAATTAGTCTACAGTTATTTGTGTCCATCGAATTCTCAAACTGTTTCAAAATTAGTTCACCAATCGCGTCTAAAGTTTATATAGCGTAAGGAAACATTGTTTAAAAGGTGTGTAAGGAGAGTACTCAAACAGTCTTAATCGGTAAGGTCCAAGCCTAACAGTATCAGTTTGACCATGACTCAAGCATCGGAAAACACACTTCCAGTAACTAATGTTAATGACTGATTGGTTGGTTCATTTCAGTTTAACGTCACTGTGTAACAACATAGATCACTAGCGACGCCCTCCTCATTTATCCCGGCTCTGGCCCAGCAATGACAGAGTTCAACAATATTATTGGCCGGGTTAAATTAGTACATGGTCGCGTGATAAAACATGATGACAAGGTCTTGTCCAAAGTTTTTATTGCGTAGGTTGGTAATATTTTGAAGGTGTCTAAATGGAACGCACTACGACTAACCAAACGGCTGGCAGCTAAATACCTAGGCCTATATTATGGAGGAGTGTAGTGCACCGGCTTTCTCTCTCTGACCGCATACAATATAAAGTCCTTCCACCTTGTGCCGTCAGTTCGAGGAACTCTAGCGACTGTCATGGCGAGCCTTTTCCACTCCGTTCTGTTCTGCTTTGCATCCCTCAGTTGTTCCAGATTCATTCCTGTCGTCCTGTGTATATCTTCCATCCATCTGGTCCTCGGTCGTCCTCTTCTCCTCGCACCCTCTCCACACGCCAGCATCATCGCCTTCTCCAGTCCATCGGTGCGCATCACGTGACCGAAATACACCAGTTTCTGTTTGATGATCCTTTGCAGCAAAGACAATATTATCTCCTCTTAGTTGCTTTATCTTCTTGATCTCGACAATTATTGTAGCGAAAAACAAATTAATTCATTTATAAAAGGAACTTGTAACCGAAATAAAGGTGTTTTTGAAAGCTCTTGTGATTGGATCTTTATAACAAATTTAGTCGAAATTTTGGGCGATGATGCCTTTTGCTATGGTGTCGATGTAATGCAAATGACGAATAAAAAACGATGCGACTCAGTTCAACATTAGTCTGTATACCCGGATAGAGTCACACACATCAGGTTTGAAATGGTGGCAGCTTGAAAATTTCTGTTACTGGTAAGCCCTAGTGTAATCGGATATCAGTTGTATCTATATGGTATAATATTATGCACATAAGAGCTGTTGTTGTTATCGAGCAATTCAGGGAAGAAAATATTTATTATTTCATATAATTTTGTCGTATTACGAACGTTGGTCCGATAGTCGGTTTGTGCGATGCACGAATGCAATCACCGTTTCTAATACACATCAACATATAACAGCATATGAATACGTAAAAAAGGTATCTCGAAACATCTACACAAAATTCCCATTATATTATGTTTATTGTGTTCGTAAAACGAAAGTTTAGCCAATACACGCTACGTCGGATTGCCAATAGGTTGGATGTAATCAATGTTCCTAATTCACATCATTATATAACATCGTATGAATGCGTAACAGGTATATGCAATAAAGCACATAATAATATTCCCATTTTTTATGTCGTATTATAATTGTGGTCGTAAAATGAACGTTGGACCAACACACGCTAAGTTGAATCGAGAAAAGAATGCAATCACTGTTCCTAATTCAGAGTTACTTATAGCAGCATGTGAAAACGTTAAAAGGTGTCGGGAAACATCCACAAAAATTCCCATTTTATTTTAGGAAACGGAAACTTAAAATTTTCCCAGGCAACAACGAGTACCACAGCTAGTCAAAAATTTAATTATATTTTATATTTGAAAATTGTTATACTGCAATGTGTGCTCAAAGTGTCCTCCTTCTGCCTCAACGCAAGCTTCAAAGCGCCCGCGCTAATAGCCAATAGCAGCATCTAAATCTTATAATCAGCGGTAAATTATTAGGCGGAATAGTTTCCTTACTCAGTATTTTACGAAGATAGTGAGCTGTAGCGCCATCTTGTTGGCATGTTGTGTTAATAAGAATATTCTTGGATATCAGGCATTAGTTTATCGATGCTTTTATTGGCTACTAGCGCGGGCGTTTTGAATCTTGCGTTGATACAGAGTGTACTCTTTGAGCACACACATTGTAGTCTAACATTATTCAAATATAAAGATAGAATTGAACTAACATTTAATATTGAGTTGTTGTATTACCAGGAGTTGTCAGGGAAAATATAGGTTTTTCGCTCCCATGATTATGGAAATTTTGCATGAGAGGTTTCAAAACACCTTTTTAACGTATTCATATGATGCTATATGTAAATGTGAATTAGAATCGGTGATATCTACTCTCCTCTGCTTAATATACCCACAAACTGTCACATGTCTCGTGTGCACTGTTATAATAATACACCATTACCGAAAGACCGGTTTCGTATTTATAATTAGCCACCAAGCAGCGTGGGTTCCAATCTTTTTGAAGGTATAGATAAATGGTTTATGGAAACGGTTTTAAATTGCCAGAATTTGTCATGATTTTTACACTTTTTTAAAACCAACACATCGGCCATTTCATGGTTACGCCGGAGTAGAATTAATTGGTAAGAAAGTTTGCAGTGTCGCAGTAATGTACACAGTGATTAAAAGGAGGCCTTTTCATATTGAGTCGCATAGCACATGAGTTTCGATTGGGTGGAATATTATACGTCATAAGCAACGAAGATTGACAGTTCTTACTAACATTGCTGGCTGATTTTAATATCAATCTTCTTGGTAATGGAAACTCCAATAAGAGTATTTATACATGTGATAAAGTTGTATGTTATGGTAAAACCAACCGTTTTCGAATAATTTGACATTTTATGGCAATTTAAACTCATTTTCACCATTAGAATTAGCAATGCTGAAATTATTTATATTGCACATGTGGTGACAATTTAACTGTGGTAGTTCAAGTTCGACCTAGCATGCTGAACATACATTAATCTTGCCGAAAGATGTCGTTAAACAGTCAATAATAAAAGAAATGCGAAAGCGTTTTTAGACACCTTTATACACGTTTATTCATACTTATAAATAATAATCGGTCAGCTACCTTGAACTATTGAACGATGAGAATATTCCGCAACATTTTAAGAAATACTAATGAAATTAATGTAATTATGCCAAACAGTTATAGTCATTAACCTTCGTCAAATCTGGATCCATAACAACCCTTACATTCTTCGGTTACCATTCACTGCAGTCTTATTAAGGGACAATTATTGTAAGAGATAATAATGATGATAATAATAATAATCGTTGATTATTTCAAATTGAAGAAAACGCTTCACGATTAGCTTACATTTAATGGTTTGAACTAATAATAGTCGAGAGATTGATCCAAAAATGACAACGACAAAAACGGAATCAAAATAGAAAATAAAAAAGTCGATTTAATTCTAAAAATTCAAGGAAACGCTAAAAAAACGAAAACGAAAATAATTGGAATTTGTTAATATTTCGTACTACAATTTAAACTTGAAAACATTTTCATTTTGATCCGCAAGAAAATAACAAAACTTACGCTTATCAATATGATAAAAAAATGACTCAGATAAGCAGAATCACGAACACGGCTTCATGCTTTTCAGAGAAAAATAAATTTAAGAAAACAATTACAGTAAATCAAAGTCATAAGGATCGGCAAAAGAAATCAATATCTTACTAGGCAAGCGCAATAACGTATCAGCTGCTACCCTGTCTAACCTGTATCGGTATATTAGCAATAATTATTATTATTGATGTCGCCAATGATAGTTTATAGTACTAGATTAACTAGAAAAACCTTATATTCGTGGAAGTTACTCTGAAATTCTATCAGCGATTTGCGTCTACAGGTAATATAAAATCAAATAAAAGTGTTTTAAAGGTGTCTAAATAGAGCATTCAATTAATCGAAATACCATTTATTACGCGGAAAATTTTAGCTTTTGGCCCTGCGACGCCTCATACCGGTCACACCCCCGCCTTTTTCACTCCACCGGAGACATAAAATATAATCACAGTTTTGAACTCTCGATTAAAACGAAAGAAATTACATTTCTCGAGTACTTTACAGATACTCGACCTTTGTCACACTTTCTTAGTTCCACCCATTTAATTAAATTGCTATGAATTTCTGTATCATTTCTTATTTGTAACTGGCTGCGGGAAACTCAATAAAACGAATATTATCATATTCAAAACATTCAAGATAAAATAGAATATGTGATCTAATCGCGCTAACCGTTAAACACCTTTAAAAGACTTTTATTAATTTTATAAATAGATGTCAGATTCGTAAAATTGTGCATAATTCCATACGGTGACAAATAAACACATAGAACTGTCAGCTGGGCGCAAGATAATTCTGTTTTTTGTGTGTTTAATTTCAAGTTGACACAACGCCGTATGACTACATTTGAATTATAATCTCAGTTTAATGAGTTAATGTTGCCTATTAAGTGCTGTGATACGCCAAGCAAATTTCTGTCCAGGGTAACGGCCTCTGTTGTCATAGGCCCTCGTCAAATCGGTATCCATCCAAGAATCAATCTGACAAGACCGCAGAATGACTACAGGTACAGGTTAAAGAGAAGAACAAGAAAAACAATAGAAAGACAAAAACAATGCATTTTGATGGACGGATTTAATGAATGGATGGATGAATGAACGAGCGGATGTATCGATAGATGGATAAACTTTAAAAATAAAATAAAATACAGATAAAATGGATGGAGTTCCCGGATAGGAAATTGGTTAAATTTTCTGAAGATTTCGGCGGTCGGATGATTAAAAAAGGTCGTCAGAAATTTTGGTTCAAAATTTTTTTTTCCCGGTCAGCTTGTACTCTCACCTCAAAATTTACCAGTACTGTAGCCCTGCATATAACCGTTATAACGTATTAAAAATCACTGAATACATCGTCTTGAAATGTGCATAAATATATATATCATCGGAAGAAAAATTCTTAAAGGTATTCAAACGGAGTTCTCTAATCGACAAGGTGTCCAACGCCATCATTATAATGGCATCAGTTGTCACATGCCTATGCTGCATCCGAAAACACGGTTTTGTCAACCGCAAAGCATTTTGTCAGCAATCCAGCGCTTTATATATGGAGGAGGATCCATAGTTTAACGACAGCTTATGACTACAGAGGCCGTTGCCGTCGGCAAAAATTGGTTCGGCGTATTACAGCACTTTTCAGCTTGACCACACTAGAAAGATTTCACATCCTGAGTCCTAACAAAACGTGCAGGAACAAATAGAAAACCTTAATAAGCAAGGGAGCTTTCTGCTGCGTTATGACTTTATACACCTTTAAATGACTTTAAACACCTTTAAATGACTATTTAAAACGTCTATGTATATCAGTTCTTCACATTACGCGAGAATGAACAATAATATTATAATATCTAATGTCTGGATTTAAGATCATTTTTTCATAATGTGTAAACCTGAACGAGTGTCCGATGAACTACTTTGTGTTGTCTAAAAATTGAATGTAATTGAGATTGTACAGCTCCGTTTAGACACCTCGTTGGTGTAGTTTGGAGGCCACATAAGTTTTTGTTTACTGCTCTGTACACTTATATTGTATTGTCGTCAACGGCCTTTGCTGCCATAGGATGACGTTAAACTTTGGAATAATAATAATAAACGCGAGAATGATATTAAAAAAAGATAGTGCGGAGTCGATATTCATTCATTCACGTAACCATTCATTATGGAGATTTATATAGCGCAACTTTACATTTGCTACTCAGTAGCGCTCCTGGCCCAACTGCGGCTGAAAAATACTGTTTTAAGGCACCGATAAAGTACCTCTGAGCACACCTTAGGCAAAAGGCGAATCTACAGTGGAAGGCCATTCCATATCATGGGGTGGGGGTCAATAGCAGAAAAACACGATGCTTTTTAAAAACAGTTCGTGTTCAGAGAACCATGAGTTCGCCCTGAGTGGAAGAACGTAAAGCAAAACAGATAAATATATGATCGGTCTTACTTGCGGCAAGATGTCTTTAAATACTAAAAAAAATATCAAATGTAACACTTTATTTAGACACCTTTAAATAATACTATATATAGTATATATACATCTCTATATATCGACTATTTTGCGGTTACACCAGAAGTAGATCTTCGATTCTTCAACATTGGTTACGTCCGTAGCAAGCGTCACTCATAATGATGAGTATTATTTCAATTCCGAATCTATTCAGCCCCTACTTTGACGAATGCCGAGATTGGAGCTTATGCAAGTTTATAATTACTTTTCTTAGCGTAAAAAGGGTGTTTTATAAGCCAAATGCTTTAAGTAATAGTGGCAGGGCTTGAACTGCAACATTTTTTTTTACAAAAATCACGGTAATTATAGATATCGTTGAGCAGTAAAATGTATATTTTAGCACTGATCTGAATAGGCCTAATGTATGATGTAATCGTAAACTATGAACTTCTACAGTAGTCTACAGAGCACACAAAGGCTAAACCGTGGGAACCAGCTTATTCACAGGCGCTCAATCAAAACAAAGTCGAAAGGCACGTGCCTGGGCGATCACTTTCCCTCCGACCCTCCTAAACGTTGATGTCCTCCCAGAGTCTGGATTGAATACTCTTAGGTGACTCTTGGTTTCTACTCATTATAATTATTTCGATGTCCTACCATCCTATTTTTTATTTTATTTTTGGTATGTTTAACTGTTCAGTAACTAGAAGTCGTTCTCCAATGCGAATGAAATAAATGTCCATGATAAAGCCGTAAAAGATCAAGACTAGGCCTTTTCAAAAATTGAATTCAGTGCAAAATGTTGCTGTGTCATTTCACTCTATAACTATCTTCAATTTTTTTCTAAAAATCAACCACACCTCAAAGTAGAAGTTTGCAAGATTATTTAATCTTTAATGCTGTTACATTTAACAGTGTTTCTCTGACACCAATTATATAAATCTCAATTTACTCATTGTTGTTGTGATTGTAGGCCTAGTCTGCATCGTGATAAATATTAGCCATTTAGTTTACAGTGCTAACAGAGACTTGATAATATAAAAACTATTGAATATGGTACTGAATAAGTATCTCGTCGAAAGACAATAAACGGTTCGCGTCCGAAATTTATATACTATCAGTATACGATGTTTGAAAGGTGTCTAAGTATTTTTAGCAGAGGAAAAAGGAGGAGAGGACGCCCAAGAAGAAGGTGGAAAGACGAAATACACGAGAGAACGAAGATGAACTTGGAAGAACTGAGAGACGCGACGGAAGATCGTGATACGTGGAGAAGGATGATCATGGCGGTCGCTAGGGTTAAAAAATCGTCAGCACAAGGTGGCAAAATGAATTATTTTTGAAAGAATCATTTAAAATTTTTAGGCGAACAACAGCCATTTGGGCACATGTAGGCCTATAGACTCCGAATTTCATCGGCTTCTGAGACTCTGTCCCATACCCCCGACTCTCTTCCCTTGTTGTTTCTATTCCAATATGGGTTTCTTCCCTTCGACAATCCCAAATTCGCGCTTTCTTAGCCTGCAATTGCTCCGACGTGGAATTTACGTTAGTTTCTCTCACCCGTAATTGCGGCTTTTATTAATAATGGTAAGACTGCCCATGATTTTATATAGTCGGCTTATAACGTATTAAAGGTGTCTAATGAGAGCGCTTTTACGCAACGACTTATTGTTATTCATCAGTTGCGATGATTTCGCAAACTTCACTATATATAGTGTACTTGATTATAAAACACATGCAGCTTTTTTGGATTACTTTTCAACATGAGCAAGTTCTTTTTCGGTTGTCGAAAAACGCCTGATGCATGTACCACCCAATTAGTCATCGGCATGCTAAAAATAATAATATTATGTTTTCACATGGAGACCAGAATGTGTAATCGGAAGTTGGAGGTAACACCAGACCCTACGCAGTGAAAATTGAAAAACCGGTTTATGGTTATATAGTTGCAGTTGACATCATTTCAAGGGTGTGTTAGAATTAAGAAAAGCGATCTTTTCAATCCGATAGATAGATTCTATTGTATTCTATTTTTGGAATTATAAAGCGCCTACACGGTGCAAACTAATCAGAGGCGCTCCCAGTGCGAAGATCTCAAATAAATCATCGGCATTCTCAAATTAATAGCGAGTTCTCGCAATCATGGAGACCAGAATGTGTAATCGAAAGTTGAAGGTAACACCACACACTGAACAATAAAAAGGTGGTTTACGCTTATATAGTAGCTGTTAAAATCATTTCAAGGGTGTGTAGGGATTAAGAAAAGCTTTATTTTCAATCCGAGATATAATTATAATTTATGGATCCATAGCTTAACGTCAGTTTATACCAACAGAAGACTTTTCCTTCGAACGAATTTATGGATTAATGGATCCGATTTAACCAGGGTCTGTGACAACAGAGGCCGTTACCCTAGACAGAAATTTGCTTGGCATATTACTTAATAAGCAATTCAATACTTTTTCGATTTGTTGGGATTAACTGTCGAGGGATTGATTAGTCGCGGGATTAGTCATTAGTGTCGGCGGATTTATCTAAATTAAATTAAAAGGCGATGTCGTATAACATAATTATGGTCACATTCAAAATATTAAAAGATTAAAAGACGAAAAAGAAGACTAAAATAAGAAGAACACAGGTTTATTCTGAGAAGAAAAACAAAGCAAAACAGCTTTTCCTTAAACACCTTCAAATGAACATTTTCATTTTTTAAATTTGAATCAGTCTCTGCATTCTCTGGTGACTAAGTTGAAATATTTAAACTTTTGGAACGTGTGACTGGTTTAAACTATTTGAACTTTTTGTACTTGTTTTACTTGTCTTCTTCATGAGATTTATTGGCGCTGGTGGTCAAACAAAAAAAGAAACTTCACTGTATTACTCACACAACAATTACTGTCTCCTTCCAAAGTCTATGCCTTAGAATGCGTTGTCTCTAAAGGCTGGGTTTATTCTAAACAGCGGGAGAATCTATTCAGAAATAGAGTTTCCTGGATTGAAAAAACCTTTTATGGGATTTTCTCTGTTTGAACATACCGGCAGATTGTTCCAAGATAAAGCACGTCAACGGAGAGAACGCCAAAAAAGATACAGATCGCGCTTTCGCATGCAATTTTTGATAACGTTATACACCCTTTTTAAAATATCTACCTTTTCTGTGTAAATAAAATTCTACTCACAAAAATGCAGTCAGTTACAATCATGATCTACATTAGAATGGTTTCACACAATGTCATCTCGGGTCCTACCAAAACATTCAAGAACAAAATTTAATAGAAAAGAGAAGCGTTTAGACTCAAAACACCTTTAAATGTTATTTCCATTGTTATAAATAAAAGTGAGTTTGGAACAATCGTGAATGTGAGCAAGGCATTTTTAGTGTGTTGTTGTACAAAAAATGTGCAGTTCTAAATGGATTTGTGCAGCTGTAGAAGCACAGCACTTCTGTGCCGTTAAAACTAATCTTAAAAGATAATTTTCCTCCGTTTTGGAGTAATTTACCACGGAGAATAAGACAATAAATAATGGGTTGTGCAGTTCTAAGAAATCCTTTAATACAGACTCTATGCGACATTAGCCGGAACCATTGCTTCAGTTGTGTTTCTAGTATAAGGACGATATTAATTATTGAAGTTCCGTGTAAAACTTGACATCTTCCTGGCTAGGTCAAGCTGGGGTGGAGAGCGTAATGGATAACGCATGGAGATCAGATCAGCTGACTCGAGTTTGATTCCCGTAGCCTTCGTAGAATAAACGTGCTTTGTATTAATAATGATAATACTAATTATTTTCAATTATTAAACAACTGTAGGCTGCTCTCAGTTATAACGCCTTTGTATTACAGGCCGTCTTGTCTACCAGTAGTTCAGATCTTCTGTTTGTGTGTTCTAGTGAATTGGTTGAACTGCCATAACTGAACTCAGTAACCAGTTGTACTCAGGTGACAAAGCTGTTGAAATTTCACAAACCGAGTATCTTATGTCTGTATAGCATAGGTACAGAGTGTTTTAAAGGTGTCTAATTAGAGAACTCTAATCAATAATAATAATAATATCTTCTTTATCGGCGGCTAGGTGCCCTATACCTATTGCATTATAAATCATATTATCATCAGCTGTAAATAGTCATGTAATGACTAACCTGCTTTGGAAGACACCGTTTTTGTCAATCGTATTGTTTGCTCAATTATACTTATGATGGATGGGTCCGATTTGACCAGGGTCTATGACAACAGAGGCCGTTATCCTGGACAGAAATTTGCACGGCATATTGCTGCACTTATGAGCAAGGTACTTATGTTAACAGCAGACGAAGATTTATAGCCGCCGGGAACAATGTTTTAAAGGTGTTTAAAATGAGCGCCCCAACCAAAAGTAGGTATACAAAGCCTCTAAAATATTATATTATTAAATGCTTATAATTATTGCTTGTTTGTATGTGCACGTGTTATAGCCCCTTCTAGTTCGCTACTCAGAGGTGCTCCCGACTACAGAACGTACACTGCATCGGAGTTTCACGCGGAAGCGCTGGGAAATTGCGAGTGATGAACTTGCTTAAGGTCCATACGCGGCGACTTGAGATGTATTCGAACCCAAAACCCTTCGGCTGCAAGGCAACGACCACTACACCACCGCGCTCCGCTTAACTAAAAAAACATTTTAAAGAAAGTCATTTAACCAATGAGTAGTTGCAGTTTAACGTCACTGTGTGATGGTCGAAACCATAGCGACGCCCTCCTTCTTTATCCAGTCTAGGGACTGGCAAAGTGCAACCAGTGTAAGAGTTAAATGGTAAGAGCTCCCCACCCATGCCAGTGTAGCACATAACTTGTTGAATGTCTTTAAACAGACCGCTTTTGCCAAAACGACTAGGTGTCCCATTCGTATATACTATACACTATACTACACTATTATACTACACCTTACTATGCCATACTATGCTCTGTTATGCCATGCTATGCTGCACTACACTACTCTACACTACGCTAAGAAACGCTACCCTACACTACACTACACTATACTATGCTATACTATTGTACTGTACTACACTATACTATTTTTTTATATTTATAAAGTGCATCTAACAGTGCAATCTAATCAGAAGTGATCCCAGTGCGAAGATCTCCTGCAGGATAGAGAAAGTTATAGGTCTAAGGAAACGCGCTGAAGCAGTACTGTAGTGCTTCCAGATAAGATCTGGGTAGGGATCGCGATTTTTGCAAGAATATTCCAATAACATTAGACACCGCTTTTTAAATAGTCAACACTACTATAAGAATTAAAGCTCTACAACAATTTGTACGCTTGCATTTGCATTTTCCGAAAACGTTAGACACCGCTTTTTAAGCAGTCTAGACTTCTATAAGAATTAAAACTCTTCAACAATTTGTACGCTTGCACTTTAAAACAAGTTGTTGAAGATTCATGTCATGTCAATACGCCGACGTCGCTACGCGACGGTTGGCTACATGAGTGGACCAAAGTACTCCAGCAACATCTATCCTTTACAGTCCGCAATAGCGCCGCTCCTGATAAACCGATCCACAGCGTGATGTTATCAAGCCAGCATATTCTAGGTCTACCGCGACCACGAACACCCTGCACCAATCCCGTCATGACACTATTTTCAATATTGTTGAAGATTCAATTTATAATTATTTACAAGTAAATATGTATTTCATGCTCGAAATCTGCTTTCTATAAAGAGGGGCTGAACACAAGGTAAACGGACATTTGAACAGTGGTCATTTGAGCGGACGACACTTGAGCGGCGGCACTTTAACGGGCGATATTAGAACGGGCGACACTTGACCGGAACGTTATAAAATCTTGCGTGCAACTTTTGGGCATTAAGAGTTCAAGTCTGATAATGAGGATAAAAAATTACGCAATTTGGCTGTTTGTATGTTTAAATAGCAGTATAAACAATTTAATTTTGTAAGAATTTTCTAGTAATAGGCTAGTTAGTCTAGCCCTACCGGATAGTTATCCTATTTTGTTGAGGCTACTTCGGCATCCAGACACGCCGCTTGCTGAAAAATATTGCCACTGAAACGCCATTGAAAAAATTTTGCACATTTAGACTTTGAACACCTTTACAAAATATATTCCAACCGTATATTAAATTTCAGTTTGTCCAATAGATGCAGTCGGTCGTAGAACAGCAGTAGCTTCAATTAACGTCACTGTGTGATAACAGAGATCATAAGCGTCACTCTCCTCATTCTTCATGCTTAGGACTGGTACTAACAAAGCTCGAGCTATGGCCGAATTTCTGAGTGATTTAAACGTACAGTCGAAACGATCTGTCCTTGTCCTAACTGCCGAAAGATTTCGCTAAAAGCTCAAACGAAGAACCCCATGATTAGACACCTTTAAATGCTTTTCAATTCGCTTATAAATATTACTTGGTGATTTGCCTTCAATTTACACAGTATCCGTGATCGACTGCATCGTATGAGAAGCCTACCAGACACGAAACAAATAATTCAAAAAATTTGATGAAATGACAGCTTAAAGTGCTGCCACTGCAAAGTATAAATGTACAAATGTAAACAAATGTAAAAAATAATGGATAATTCCAAATTCGCTAGTTCTTAGCATGCAATTGCTCCGAATTGGAAATTATTTTAGTTTTTCTCATCCGTCGTTTCTACTGTTACTAGGGAGTGTGCGGTGCACAACATTTTTATGGTGACAAATTATCACGTATTAAAGGTGTCTAACGGGAGCGCTTTTACACAACGACTTTTACTGTTATTCATCAGTTGTGATGATTTCGCAAAAATTACTAGTGCACTTGATATAAATCAAATGCATATTTTTGGAATCCTTTTCAACACGAGCATTTTCATTGTCGGTAGTAAAAAAACGCAAAATGCAGGCACCATCGTGTTAACTTCGGGTGGGTTCGTAGCTCAACTGAGCCGATAAACTCATATGTTGCTTGACTCGGGTTCTGCTGTAAATAAGATAGCCCCTAGTGCGCAAAAGGTTTTGAGGAAAGAAAATGAGGAGGATGGATTACCAGTTAGAAGTTGAGACCGAGTAGATGGAGACAGAGTATTCCAAAGAGAGGGGCCAATTGATGTAAAGGAACGGGACTGAGCCATAGCCGTTCTAGTAGGAGATTTATTCTTTTTGAAGATACCGGAGGATTATTACAGAATAGGGAAAGAACGCCAAGTACGATACGGAGCTCGCTTTTCACAAGCATGCACTTTCCTATAACGTCATACACCCTTTTTACAAAGTCTACTTTTTTTATTTAAATAAAACCTCCTACAAATGTCAATAAAGTCCTTTCCCGATAAAAAAGCTATTGACAGCCACTAAAATGGCTTCACATCCGGGGTCCTTCGAGAACAAAATTTAATAGAATATCTGAAATAAGTACGCTAGTTGCGTTTCGACGTTAAACACCTTTAAATGACTATTTTTAGCGCGATAAATATAAGTAAGTTTTGTATAAGTTAGTCGATTCCAATCAGAAGTAGACATGAACGGCCGTGTTGCCGAAATTTATTAATAATCTTTGTATACACGCAGGACTGGAGACTCATTGCATACAGTTGTGTCTCCGGCTCTTGGGGCGATAGTGGAAATTCCGCAAAACTTGACATCTATAATAATAGTTGGGGGCGACTCGGAATTCTCCTAACAAAACGCCGGCAAAAAGGGATGGTTTTAATTATGGATCCGATAAAAATGTATTTGAGCAAACCCTAAGCATACCATGGGGGTAATAGCAAATAAAACACCACCGGGCTGTTTTAAGTAATTTTTAGAACTGCACAACTCCTTCTTTCATTACCCATCCTCCATGGTAAATACTTCCAATCGGAGAACAATGACCATTTTTTTATAGTTTTAACTGTACAGAAGTGCTTCTGCAACTGTACAAATACATTTAGAACTGGATATTTTGTGTACAACTGCACGTTTAAAAAAGCCCGGAAACACATTGCTGTCTAAGAGCACTGTTCATGATGCTCTAGAATGAGTGGACGACCGTTGAGCAGGAAGTCCATGGACAGCCAAAGCAGAGGCAGAGGACAGTAATATTATATACACAAAAATTTATTTGTTTGTTTTATGTGCACTTGTTATAGCGCCCCTTGTTTCAAAGGTGTACAGAGATTACTGGAATTATGGAATTATTAGGCTATGCATTATGCAACGTTTCAAATGTGTGAAGTAAAAACTTCTAGGTAATCGGTAATGTCAGGCTTATATAACAAAAGTCTAATACTTTCTAAGGGTGTTTTAGGAAGGCACAATAAATCGGAGAGAATAGTTTTTATAACCGCATCAGCAAACGCACGATGAGATATCGACATATAGAATAACACAAAGAAGTATGCATTAGTCGTCCATTCAATAAATTAATTACACGAACACAACATTCCTTAGTCAAAAACCTTCTGAAAACTCAAGAAAATGACACATTTCCTCTAAACAATTGCAGGCTGCTGTCGGAAGAGCGGCCATGCAGACACCAAATCCATTTCTATTACCAATTAAACGAATTTAATCATAATCGGAGTCTCAAGCCGAAGCGTCTGAGCATTGCGAGAGAATGACTAGGGTCCACACTCGACGGACTCAGGTGGATTCGCACTGTTCGCAACATTACCAAGGACGTTAGACACCGCTTTTTACAAGGCCACATTTCATATGTAAACAAAAAATCCTAATTGTAACTATATATGTTATTGCTTACTTTAATTACCGCCATTGGCCGACACAAAAATTAATGTATTCACATACCAAGTCCTAACAAAACATTCAAGAACAAATAGAAAATCTGAACTAAGCACGCTGGTTGCGTGTCGACTTTACATACCTTTAAATCTATTCCAGCGTCATGAATATAAAGCAGTTCTGCACATTAACATGCATATAAAGCAAAATTTGCAAAATGCCAAACAATTGTAAAATTAACTATTTTAAGTTGTGAATGACTGAATATTGTTGAAAATGTGAAGCTTCACTCAGACACCTGTTGATGTAGTTTTGAGGATGCTATAAATTTGTTATTCGTTGCATTGTATATTTTCTATATTGTCATCAACGGCCATTGATGCCATAGGACGACGTTAAACTTTGGAATAACAAAATAATAATTATAAGCAATAGGATCTATGACTCTACGCGTTTACTATTGACTAACGGATTGTCTGAGCGGTGTTTTTTGATGCAGCTTAGCCATAAGACAACTTATGCTCAGTATAATTAACTATAGACATTGGACACCTTGCCGATATGTTAGAGAGCTCTACTAAATACATTTAGACACCTTTAAAACTTTGTCTGTTATTTATATATAAGCATTGAACGCAAAATGCTGATTGGCTTTTTTGGCACCCACATTACTGTTAAGCAAATGGCGACATCTATTAATAACGGCTAATATACCGATTCAGGCTATAGGCATGCGAGACGTTAGCCGCCGATTCGTTATTGCGCTTGCCCTGTAAGATATTGAGATCCTTTCAAGCCTTTACCTTTGAGACGATTACAGCGTCGAGACCATGTACCAATAATTTACGATTGCTTTATTTTTCGTCTCTTTATTTGTGGTTTTATATTTCTTTCCTATTTTTTATGTTTTGTGTTTATTTCTGTGTGAGGCCCATATTTATTGAATTTTCTGTATGTAGTTATATTCTTCAATTTTATTTCGTCTGACATCCCTTAATCTGTCTTTGTACCTTCAAGTATTCTGCTGATTCAGATTACTATTTTACCACTATACTCTGCTAAGTTGTTTTATTTGCTTTTGATTCAAGTTTGAGCTGCAGTAGAAAATGCAACAAATTCCAATAACTTTCGGTTTCCGATGTATCTTTTTTTGCATTTAAAAAACCCCGACAATTTAATCCGTTTTTATTATGTTAGGAATTTTGTAGCAAATCTATCAGCTATTCGATGGATGGATCCAGATTTTACGAGGGCCTATGACAACAGAAAAAATGTGTTTGGCATATTACAGCACTGCTATTATAATTATTATATTAACTTACTTTTTGCTAGATGTTTGCTTTAATTGTTTGTATGTGCACTTGTTATAGCGCCCCTTCAAGATTCTCTAATCAGAGGCGCTCCCGACTGCGGACACTGCATAGGAGCGCTGAGCAATTGTGAGTGAAGGACTTTCCCAAGGTACTTACGCGGCGACTTGAGGTGAATTCGAACCTTCAGCCCTTCGGCTGCGAATTTTTCAAGCAATTTTTGCAGTTTTTATGCTTAAATAGCAGTATAAACGATTTATTTCGTAAGGTTTTTCTAGTAATGGGCTAGTCTAGCCCTGCAGAATAGTTATCCTATTTTGCTAAGGCCACTTTGGTACCCCGACACGCCACTTGCTGACAAATATTGCCACTAAAACGCCATTGTAAAGATTTTTGCACATTTAGACTTTGAACACCTTTAAAAATCTACATCACAACGGTATATAAACTTTCTATTGTATTCGATCAATGCAGTGCGTCTCCGCATAGTCGTAGCTTCAAATAACGACACTGTGTTATAACATAGATCATAAGCGTCACCCTTCTCATTCTGCAGACTTAGGACTGGCGCTAACAAAGCCAAGTTTGGCGGAATTAATGAGTGGTGTAAACTGACAGTCGATACTAACGGTTATGCCTGCCATTGATATGTATTATATTAGCTGGATTGATAAGGCTTCGTAATTCGTATAGTGGTCCATGGCCGACGGCGAATCAGTCGAGACTTACACTTTGGGCAGAGTGTGCTTGTTCCTGTCTAAACCCATGTTAAATTCATCAACTTTTAAGGTAATTTTCAAGAAATCTGGTCAGTGGCCGCTAAATACAGTTAAGTTGATTGTTTTGTATGTCATTCAACTCAAAAACCCTAAACTGGGTTTAAACAATTGTGTATCATTACTGAGAAAATTGTGTTTTCAGCGGAGTGTTGTGACGCCTATCTTTTGCTATGGTTTGCCTCTAAGAATCCTGGAATTTGGCCCAGAGGATTCTGGGATTTTCCACAGAGAATTCTGGGATTTGCTCTAATGAATCATTGTCTTTCCCTTAGTGAGCAATAATCCAAACTTTCATAGGCTATCAGCATTCCAGTAGCTATATAGTACATTTCAGTGATGCCTGCCGTAAGATTTCGCTAAAAACTTAAAAACATGCTTAGACACCTTTAAATACTATTGCTTTTGCTTATAAATATTACCTAATCATTTGCCTTCGATTTAATTAGGATCCTTGTTGGATCGCAACTAATATCGTATCAAAAGACTACCAGACAGGGAAAAAATTTAATTAAAAAATTAATTGATATAAAGAACGAAACTGAGCTGAAATACGTTTAAAACTCTAAAGAACTCACAAACCTTTGGTTAAAAAAAATGTCGTTAAACATCTGAAATATACATGTAATAAACCTTCAACTAACTGTTTTTACAAATTTATAATAACAAAATATTGTCACAGTCGTTACCTGTCACTACAGCTACTGCCGCCGCCGCCGCCGCTACTATTTGATGGTCGGGTTGGCATAGTCAGTAAGTAAGTATATTCTTCAATGTACCAGCTGCAAAAACGCACTCTGGTTTACAAGCACAAAAGTGGGCATAATCGTAGCTTTGCAGGCGGAGGGTTGCAGGTTCGAATCCACCTCAAGCCGCTGCGTAAGGACCTTTGGTAAGTCCTTCACTCGCAATTGCTCAGCGTTTCAACGTGAAGCTCTGATTCAGTGTCCGCGCAGCAGTCGGGAGCGCCTCTGAGTAGGTAGCTTGAAGGGACGCTGTAACAAGTTCACATAGAAACAAAACAAAACAAACAAGCCAGACTGTGATGACAAAGATCTTTAGACTTTATACACCTTTAAAATTTCTTTCCTAATGACATTTATATTCAAATCAGCTTCGTACAATTGGAACATCTGAATAAATTGATGTGCGATCAACATAGCCTATTTATCAATTAATCTTAATGATAGGGATGACATGATGTTAGGAGAGTCCTTCTTTTTGTTTATATGTTTTTTCAAGGACAAATCGACTTTAGTGGTTCTATTAAACCATGGAGCGGTTGACTGGTAAATTGGAGATTTAAATGGTTCAAATATAGTTGAAAAGAAATGCGTCGTTCTTTTAAAAATATAATTTTGCTGCACAGAAGATGCACAATTTATAGTAATTTGACCAGTGATCTCGCATGGTCTCTGCTGCTGGATGATCATTTGAACCTAATATTTTTGATCCAAACTTGATTGAGTTACTCAATCGACGCAGGTGGAGGGGCACCTCTCCGCACTCATTCTGGAGGGCCATTATAGGGGTGCCTTTAGCTGTTCCACAAGCCAACCGCAAAGCCTCAGATTGTACTTCTTGCAGCCTTTTCAATTGTGTAGCACTAGCTGTAGCATATGCCACGTCTCCATAATCAAGGACTGACCTCACAAGTGCTCTATAGATGGAGAGTAGTGCCCGCTTTGAGGCCCCCCATTTATACCCCAACACAGCCCTCATTACATTTATTCTCCGTTCACATTTGGTTACGATGTAGTCTATATGGGACTTCCAGTTTAATTTAGAATCAAAAATGACTTTCAAGAACTTGGCAGTATTTTATCACCACTGTGCGTCTGCATGGTATCTATATATCATAAGTATCGCGTGTTTTAAAGGTGTCGAAATAGAGAAGTCTAATCGGCGGCAAGGTGTCCTATACCTATTACATTATATTATCAGTTGTCACAGTCATGTATTGACTGACCTGCTGGTCTTTTGAACGGACGACACTTGACCGGCGAAACTTTAACGGGCGATATTAGAACAATAGAACAGGCGACACTTAACCGGAGCGCTATATAGCAACAGCACGGTTAGGAAGATAATTCAGAGGTCTTTAGAGTTCAAGTCTGATAACAAGGATCAAAATAAAGATTTTTAGTCAACTTGGCTGTTTGCATGCTTAAATAACACTGTAGGTGATTTAACTTGTTAAGATTTTATAGTAAAAGTCAAGTCAAGCCCTCCCATTTTGCTAAGGACACTTCGGCATCCCGACAGCATTTAATGAAAGTACACATGGAAATTGATCCATGGGAGTCCCGCAACCAATAGCTGTCGCTAATGACATTTACTGCGCTATGAATATTCAACATTTACTGCGTCATTAATATTCATTGGGTCATCTGGGTTGCGTTAGTTCGGTAACTAGCAAAAATCTGTTGTAAAAGTGATTTCTGTTCAACTCGATTAAACCACAGAATAAAGAAAGCGTGATTAAACTGCGAAATGGCAGATTTCATGAAAACGTTGCCGTCAGAGTACACATAGGCTACAGGTTGTCGCAATTCTCTGGCGAATACCCTAACGTGGAATGTAGGCCTACTTGACGTAGAATCGTAAATTTAGATTGGTAAAATTTTGAAAGTTACAATAATTAAAAAATAGAAAGCATTAAGTGTCAACAGTCCTTCATTAAAATTTGTAGCAATTTCATATAATATAATTATAGGCTAAGCTGGCTTAAGCTTACGCCTAATTCAAATTTTTAACGATATTCACATGACGATTGCATGGTACATGTCGCGAAATTTGGTTGCAAGTTTAGGTGTGTTAGACACCCTTTTTTCTTGTCTAAATTTCCTTAATAAACTAATCAATTTCCAACACGGACTTTCCATCTTAAAATAGAAATCAAGTTCCTAAGCTACTGACTTAACACCGCTTCGTTCGTAAGAATCGCGTTTTGTTCCAAATTTGCTTGCACACACGCAATGTCACTAGATCACAATATCACTTACATGCATGTATTACGATAACTCTTTGCATACCGAGTTATATGCTTCATGAAGCGAATTATTCATAAAAAACATGAAGTTTCGAAGCTAATAAATTTGTCTTTCTTACTTCTGGCTAGAGGTCTAACATGAATATTCATTAGGCAAATTCAAGCTCATTGTCTGATTGGTTGCGGGACTCCCATTTCCATGTGTACTTTCATTAAATGCATCCCGACACGCCACTTTCTGAAAAATATTGCCAATGAAATGTCATTGTAAAGATTTTGCAAATTCAGACTTTGAACACCTTTAAAATTGATTTCCAAACAGTATATTAAAATTCTTTTTCGTCCGATCGATGCAATGTATCTCGAAGTAGAAGTAGCTTCAGTTAACGTCACTGTGTGATAAAAGAGATCATAAGCGTCGCCCTCCTCATTCTTTTTCATTATGACTGGCACTCACAAAACCCGAGTAATAGCCAAATTTCTGGGTGATATGAACTCACAGTCGATAAAAAAAGGTCATGCCTGCGGTAAGATTTCGCTAAAAACTCAAACTTAAAAATATACTTTGACACCTTTAAATATTTTTACATTGGCTAATAAATACATCCTGGTCATATGCCTTCAATTTGCCTTCACCGTCCCTAATTATATACTGCAATCGTACAAAAAGCCTACCAGACACGAAGAAGTTTGTAAAAAAATAAAAAATTCTAGTAACGGGCTAATAAATCTCTTCCTTGATCGTTACCCTATTTCGCTAGGGCCACTAAGGCACCTCGACACGCCACTTGTTATAAAATATTGCCACCGGAACACCATTGTAAAGATTTTGCACATTTAGACTTTGAATACCTTTACAAATATTTTCGAACAGTATTTTTAACTTTAGTTTGTCCAAACGATTCAGTGTGTCATGGACTAGTAGTAGCTTCAGTTAACGACACTGTGTGATAACAAAGATCATAAGCGTCACCCTCCTCATTCTGCAAACTTTGGACTGGCACTTACAATACTATGGCAGAATTTCTGAGTGATTTAAACTCACAGTCGATACGAACGGTCTTGCTTGCCGTAAGATTTCGCTAAAAACTCAGACGTAAAAATATACTTAGACACCTTTAAATACTTTTACATTTGCTTATAAATTCATTACCTGGTCATTTGCCTTCAATTTGTTCATTAACATTGTTGGATTGTAAATAATATTGTATCAAAAGCCTACCAGACACGCAAAAAATTGTCAAAAGAAAAAAAACTGATATAAGGAAAGAAACTGATTGAAGTTGAAGAAAGACTTAACTGAAATACGTTTACAAATCTAAAGAATTCATAAACCTTTAGATCAAAAAGATGTCGTTAAACATCTGAAATATAATAAACCTTCCACTAACTGTTTCTTAATTTTGTAATAACAATTATTATTACAGTCGTTACTGTCACTACCTCTACTGCTGCTGCCGCTGCTATTTGTGGGGCGGGCATAGTGGGTATTATCGTAGCTTTGCAGCCGGAGGGTTGCAGGTTCGAATCCATCTCACGCCGTCTCATAGGAACCCTGGACAAGTCCTTCACTCGCATTAGCGTCGGCGTGAGACTCCGATTCAGTGTCCGCGCAACAGCCGGGAGCGCCTCTGAGTAGTTAGCTTGAAGGGGCGCTATAACAAGTGCGCATACAAACAAACAAAACAAACAAACCACGCTGTGATGACAAAGACCATTAGCGACGCCCTCCTCCTTTATCCAGGCTTGGGACTGGCACTGGCAGTGTGCATCCAGTGGCTGATTTACACCGCGTCCCAGGAAATTCATTCCGTTGAAAAAAAAAAGATATTTTAATTAAGCAAGTTGGCTGTTTGTAAGCAAAATGTGCACCATTAAAGTCTTAATTTGACAAAGATATTCTGAGGACTGTCTAATCCAGCCCCTTCCGGATTTTTTTTACCCCATTTTGCTAACGCTCTTTCGACACCCTGGAATCCCACTTGCTGAAAAATATTGCCACTGAAATGCCTTAGTAAAGATGTCATACACAGAAAAATAATGTAAAACTGAAAAGCGGAAAGCCGCCTTTAGACTTTAAACACCTTTAAAACTTATTCACAAAAGGTATTTATTATTAAATCAGCTTCGTACAATTGGTTCATCATCATCATCATCAATATCATAGGGCTCAATGCCCGTTAGAGTCCGACGCCACTCTCTGTCTGAGTCTGTCTCGCGTCATGCTGCCCAGCCTCAACTTGTCCGGTCAGCAGGTCTGCTCCATACCATTAACATCTTGGAGCATCTAGACCACATTGTCCGATTGAAGAGAATCGTGAAAAAGAGGCATGAAGGACAACGTGGGTCAATGCCCGTTGTGTCCCACGCTCTCTCCCCCGACTCTCTCCACCAGTCTGTCCTGACCGACCTGTGCATGTCTGCTTCACATCATGACACCTTGAAGCATCTGGGTAGCCATGTCACTTGTGTCGTGGTTTTGGCGGATTACAATCGTCTTGGTTTTTTATTGGTTCATAGGTTTGGATATAAAGTTGTAATAGTTTAGGCTTAACGGCAGTGGAAAAAACAACAAAGATATGAAGCCAAATTGTAAGCAGTGGAGAAATTCCTAAGTGATTTCAACGTACAACCTATTTGATAAAGAGGTCACCGGTAGCGCGTAAGGTAACAATCATGCTGGCATGGAGAGCGAGAGGCACTGAGATCGCGCCCCGTACATTGAAGACATACATTGTATACGCTGCTATTAGCGCCATGTATCGCAGGCTGTCTGTTCTGTTAGCAGCAGCGAAGACTTGGTCTGCTAGTTGGGGGTTGGGGGGGGGGGAGACAAGCGCGTGAAAGAAGTAAGGACGCGACATTTTGGGCGGACGAACGAGTCGCCGACGAAATTTTCCATTTTTCACCGGATAAATTTTCTGATGACTTTTTTTAGTCATTTGGTCGAAATTTCCAGAAAAATTACCATTTTCCGCGTCAAAAATCTGATGACCTTTTTTAGAACCGGCGTTTAACTATTGAGGGAGACAAATGAATGGACGGTCCTCCCAACCCAAACATTGAGGGGTCCGTCCCCTTGTGACTTGTCGCCCTCTAAGTCTCCGCCCGTTTTCATGTATGTTAGTAGTTAAGATTTATGTATTGCGTAACTTGCGTTATTGTTGATTGTTTAAATTGTAGTTATAAATGTACGCTGTAGCCGGTTGCGGTCTGTCAACCGGACTGTTTCATTAAAGAAAATATTTTTTATACACTGGCCTGCTTACCTGCTTACCGTAAGATGTAAAATATTTTTTATGAACTGACCTGCTTACCTGCTTAGCGTAAGATGTCGCTAAAAGCTTAATAAATGAACGAACGTAATAGTTTGCTTTCACACCTTTAGAAATGTTAACATTCGCTAATAAAGACTATCTTGTCACTATTATCCTCGGAGTGACAAGATAGTCTTTATTAGCGAATGTTAACATTTCTAAAGGTGTTAAAGCAAACCATTACGTTCGTTCATCTTGTCACTATTATCCTCGGATGAAGATCCTGCGTGGTCGAGTGGGTTGTAGCCCGCTCGCCGCGCCGGCGGCCTGGGTTCAATTCCCGGTCGGATCTTTACAGCGGGTGGCTCGGTCGCAATATAAACGTGGAGTGTGAGGTTGTTCTCTGCCTCCGACACTAATCATCTTCGATATGAAACAGTGTCGTTAAGCCCTGAACATTTCATTATCCTCGGAATTAAACTACAAACATCGCTCAAAAGTAATAACACCAGATATGAAAGGAGAGAAAAGAGAACATGAACTTAAATAAATAAGAAAATAGACTCATGAAAGTTGAAAGAAACTGAACTGAAGTTTATTTTTAAAACTTTAAAGACGTCAAAAGCCTTTGTTTTTATAAGTAATTAACCCGTTCCCGCCGGATCGGGTCACCCGCGACCCGATTAATAACCAGGATGGGTATCAAAACAATTCCGGCGGGAAAGAGTTAAACATCTGAGAAACAATGAGATAAGATGTCAAGCCGACGCGAATGATATGCTACTGAGGAAGATCCAGAGCCAATATTATTGTGGATACAGATGGAAGAAGACGCTAATGATACTTGCTATGAAAATGTCGTTGAAAATCTAAATGTCATAATATAATAAATCACATGATTGAATAAAAATGATACCAAGCTGGATACGACGGAATTCATGTAAAAAAAAAGCTATGCACGATGGAATCTGTGAAAATTTGTCTCATGCCTGAATATATTGCGCCAGAACACAACGTTTTAAAGGTGTATTGGGATCGTCAATTATAGTATTCGGCTTGAGTTCCGCCAATGTATGTAGTTTACTTTTACGATTATTTAAAGGTGTTTTAAGAGACTCGAAAGAGACAATTGAAACTGATATAATCTAATATAAGCTAGTCAACTAAGAGTGATATCGTTATCGTGAAATCGAAACTTTTACAGCGCCCACAAAGGCTTACGCACATGCGCTCAATCAAACAAAATCGATATTCAGAGGTCAAGATCCGGAGAGTCGGGAGAGGAGTTAGACAGAATGTTGACTATGGTATATGACGTTTAGAGTTAAAACGGCGTTGGAGATAGGAGAAGAGAAAGAATGAGAATAGGATCTGTGAAAAAGAATGTTTTCAGTTTCGAGTGAAAGACATGTGCATGGTATATTGCAAGAAGTATAGCTTGTATGAACAGTTGTTATAGCGCCACTGAAAAATTACTTTTCAGAGGTGCTCACGACTACTGTAAATGTGCGGACACTGAATCGTAGTTTAACGCCACAACCTTCTGGAGCAAAGGCACCGAACATATCCCTACACCATTACTAGAGAGTTTTAAGAGGCGCTATATAAATTTATATATATAAATAAATAAATAAGCCCACTGACAAGTCACATGCCCAGTTTGCATCAGTATTATATTGATCATTATTAGTGCTAAAAGAGCCTTATAATTATTTGTGTTGAAATTGTATCAGCGGTTGCGTCTGAAATTTATATAGTGCCGTTAGAAAATGTTTTAAAGGTGTCTAAGGATATCTTTCTAACTAATCGGCAAAGTGTGCCATGCCTATAATAATTTGTCACATGTATAATAGGCTGCATCTGAACACAGCGGTTTAGTCAATCGCAAAGACTTGTTCCCAAAAATCAATTTGTAAAATTATCAGCAGGCACATTATTATGGCGTCTGTTGACTATATTTTAAAGGTGTCTTAGGCAGGTATATTATACAAAGCTTATATCGTTAGTCGGCAACGTTTTATAATGTATCTAAAAAGCACAGACCCAACCACTCAATGGAACATGTGGAACGCGTCCCTATCAACTCTCAAACGTACTGGAACGGTTCCCCCAACTATTTTGCCGCCGACTGGTAATAAACTTATCAAAAGATATTGAAATGTTGCCTAAATTGTGATTTTCGAAATACTACGTAACATGTACCCAATACCCGAATCGTCCAAGTAAATTTGAAATCGCCTATCTGATTCCACATAGGCAGGGCTTTTAAAACCAATTTTTGAAACGTTAGACACCGTTTTAAAGTGAAATATATCTTATATATAAAATAAGTTTTTAAAGCTTTCTCCTGACTCGTCAGATGTTGACAGGTTTACGTGGAAGAAAACACTCGTTAGAAAAGAAGAATGAGTAAATAAATAACAAAAGAAAATCGTTGGTAAACATTTAATTTTTAATTATTTAGCTCTAAACTGATTTTTTGTGGACGGGTTAATCAAACCGCACCTGGATCGATAACCCAATTTGCAAGGGCAACTTCGCGGTAGGATTTTTAATTCACCCCCAGACCTCCAAGAACTAAAGAACTAACGTTGCAGCGTTGTTATGTTTAATAAATCCAACTTCTAGTTTGCCGAGAATCATTTTTATCGATCCAGCTTCTGTTTAGGCAAGAATTTGTTCGATAAATCCCGCTTCCATTTTGTCAGCAAATATTTTTCATCAATATAACTTCTATTTCATTGGAAATAGACGAATCAACGTCGCACCGGCGGCGCGCCGACAAATTTTTGGCGGCGGCGACGCCGGCGCGCCGACCCAAAAAATTCGGCGGCGGCGGCGCCCACGAAATGTCGGCGGCGGCGGCGCGGCGCGGCCGGCGCAGAGCTCTGCGCCTGCTACGATATAAATGGCGCTGTTCGCAAGCAATTTGCGATAACCTTAGACACCGTTTTGAAGTAAACAACATTTGCTATAAGTACAAAGTTTTTAAACTCTAATCTGCTCACTTGTTACAGTACATGTAAGCGTGTTAAGAGGTTTTGGCCCTATGCGGAAGAAAAAATACTCGTAGAAAGAAGAAACAGCCCCCACCCCCCCCCAAAAAAAAAGAATAAGTAAATAAATAGCCATAGAAAAAATTTCCGTCTTGAAACAAATTGATGGAAACCGCGTTTAACTTTTAATTATTTATCTCTAAACAGATATTTTCAGGACGGGTTAATCAAATTCCACCTTGATCGCCACCCCAATTTGCAAGGGTAACTTCGCCACATTAGCCCGCCACTTGCTGAAGAATATCGCATTGGCCGACACTAAAAAGTCTCACAGCCAGGGTCATGACAAAGCATTTAAGAATAAATAAGAATAAAATAGTATGTTTCGAAGAAAACCAGGTACAAAAATTATTATACAGTCTAATGTATATTAGATCCTTTTATCACAATGTGTAAAACTGAGCGAGTGCCCACTACTCTATGTTGTCTAAAAAATGAAGGTCGTTAAGACAGACACCTTTTGGTTGTGTTTTGATGCTGTATAAGTACATTTTTACTGCTCTGTGCGCTTAATTTAAATTGTGGTCAACGACCTATTTTGCCAGAGGATGACGTCAAACTTTGGAATAATAATAATAATATCAATCACTAGTACTAAGACGAACCATCCAATAGTTGATATGACCAGTTTAACATGCTTACTTTAATTTCAAACTGACACATCGCAGGATTATTACTATCGTGGGGCGCGGTGGTGTAGTGGTGGCGTCGTTGCTTTGGAACCGTAAGGTTCGAGGTTCGAATCCACCTCGCCGCGTAAGAACCTTGGGCAAGCCCTTCACTCACAATTGCTCAGCGCTTCGGCGTGAAACCCCGATGCAGTGTCCGCTCTGCATTCGGGAGCGCCTCTGAGTAGAGAGCTTGAACGGGCGCTATAACAAGTGCACATACATGTACAATTATTCAAAGTAGGCCAGAGCCTAGTGATTACAAGTTATTATGGACGTCCTTTTCTACACCTTTTTTACAAGTCTACGTTTTCTATGTAAACAGAATTCCCTACTCCTGGCAATAAGGTCTTTTTCCGAATAAAATTATAGTCATTGGCCGACACAAAGATGGTTTCACATCCCGTGTCCAAACAAAACATTCAAGAACATTTAGTTCAGCCACAAAATGTTGGTAAACACTAAATTTTAAAAAAATAGACAGGCTTGGATAAAAGGGGGTAACTCAGTTCCCTGTGAGAAAGTTATTAATGTTGCTTTACTGGTCTCAGGATTGCCAATGGTTTTGAGCTGAATAGCTCCAATGGCCTGTGCCAACTCAGAAAGATTTTCGCCAGTTTCCTGAATTCCATAAACCACCCCCTTTACTATAAATGAAACCTCTTTAAGAGGAAGCGGAGGAGGATTAGGATGAGGATTATTTGGCTTTGTCAAAGAATAAAGCAACGTCACAGAAACACTGCTACCACAAAGGCTCGCTAACTTTAAGAGTCTATCCCTTTGCGCTTCTGTGTGTTCAAGTATTCTCAGGCCTTTGTCTGTGTGGATAATTTTCAACACTTCGCCTCCTGCCTGTTGGGTAATTTCTTTAAAAATACTTGAGTGGAAGAACGTACAGCAAAGCAGAGATATGATCGGTCTTGCTTGCCGCAAGATGTCGTTAAATACAAAAATATCAAATGAAACACTTTATTTGGACACCTTTAAAAGAATATTCCACGTGTCATTAAATGCTTCCGTCGACTCACGGTTGTTCAATATATCCAATGGTTCTGAATGATCTTTCTTTAATTTCAAACTGACACAACGCAGAATAATTACAATTAAAGTATAGCAGATGGAAAAAATTATCATGGGCGTCGAAATTAAATGTCGAAAGCCATCAGGGCGCTCGTCAAGAGGTCGTTTAACACTCGTTAAAAAACAATGCGAAATCAGGTTTCGACATTTCCAATGTATCGATTTTAAACACCTTTAAATATTATTTTCGATCGTTATATATGCTTGTTAGTAATTTCCGTGTAATGTGTCCTGAGATACTAAGAAACTAGAAAAAGGTAGAGGACAAATTAAAGAGCCGAGTGGCTGAGCCCTTCTCGACAGATAAATTAATTCTAGCGTGAATGGGAAAAAAAGAACAGGTCTCATAATATTCCAGTCTAGTGTAACAGTAAGGATCCTTAAAATTGACAATCTCTATTCTTTAATTACGAATAATCACTCGGCAGTGAGTGAATAAACTTGGTCACCAAAAGCAATTCAAGACGTCGCCGTTTTCAGATTTACAATGTCTGGCAAAAATCAACGGTGAAACATTAATTTAAAATGTTAAACAATCATTAATCACTTGGATACTTCAGCAGTAGTTACGTCATAACAGCATAGAACGCGTCACGCATAATAATGAGTATGTTTGAATTCTGTATTTCTTCAGCACCTACATGTATATAATAGTATGACGAATGTCGAGGTTTAGACTTACTCAAGTTTAGAAGTTTTAAAAACAGTATTTATATTCAATATTCTTACCGTAAAATGGTGTTTTAAAAACCGAATGAATGCGAGAATATCCCTACGCTTCGCTATATTGATGTTATAGTGGTAGGGCTTGAAATACAGTACTTTTGTTACAAAAAGTCACGTTAATAGATATCATTAAACAGTGAAATGTATATTTTAGCACTGATCCGAATAGGTATAACGTAATCGGCCGCCTATTTATGATGTAATCGTAAACTAGAAATTTCTGCAAAGGTTAACCGGTAGAACCCTGTTTATTCACAGGACCTCACTTAAAATAAAGTCGATATGCAGGGGGTCAAGATACGGAGAGTCAGGTGAGTAGTCACACAACCTGCTATGGCGCATCGATGATGTTTGGAGTTGAAACGGGGAGAGAGGGGAAAGTGGAAGAATCAGGATAGGATCTGTGAAAAGCAATGTTTTCAGTTTCGAATCGAAAAACCTGTGCATGAGATTTGCATGAAGTGGAGTGTTTTACGAGCAGTTGTTGTAACACCTCTTAAAGATTCCTTCACAGAGGTCCTCCACCCAACAACAGCGCGGACACTGAATCGTAGTTTCGCGAAGGAACGCATGAGCAATTGCGAGTGAAGGACTTGCCAAAGGCACCTACATGTACATGGCGGTAGGCGGTGCATTTAAACCGGAAAACGTCTGACGTTTATATAGCATCAGAAGATCATGTTGTAAAGGTGTCTAAACAGAGCAACTGCGAGTGAAGGATTTGCAAAGACCCCTACGCGGCGGCTTGAGGTGGCTTCAGCTGCAATCTTTTGGCTCAAGTGCACCGAACACGACCTACACTACGACACCGCGCCCCACAAGTGCGCAAAAAGAAAGAATGTTCAAATTTACAAAGAACGAAATCATTCAACATGTGATTTCATAAGCTGTGGCCACACAGGTTTGCTGAACAACGTCACCATTATTTTGTTAATCCTGGCATGAATTTGACTGTTTGTATGGTAAAATGCACCATAAAAGTTTAATTTCCAACAGATTTTCTGAGGACGGGCCAATCCAGCTCTTCCAGGATCGTTACCCTATTTTACTTAGGCACCTTCGGATCCCAGGCTTGCAACCTGCTGGAAAATAAATTGTCACTGAAACGCCATTGTAAAGATTTCACATCAAACAACAAAAATATATATGAAGTAAACATCATAGCCGCTTTGTACTTACACACCTTTAAATGAAATTTTTAAGAATGTATATAAATAAATCATCTTCTTGCAATCGGTGGATTACGTAAAGATACGTTGCTCAAAGACTAAGCCTTTCTCTTAGACTAGGCGTCGTGTAAAATACATATCTTACAATTCTCATCAATCTTCGTCAATACTTCATTTAGAACTACTACAATACACAACACTAAAACCTGAAGTAAGCATAATCGCCACATTGGACTTAACACACCTTTAAATGAAATTTTCAAGTATCTATATAATTAAGTCAGTTTCGTGCAATCTGTGGATCACGTAAAAAGTCCTATGCTCTAAGACTTAAACTTTCTCGATGCGAATGTCAGTCGCGTCGTGTGAAATCCACCTATAATAATTATTATTCTCCACAACCTTTGTCAATTTCTTCATTGATATTTCTATCCATGATCTGATGGTGTTCATCGAGTCTGTTCTTGGTCTTCCTCTAGCTCGAATGCCTTGTATAATAGAGCACCTTGTGTTGTTGCCTCCTTTTCCAAACAACTTCCTGTCTTTCTCATGATATAATTTATCCTTAGTTACTAACCTTTATTACTTTAACCGACTTTAGATGATTCCTTTTTACGTCAGCTGTTTCGAGTACCAATTCATTTGTTTTCTTTGCGGTCCATGGTATTCTGAGGATAAAGCTCATGCATTTAATCTTAAATTTATGTTTAAATACTAATAATATAAGCCAAGTATCGACATCGATACACAAGACCATGTTTGCCGAATCGTCAACGTCATCTATAACCTTATAGGCTCAAAGCCAGTATTTTTATAGGCGTCCGATGCATTCTTCACAATGTCTTTCCACTCGAGTCTGTCTTGGGCCGCATGCCTCAGCCTCTGTAGTTATTTTCCACAATGTCATAGGTCCACTCCTCGATGCGGCCTTCTCCTCCTGTTTGCCGCGAGATGGCGTTAAAAACTCAATAAATGAACAAATGTAACACATTATTTGGACACCTTTAAATAATTTTTCAAATGCTCCTAAATTCTCTCGACGACTTACGGCTCATCAGGACTCCCTCGGAGGGCCGTTCAAGCCACCGAACCATAGATGCTACCCGACGGTGCAGATGTCCGATGCGTACGCCTTTTCGTGGCGAGGGAGCTGCAGCCGACTTCAACATCTTCGGAGACCGGAGTCGGTGACCAAGTGCGCAAGGGCAAAACCTTCGAAGCGTCGTTCGAGCACCGACACAAGAGGTTCACTCGACGACGTAAAGTCCGATGCGTACGACGTTAGGCGAGGGAGAAGAACGCAAGGGAAAAGTTACCTCCGCCACTGGGAGTCCAGGCTTTGCACACCAGCTGCATAGTGCCTGCCAGTGCCAGTCCCAAGCCTGGAAGAAGGAGGAGGGCGCCGCTAACAGTCTTTGTTACTATACAGTGGGCGTAAAACAGATAAACAAAAAAGGCTTCTCAATTCAAGTGACTCTACACTTAGTGTACAACAATCAATGTAACTCTACTACTGCTATTGCCGTCATATTCACTATTACCACTGATGTCAAGATGTCGTTAAATACTCAACAAAATTGTGGTTCGAAATTATCCTTTTGAGTTGCGCCTGCACCATGGAACTTTACCACGATTGTACCTTACTAAACTTTAAAAAATTGTTCTGTTGGGGCGCGCTGGAGTCGGGAGCGCCTCTGAGTAGATATTTACTTGAAGGAGCGCTATATATAAATGTCCGAATGAATGAATGAATGAATTAATTAATTAAAATATCAAAATGTAACACTTTATTTAACCCATATGTGGCTAGCGTCAGTTTAAACTGACACTTAGAAAGTGGCGGTTTTTGGGCTATTAAGTTACATTTTCTCTTCTGAACCATTTTTAGTTGCTATTCTAAGACCTGTGAGGTTACTTATGTTGATTTATTTCAGTTGTTTTGAGCTGGCGTACTTAGCACAAAAATTTTTTTTTTGATAAATCGAAATATTTAAATATGCATTGTTCAAAAAACAAAAAATAAATAATGTCAACTCATATTTTAATAATATGGTAATGCAAAACTTCACCACAAGCATCCTAAAGGTAGTTATGATGACTATTTAAGAAAATAATTTCAGTACTGAAAAATATAAGAATTTTCATACCGTCAGTTTAAACTGACGCTAGCCACATAAGGGGTGGGGTTTTTCCCAGTCATATCCACTATGTCCTTCATTGCGTAAACGTACTTTTATGTCAGGTTGTGAAGCATGTATGTATTTATGTATGTATGTATGTATGTATGTATGTATGTATGTATGTATGCATGTATGTATGTATGTATGTATGTATGTATGTATGTATGTATGTATGTATGTATGTATGTATGTACATGTATGTATGTATGTATGTATGTATGTATGTATGTATGTATGTATGTATGTATGTATGTATGTATGTATGTATGTATGTATGTATATATGCGTAAACAAACTTCTATATGAGATTGTGAAGTTTTATGCATGTATACATGCATGTATGTATGTATGAATGTATGTGTGTATGTATAATTATATGCTTGAATGTATGTATGCATGTATGACTTTGTATGTGTGTATATATTTACGCGTACGTATGTATGTATGTATGTACGTACGTAGTATGTACGTATTTATGTACGTACGTATGTATGTATGTATGCATGTATGTATATAATATATGTACATACATACATATATACATACCTAATTACATATACATATATACATTCATACTTACACACATAAATAGCTGCATGCGTACATACATACATACATACATGCAAATACAATTATGCATGCACACATACCGCTGCGTCCTCTTAGGTCCTCTGATCGGCTTGATCTCTTTGTCCCCCGAGTCAGGACCGCCATGGCTCAATCAGGATCATTTGCCTGCATTGGTCCCTCACAATGGAATAGGCTTCCCCTTATCAGTTCGCTCTGCCATCCTCTCTGGTAGTGTATCCTCGTCTTTCTCTCGTCTAAAAACTTGCCTGTTTTCTAGGGGTTGTACGCACTGGGAGCGCTTCAGAAAGGCTCTTGCTGCGAGAAGCGCTTTATAAATGGTCAGATACAATACAATACCATACATACATACATACCGTTACATACATACATGCATACATACATACATTCATACACTGAACCAGAATGTAGACATATGGGGGGTAATGGCGGGTCGGGGTAATGGGCCGGGGTGTGTGGGTAATGTCCTAGACCCAATAGAAGCAGTTCATATTACTGTAGACTAATAATTTACTGTAAATTGCTACAGCTGGAATGTAATGAGCCAGAGTTACTAGGTGTGGGGTACATGTAATTGAAGTAGTTTGAGCTTGTAGGCTTACACAACTAAGTCACAACTTAGGCCTATGGTGCGTAATCAACATCTCAATAAAGATTTATTTTGGTCTACGAACAGTGCTTAAAGCGTGGAAAAATAAGTGCCTGGATGCCCCTTACCTTTCAGGCTGTTCTGGCCAATAAGTGACAGGACGGAATTCCGATTTGCAAATAAGTGCATGGACGCCGTCCATGACCGTCCTGCCACACTTTAAACCATGTCTAAGAATCTATATAGGCACTATTCTAACATTTTCCAAAATGGTCTATATGTTTGGAATGAATAAAACGCTTTGTTTTTTTCTGCAGAGATGGTTTATGTACAATTGTACATGTACCCTCCTGTGGCTAGCGTCAGTTTAAACTGACGGCTATATTTGGGCCTACAACGGCCTACCTCTGCAATATTTTTTTAAAATCTGGGTGAATACGATGGTTTTGGGTATAGACAAACACGAAAATGTGAAATAAACCATTAATTTCTGTCATGGTCTGAAATGGGTTAACACACCTTTAAATAATATTCAAGATGCCATTAAATGCTTGCGTCGACTCTCGGGTGATCAACATATCGTTTGTCGCTTGAACAATCACTGTAACTCTACTGCTGCTATAATTGCCGTCATTATAATAGTCAACACTACTAGTCTATAATAAGCGGAACAAGTCAGATTCTGGTTAGTAAACTGCACTTTTTGAACACGGGTTGCCGCTTGGCATAGTTGAAGTTGGGACCTAAGAGAATATTTTAAGAAGGGGAGGCATCCGAAATATCCATTAGAATACAAGATGGCGGCTTTTTTTCTTTTTTAAATGGCGGCCTGAGGCTAAGAAATTCTTATAAATCATCCCAACTAAAGCTGCATATATAAGTAGGTCGACCTTGCGCATTCGGTGGGTCTCATCGAAATCTCTCACTGTTGGTCTGAAACATTCTTGATGCGAGTGTCGGTCGCGCCGTGTAAAATCCTCCTGCATTGTTACCTATAATATTATTATCCACAACCTTCGTCTATTCTTTCATTGCTATTTCTGTCCATTGTTTGATGCTGTCCATCCAGTCCGTTCTTGGTCTTACTCTAGGTCGAGAGCCTGGCACTGTGCCTTGCGTTACACCCAGTGATGTAACTTGTTTTCACCTAGGTCTAGATGCTTTCGGTGTATTCTAGGTTTCTAGATTATTTTTGGTCATGATCTAGTCATTTTTCTCACGGCGGTTTACGGATTTTTTCCACGTAAGAATAGACTTTTTAAGGTGAAGATGCGCAACAGACATGAAAAAAGCCGAAAATTTTGTGAATATTGACCAAAAATTCTGAATTTTGAAGTGAAGGACTTTAAAAAAAGGTCATCAGAAATTTTATCGGGAAGGAAAAAAGAGATTAAATTTTAAGCATCGGATGTCTGAAAAAGGTCGTCAGAAAATTCAAGCCGAAAAAATGAAAAGATCCATGCATTTTCCAGAGAAATTGTCAATCTAGCCTTTTCTAGCTTTTTTCGACCGGATCTGACCTTTTTTAAAATTCAGAGTGGCATCACTGGTTACACCTACATTCTTTCTCAATCAACTTCTTTTCTTCCTTTTTGATAATTATGTACGTTGATGGCAATCTTCTTTTCGTTAACCGATTTTATGCGTGAGAACAAAGATCATAAGCGTCACCCTCCTCATTTATCAGTCTTGGGTCTGGCCATGCAAATTGCGCGCATTGGCGGATTTCCTGTGTGGATCTGAACTTACGCTACATACAGCTTTTGAAGATTTGGTTGTCGAAATATATCTCCAAATAAGTCATAATTGGGGCACGGTGGTGTTAGTAGTGGTGGCGTCGTTGTTCTGGAGCCGGAAGGTTTGAGGTTCGAATCCATCTCACCGCGTAAGGACCTTGGGCAAGCCCTTCACTCACAATTGCTCAGCGCTTCGGCTTGAAACTTCGATGCAGTGTCCGCTCTGCATTCGGGCGCGCCTCTGAGTCAAGAGAGATTTAAGTGGCGCTATAACAAGTGCACATACAAACAAACATAATTATTTGGTCTATAGAATATGTGGTCAGAAAGTTGTAGACAACTCCATGCCCTGCACAAGTTTTCATTGGCAATTTGTTTGGTTTTAGTAGGTGCAGTTTAACGTCTCTGTGTGATAACAAGTATCATTAGCGACGCCCTGCTCCTTTATCCATGCTTTAGATTGGCACTGGCGGAATGCAACCAGTCAAGTGACAATGTTGTAAGGTTAGAAACACTAGGGCAAAAGTGAAATTGCAGGAAAGCGAGAAAAGGTACCATGGCTTTATACATGTAGCATCAGTTAACAATATCTTAAGGGTGTGCAAGAGCTAAGAGAAGTTCTCATTTCTATCGTCTTGTGTCTATACATGTATTTTGTAGTTGTCATTTTATGTATTTTATTCGTTTACTGAGAATCTGATATAGCGCTTCTTCAAGGCTTCTAATATATATATATATATATATATATATATATATATATATATATATATATATATATATATATATATATATATATAGTGCATCTCAGAGCTGTTATAATGGTTGTCGAGATTTACTTTTTCATATAATTTTTCTTAAAGTGATGGTTGACTCAATGCGGATAAAGTGGAAATTCCGAAGACAGACTGCGATCACCTTCCTTTCCTTTTCTCTCTGTTTTACGCCAGCTGTATAGTAACAAAGACTGTTAGCGGCGCCCTCCTCCCTTCTTCCAGGCTTGGGACTGGCACTGGTAGGCACTATGCAGCTGGTGTGCAAAGCCTGGACTCCCAGTGGCGGAGGTACTGTCGCCCTTGCGTTCTTCTCCCTCGCCTTACGGCGTACGCATCGGACTTACGTCGACGAGTGAACCTCTTTTGTCGGTGCTCGAACGACGCTTCACCGTTTCTAATTCTCAACTACATTAAAACTACATATAAAGTTGTGTGAATGAGTTAAAGAGGTGTGTTAAAACATCCTCATAAAATTTTCATTATTTTATTTACACAATGTTGTTCCCATAACGAGCGTTGATCCAATACGCATTAAGTTGGAATGCATGTAAAATAGATCTGATCACCATTCGCAATTCACATTTATATATAGCACCATATGCAAGCGTAAAAAAGGTGTCCAATATCAAGCACATAAATTGCCATTATATTAGGTTTTATTTCAATCAATCAAATTTTATATAGCGCCCCTTCAAGTTATTTACTCAGAGACGCTATCTACCGAGATCAAGTGAAAAAACAGTCTTGAACAGTTTGTGAAATTGAGAACAGCTTGGGAGGTGTCGCATAGACAAGGGATGTCCATTTCAGGTTGTTGGACCAACCACAGAGAACGAACGCCTCTGCATTGTTGCAGAGCGAGTGAAAGGAACCATTAAGTCACCATGGACAGCAAAGCGCAGTGTGTGGCGGCTTATGCAAGAGGGAGGCAAAGCTCACACAGATAAGAGGGTGCCCAGCCTGCTCTCTGTACCCAACGACTTTTATTATTATTATTCATCAGTTGTGATGATTTCGCAAAATTTACTAGTGTACTTTGACTATAAATCCCATGCAGCTTTTTGGATTACTTTTCACCATGAGCAAGTTCATTTTCGGTAAAAGAAAAACCAGGTACCACGAAATGAGTCATCAGCATACTAAAATTAATATTATGTTCACACATGGAGACCAGAATGTGTAATCGGAAGTTGGAGGTAACACCAGGCCCTGATAACAAAAGTACACTTCCATCAAAATTAAGGAACCGGTTTATGCTTTATATAGAAGCAGTTAATATTGTTTCAGGGGTGTTAACGAATTAAGAAAAGCGTTCTTTTCAATCCGATAGATAGATTCTATTCTATTCTATTTTTGGATTTACAAAGTGCCTTTCACGGTACAAAACTAATCAGAGGCGCTCCCAGCGCGAAGACCTCCACAGTTGAACGTCAGTTTAATTCATGTCATGTCATTTTCGTAGAAAGAAGTTATATGATATACTGTTCTAATTCACAATATTTAAGGTGTCCAAAAAAGCCATCAAAAAATGTTCACCAAATATTTAACATTTATAACTATGTTTTTTTACAAACATAATAACGATAATCTGATAATAGTATTCTCATTTGTTTTAATGCTCGCAATTGTCTCTTATTGTTAATGCAATCGGAAATTTACATAGCGAAGCTTCAGTTAGCAGGACACATGCGCTGTAGAATTATTTAAATATAAACAGCGATGTTGCAATAAATACTTCATTAAGAAAATTACTACACTACACAACACTACAACTTACAGCTACACTGAAGTTAGACACTAATCGACTTTTAAAAGTAATTTGACTGAATTTGTCACATAATAAATTTTCGCCTAATTCTCATCCCAAAGTCCTTGCGTTAAAATAAGTGATCTCAAAGAGGCGGTGGGCTGTTACAAAATAGACTTCCTTAGAAAGACGTTCTAGGGGAAAGACCCTGTTTGAGAATTACGGAAGATAGTTCGTATCTGGAGACCACCAACTGAAATGACGCCTGGTACGATACAAATGGCGCTATTTGCAAGCAATTTGTGAAAACATTATACACCGCTTTTACATAATAGACTTGTTTTATAAGATAAAAAGTTCTTTTCGTAACAATGTTATTGCTACCGCGTTTTGCCTAGCTCGTAACATGATGAAAAATATCACATTGACCGACACTAAAAAGTCTCACATATATGTTTGTATGTATGTTTGTATGTGCACCTGTTATAGTGCCCCTCATGCTCACTACTGAGAGGCGCTCCCGACTGCAGAGCGGACACTGAATCGGAGTTTCACACCGAAGCGCTGAGCAATTGTGAGTGAAGGACTTGCCCAAGGTCCCTACGCCGTGACTTGAGGTGGATTCGAATCTCGAACCTTCCGGGGTTTCAAGGCAATGACGTCACCGCTACACCACCGCCCCCACAATCCTAAATTGCATAAATGAAACGTGGTTAGATTAAAAGGATTCATGAAAATGTAGAAGTAGGACTTGCGAAGAATTATTACGCTATAGGCGAATAATATAGCGCTAAAGTGATTATAGACGCATGCATGTATTGTATTGGATTGTACTGTACTGTATTGTGTTGTATTGTATTTTATTGTTTAAAGACATTTTATAAAGCGCCTCTACTAGGTTAAACCGTTCAGAGGCGCTCCCAGTACGCAAGGCCACAAGAGAAGAAATAAGTTTTGAGAAAAGAAAATGAGGAGGAGGGATTACCAGTTAGAAGTTGAGACCGAGTAGATGGAGACAGAGTATTCCAAAGAGAGGGGCCAATTGATGTAAAGGATCGAGACTGAGCCATTGCCGATCTAGTAGGAGATTTACTCATTTTGGAGACACCGGAGGATTTTACAGGATAGGGAAAGAACTCCAAGTACGATACAGAGCTTGCTTTTCACAAGCATGCACTTTCCGATAACGTCATACACCCTTTTTACAAAGTCCACTTTTTTATTTCAATAAAACCTCCTACACATGTCAATGAAGTCTTTTCCCGGGAAAAAAAGCTATTGACCGCCACTAAAATGGCTTCACATCCCAGGTCCTTCGAGAACAAAATTTAATAGAAACTTTGAACTAAATACGCTAGTTGCGTTTCGACGTTAAACACCTTTAAATGATTATTTTCAGCGCGATAAATGTAAGTAAGTTAAGTATATTAAGTTAGTCGATTCCACTCAGAAGGCAGTTACGTAGACGTGAACGGTTTGTCGAAATTTATTAATAATCTTTGTATATACACAGTACTGAAGACTCAATGCATACAGTTGTGTCTCTAGTTCTTGGGACAATAGTTGAAATTCCGGAAAACTTGACATCTATAATAGGCCTAGTTGGTGGCGACTCGGGATTCTCCTAACAAAACGCCGGTAAAAAGGGATGACTCCGATAACAAGTATTTGAGCAAACCCTAAGCTTACCATGGGGGGGATAATAACAAAGAAAACACCACCGGCTGGTTCAAGGAATATTCAGAACTGCACAACTCCTTTCCTTTCCCATCCTCCATGGTAAATACTTCCAATCAGAGAACAGTGACCATTGATTCGACGGCGAATCAGTCGCGACTTACGCTAAGGGCAGCGTGTGCTTGTTCCTATCTAAACCCATGTTAAATTCATGAACTTTGAAGGCAATTTTCAAGAAATCTGGTAAGTGGCCGCTAAATACAGTTAAGTTGATTGTTTTGTATGTCATTCAACTCAAAAACCCTAAGCTGATCTTAAACAATTGTGTATCATTGCTGAGAAATTTGTGTTTTAAAGCGAAGTGTTGTGACGCCTATCCTTTGTTATGTTTTGCCTCTAGGAATCCTGGGACTTGCCCCAGAGAATTCTGGGATTTGCTCTAATGAATCATTGGCTTTTCCTGAGTGAACGATATTCCGAACTTTCATAGACTATCAGGATTCCAGTAGATATATAGTGCATTTCAGTAATGCCTGCCGTAAGATTTCGCTAAAAACTTTAAAAACATGCTTAGACACCTTTAAACACTTTTGCATTTGCTTATAAATATTACCTGGTCATTTGCCTTCAATTTAATTAGGATCTTTGTTGGATCGCAACTAATATCGTATCAAAAGCCTACCAGACACGGAAAAAAATTTAAAGAAAAAATTAATTGATATAAATAAAGAAACTGAGCTGAAATACGTTTAAAACTCTAAAGAACTCACAAACCTTTGGTTAAAAAAAATGTCGTTAAACATCTGAAATATACATGTAATAAACCTTCAACTAACTGTTTTTACAAATTTATAATAACAAAATATTGTCACAGTCGTTACCTGTCACTACAGCTACTGCCGCCGCCGCCGCCGCTACTATTTGATGGTCGGGTTGGCATAGTCAGTAAGTAAGTATATTCTTCAATGCACCAGCTGTAAAAACGCACTCTGGTTTACAAGCACAAAAGTGGGCATAATCGTAGCTTTGCAGGCGGAGGGTTGCAGGTTCGAATCCACCTCAAGCCGCTGCGTAAGGACCTTTGGTAAGTCCTTCACTCGCAATTGCTCAGCGCTTCAACGTGAAGCTCTGATTCAGTGTCCGCGCAGCAGTCGGGAGCGCCTCTGAGTAGGTAGCTTGAAGGGACGCTGTAACAAGTTCACATAGAAACAAAACAAAACAAACAAGCCAGACTGTGATGACAAAGATCTTTAGACTTTATACACCTTTAAAACTTCTTTCCTAATGACATTTATATTCAAATCAGCTTCGTACAATTGGATCATCTGAATAAATTGATGTGCGATCAACATAGCCTATTTATCAATTAATCTTAATGATAGGGATGACATGATGTTAGGAGAGTCCTTCTTTTTGTTTATATGTTTTTTCAAGAACAAATCGACTTTAGTGGTTCTATTAAACCATGGAGCGGTTGACTGGTAAATTGGAGATTTAAATGGTTCAAATATAGTTGAAAAGAAATGCGTCGTTCTTTTAAAAATATAATTTTGCTGCACAGAAGATGCACAATAGTAATTTGACCAGTGATCTCGCATGGTCTCTGCTGCTGGATGATCATTTGAACCTAATATTTTTGATCCAAGCTTGATTGAGTTACTCAATCGACGCAGGTGGAGGGGCGCCTCTCCACACTCATTCTGGAGGGCCATTATAGGGGTGCCTTTAGCTGTTCCACAAGCCAACCGCAAAGCCTCAGATTGTACTTTTTGCAGCCTTTTCAATTGTGTAGCACTAGCTGTAGCATATGCCACGTCTCCATAATCAAGGACTGACCTCACAAGTGCTCTATAGATGGAGAGTAGTGCGCGCTTTGAGGCCCCCCATTTATACCCCAACACAGCCCTCATTACATTTATTCTCCGTTCACATTTGGTTACGATGTAGTCTATATGGGACTTCCAGTTTAATTTAGAATCAAAAATGACTCCCAAGAACTTGGCAGTATTTTATCACCACTGTGCGTCTGGTATCTACATATCATAAGTATCCAGTGTTTTAATGGTGTCGAAATAGAGAACTCTAATCAGCGGCAAGGTGTCCTATACCTATTACATTATATTATCAGTTGTCACAGTCATGTATTGACTAACCTGCTGGTCTTTTGAACGGACGACACTTGACCGGCGTCACTTTAACGGGCGATATTAGAACAATGAAACAGGTGACACTTAACCGGAGCGCTATATAGCAACAGCACGGTTAGGACAACAATTCAGAGGTCTTTAGAGTTCAAGTCTGATAACAAGGATCAAAATAAAGATTTTTAGTCAACTTGGCTGTTTGCATGCTTAAATAACACTGTAGGTGATTTAACTTGTTAAGATTTTATAGTAAAAGTCAAGTCAAGCCCTCCCATTTTGCTAAGGACACTTCGGCATCCCGACACGCCACTTTCTGAAAAATATTGCCAATGAAATGTCATTGTAAAGATTTTGCACAATCAGACTTTGAACACCTTTAAAAAGAGATTACCAAACAGTACTAGCTTCAGTTAACGACACTGTGTGATAACAGATATCATAAGCGTCACCCTCCTCATTCTTTTTAATTATGACTGGCACTGACAAAGCCCGAGTAATAGCCGAATTTCTGGGTGATTTGAACTCACAGTCGATAAAAAAAACGGTCATGCCTGCGGTAAGATTTCGTTGAAAACTTAAACTTAAAAATATACTTAGACACCTTTAAATATTTTTACATTTGCTAATAAATAGAACCTGGTCAGATGCTTTCAATTTGCCTAACCGTCCCTAACTACTAATTACTGCAATCGTACAAAAAGCCTACCAGACACGAAGAAGCTTAGGAAAAAATTAAAAATTCTAGTTACGGGCTAATCAATCTCTTCCTTGATCGTTACCCTATTTCGCTAGGGCCACTAAGGTACACCGAAACGCCACTTGTTAAAAAATATTGCCACTGAAACGCCATTGTAAAGATTTTGCACATTTAGACTTTGAACACCTTTACAAATATATTTGAACAGTATATTTAAATTTAGTTTGTCCAATCGATACAGTCTGTCATGAAGTAGTAGTAGCATCAGTTTTATTTGAGCGCCTCTGAGTAGTGTTTTCCTCAATGAATTGCAATGACAAGTGTAACGTAAAACGGGATCTGCCGGTGTATGGTAAGGCACGCGTGTCGCTCCCCGGGAGCGTAAGTTCGGCCTTCGTGGTATTTCGAAGGACTTACACCACTTCTGCCGACGGCGATTCGAACCAGAGTCACAGAACGTCTTTTCCCCACGAGAAATACTGAAGACACAGAGTTCTTTTCGATAGTTTATTAACTCTTCACGATAGCAGCACGTAATTAAAGCACGCAACGACTGTCTAATGATCACTGCGGAACTGAACCCCAGACTGACCGACTAACTTCACAACGACAGGCTTCGAACTGGCTTCACAACGACTCTCTCTCAGGCTGACCGACTATCTTCCCTCTCGTCCTCTATTTATAGCTTGTCCTAGCCGGGAGGCGGGGCCTAGAGAACACAAGCCGAGGAACACAAGCCGGAGAACATAAGCCGGGGAACACAAGCCGGGGAACACAAGCCGGGAGGCGGAGCCCTGGGAACACAAGCCGGGAACAGAAGCCGGGAACAGAAGCCGGAGAACACAAGCCGAGGAACAGAAGCCGGGAGGCGGGGCCTAGGGAACACAAGCCGGGAACAGAAGCCGGGAACACAAGCCGGGGAACAGAAGCCGAGGAACAGAAGCCGGGAGGCGGAGCCTAGGGAACACAAGCCAGGAACAGAAGCCGGGAACACAAGCCGGGGAACAGAAGCCGAGGAACAGAAGCCGGGAGGCGGAGCCTAGGGAACACAAGCCAGGAACAGAAGCCGGGAACACAAGCCGGGGAACAGAAGCCGGGAGGCGGAGCCTAGGGAACACAAGCCGGGGAACAGAAGCCGGGAGGCGGAGCCTAGGGAAGACAAGCCGAGAGCAGAACATGGCCCTGGGGGGAAATCCAGGGGGACGGCTCAGGGGGAAATCCCAGGTTCGCTATACAAGGTAGACATAATACTAGGAGAGTCCGTATTTTTGTGGCTATGTTTTTAAAGGACATATCAACTTTGGTGGATCTGCTAAGCAGCTACACCACCGATTAAATGAAGAGCTAAAATGGTTCAGAAATCAATGGAAAGAATCTTCCAGAACCTTTGAAAATGGAATTTTGTTTCAGTCCAATAAAAAAAGTGCGATGGCGTTTGCATGATATTTATCATCAATTGATACCATTTCAAAGGTGTCTAAAGAAAAGGAAAAAAAGTAAAATAAATCAGCATGGCTTTTATCACGCATTATATCTACGCTATGTACTGAATTCTATTTCGTTGCGTTGTCTTGTATTGTGTTGTGTTGAGCTGTCTTGTATTACATTGTCTTGTCTTGTATTGTATTGTTTTCTAATGTATTGTATTGCATTGTATTGTATTGTATTGTAATGTATTGTATTGTATCCATACATTTACTTAGCACTACTCGTAGTACACACCGATCAGTGCATTCAGCCAAAGAGAAAAGAGTGATTTTGAGACAACGAAAATAACCACTTTTGTGATAACAACAATACTAATTATTAGCAACTCCTACAGTAACTGTATACCCAGACCTGGGATTGGCAATGCCATAGTGCGCACATTGGTTGATTTCCTAGTGCTCACGTTAAAAAAGGTGTCTAATTTTATCGACAATTGCTTCCTACTGGTATCACTTAACTTCGCAGCCATTCGCACTTTGATACTGCAAATCTCAAGCATTGATAAAGAAGGAGACCAACGCTAATGATCTTCGTTACCACACAGTGACGTTAAACTGAAAGC